>OV049924.1:207384334-207764334 GCA_920104205.1 Eupeodes latifasciatus | reverse complement strand
ACTTACTCACTCACTCACTCACTCACTCACTCACTCACTCACTCACTCACTCACTCACTCACTCACTCACTCACTCACTCACTCACTCACTCACTCACTCACTCACTCACTCACTCACTCACTCACTCACTCACTCACTCACTCACTCACTCACTCACTCACTCACCCACTTACTCACTCACTCAAATATTAAAGTTTATAATGCGTAGAAAAGACATTGCCTTACAGAAAACTTTAACTTTGACTTTCCGAATAACAAAACAATGATTTAATCAGCAGAGGCCACTATACTATACTATAGACATTAAAATATATAATTTCCGTATTTCAAGGGGAAATGAAACTCTAAACTCTCAAACTTTACTTAACTTAATATTATAAGCTTAGGGAACCTGGTGCAAGTCCAAAGGTAATATTATTTTTTAACATAATTTCCGTAGTGTTTTGGCACTTTGGACAGAAAACCCTTTGACTTTTACTTTAATAATATCCTTAAACATCCGGATACGAATGTATGTATGTATATAGTTATGTACCGTCAATACCTACACAAGTATACAACAACGAGCAAGCTCCTAATTCCTTCTTAGGTGTAAACTATGCTGGAATTTTGGTGAAGTTTTATTTCGTTTATGTTGTTGGTTGCTTTTAATATCAACCTTTTGGCTATGAATAAAATTGCTTCTAGGAAAAGAATGTATAGGAGATATACCCTTTAATTGAAAGATAGTCACGTACAAAGGACGCATTATTGTCAGGGAGATAATGATTTTAGCGTCGTATCAAAGCGCGGGATATTAATTAATTAGATTGGATTATTTTAATCAAACAATTGGAGGGCTAACATGTATATGAGGACAGCTACATAAGCATTCAAACGACGACGACTATATAATATGTATATCCAGCTACGAAATGAATATGAAAATTTCTAAGGCCTAAGATTTAATGAAATCCCTTTACATTAGACAAAATTAAATTTCATAGTAATTTTACTTAGTTTTGTTTGAAACAAAATTTAATCAAAACAAGAGGCCTTGTAATTATTTTATTGCCTGAGGTTCACTTTGTTAAATGTTTTGAATCCAAAAATTAAAGTCTGTTCGACATGTTATTCAGAAAAAAGTGGGAGCTGCTCTAAAAACCAAAGCGATTAATTTAAGTCGAAAGTTTCTATGAAAAGTGATCAAAAATATGACATCATGGTAGGCAACCAAAAACAAATTTGCGTTAATCTCATCAATTTATTGGTAAATTTGTCATCACATTTATCTAGAGCAGAAAGATTAATCAAGGACTTCTAAAAAGAAACTGAAACAACAAAAGAATTCAATTAATTTCTTCTCAAATCGAGTAGTGTAATTTGATATTTGGAGGAATTTTTATAAATACAAAACTGAAGGAAATTGGTACCGTTTGGCCAAGAGTGTACCCAAACAAATTTGGTATAAAGTGCAAGATTTGACGGGGAATTCGAGGTTCTTCAGATTAAAGCTGGAACATATAAATATGATCAATTCTGTTTTTATTTATTATTCTTCCATGACTCCATTTATTTACCGAGATATAAGAATATTAAGTTGAAACCCCGTAAATTCAAAATAATTAAATAGATTTTTTCACTTCAGTTCCACTATTTCGCTTAACAATCAGGACGGTTTTTCCATTAAAAAAACGGCTGCAACCCATTCTGTTTTTTGTTGGGTCGTTAAATGGAGAAAATTGATGATCAATCAAGCGATTGATAAGAAAGGTAATCTAATTTTGATAAGTGTATCATGTATGATTGAATTCCCCCATGCTGAATAGTCGAAAGTGTTATTATCTTACATGCTGAATATTGCATTCTCTTTATTGAACTAAACGTTCTTGTTTCCACGCTTTCGCATTGTCTCGCAACAAATGCTTATCTGCTATAAAAGGTAGGGACTTACTCTACATAGTAAATGGTTCTCATTTATGACACTGAAGCCTGGACCGTTTCAAAAATATATGAGAGCGTCTTAGGATGCTTCGCGAGAAAAAATCTTCGTCTGCATAGATGAAGAGTATAGGAGAAGATACAACGACGAACTGTACGGGCTGTACAGCGACTTTTATGGCTGGGTCATGTAGAGCGCTTGAGCTGGGAAGGTCTTCGAATCCAATCCCGAGGAACGGGGCAGAAGGGAAAGACTGCATAATCCAGATAGCGCACGCAGGTGGGAGTGAAAACCAACTTGGCGTGTGAAACTGGAGACAGCTAGCTAAGGACCGAGCTGGATGGAGATGCATGTTGGTAGATGCCCAGGTCTACAGTACGGGGTAGAGCCAACGTAAGTAAGTAATAAGTTCTCGAATTTATGGCGAAAAAATAAAAAAGGAATTCTAAATAGGAATCTTATGCAAATGCAAGAAAAGCAAAAATATCTCTCGACAAATCTAAAAAGAAGATGTCTGGTCAGTCTGCCTGCATTTCTTCCAAGATTTCTTCGCTTTCTTTCAGTACCTGCAAAATTGAGATATTTATTTTATCCAATTAGTAAATTACAATTTTTTTTTTTCTGAAACAAAATTTACTTGATGTGTTTCAGTTTCTGGTATGTATTAAACTCCCCCTTAACGAAATCTTGAATATCGATTGAGGTCGAACCTAACAGATAGGTGCTTTCGAAATTTAGCTTTGCACTAAAATTATAAGAAATTGATGGACACTGAATTTATTTATAAAAACATCTTATTTGATATTTGTTTCGTTTATCTATTATCTTCTCCCCTGGGTTGCATACCTACGGTGACCATATTTTCCGAGACAAAATAATGAACAGTATCCAAAAAATGAAAAATGTTGACCAGTTTTCAAGTTTTTTTTTTATTTCATTGAGTAAAGTAGGAATTAGGATGGTAAAACGTGGGAATTTTTCTTATAATCCCAACAGTGTAAATCTGAGTAGTGGTAGCGGGTAGTGGGGGATCTTGCTGAGTTGGGATGGCAGTGGATGGTGGTGGTTTAGTGATGATCAGTTGTTAGGGATTCTATTAATAGATATGGTATAAGGAAAAGAAGTGTGTGTGTGTGTTTCATAGAATGATGGCGCATCATCGGATTCTAGGTGAGTTGGGATGGCAGTGGATGGTGGTGGTGGTTTTGTGATGATCACTTGGCACTTGGAGTAAGGGTGATTTTGTTATGGTTCTATTAATAGATATGGTATTAGGAAAAGAAGTGTGTGAGTGTTTCATATGATGATGATGATGATGGCACACGTTGATGGAATCAAAATAAATGTTTGGTATAATTCATAGTTGAGAATCTAGTTCTAGATGTATGAGTGGTATGAAAATGTGTCTCAATTGGATTGAAGACAATGTGTATGTTAATATGCCGACGTTGGTTGGTTTTTTTTGACGTCATCGTCGTCTTCGTCGTCGTCGTCGTCGTCTTCGTCGTTGTCGTCGTCGTCGTTTCAGTTGGGTCGCCGCTCGGGGGATATGAAATTTGAATATGGGATTGTAGGGGTGATGTAAAAAAAAAATAATGAAAAACTTTGGAGCGTTGTAACTTTTGAAGGAGGCGTTTATTTGAAAAAATAACGTTATTTTGGTATCACTACCGTACATACATATTATGTAATAGAATTAAAAATAATTTAATTTAATTTAATTTAATTTAATTTAATTTAATTTAATTTAATTTAATTTAATTAAATGTTTGGTATAATTCATAGTTGAGAATCTAGTTCTAGATGTATGCCTTAAGCTATGTTCAGTACTTAGATCTTTATGGAGTGGTATGAAAATGTGTCTCAATTGTATTGAAGACAATGTGTATGTTAATATTCCGACGACGTTGGTTGGTTTCTTTGACGTCATCGTCGTCGTCGTCGTTTCAGTTGGGTCGCCGCTCGGGGGGATATGAAATTTGAATATGGGATTGTAGGGGTGATGTAAAAAAAAAATAATGAAAAACTTTGGAGCGTTGTAACTTTTGAAGGAGGCGTTTATTTGAAAAAATAACGTTATTTTGGTATCACTACCGTATATACATAATAGAATTAAAATTTAATTTAATTTAATTTAATTTAATTTAAATAAATTTGTACTTATAAATGAATAATATTTCAAACATTAGATAGTTATTTTGCACTTTTAGATATATGTACCCAAGAGTTATGTTCAGGTGAAAAACCTAACCATTTTACCAACACTTTATTTTGTTTCTTTTGCAATACTTTTTCAATAAGAAATGTGTCTGGGTATTTTGTTTTTTGTAGTTCTAATTCATAGAATCCGCCTTTTATAGGATGACCTTGAAAATCTTCAAGCAAGTATGTGATAGGGTTAGTCAGCTGAATTTTAGTAATCTTAAAAATTTCAGTTGTCCAGTTTGGTGTGTAGCCTTTTTCAAATACATGTTTGTATTTACTTATTCTATCTAGATCTCCAATTTTGTATTTAGGTTTTAATTGAATTTTAACATATCTGTATACGGAAGAGAGTAATTGTTTTTCGTTTGCAGTATTGACTTCGGATGGTTTCATTTTGATAGTGCGATGTTTTGAATTGTTATAAGTTTCAGTTAGTGTTGGTAACATATTAACCCATTTGTACGATCCATTAATAGTAAATTCTTTCCACATGAGGTTTTTTAGTGTACGATTAAATCTTTCAACAATTGATGCCTTCAAATGAGTAAATGTTGAGTAATGATTAATTTGATATTTTCGCATCAAATTTTTAAAGGATTTGTTGAAAAATTCTTTGCCATCATCTGTCTGAAGATTCTTTGGATTGCGACCAGTATTGAATATGTTTTGCATTGCTGTTGTAACTTCTGCAGCAGTTTTATTTTTTATAGGATGAGTCCATACATATTTGGAGAACGTATCGATTACTGTGAGTAGATATTGGAAATTATTGTTCTCATCTGAATACGGAAGCATTTCAACTAGGTCAGCTTGCCATAAATCATCCAGACCCTTGATGATTACTCGTCTTTTAGGAAAACTCTTACGTGAAGCTTTATGTAGCTCCTCAGCAACATCTCTTTTACTCATATTAATATCAAATGATAAAGAAAACAACGTGTTTGGTGTTTATGTATAACATGAATAATTTTATTTAAAAAAGGATGATGTTTGATTTCATTATTTAAGTCTCTTATAAAGTAACAATAACTTGTTTGCTCTTTTTAATTTGCTTTCAAGATAGAAGCATGCACATGTGTCTGGTCCACAGGTGCATGCATCTGAAGACCAAGAACAGTTCGTATAATGGCATCCATATTTTGAGTTAACTTGTGAGATATTAACGTACTGTTTAATAAAATTTATAAGTCTTATAAGCTCCTCATGGTGCTCTTCAAGAATTATTTCTTTATATTCATCGAGAGTTTTCGAAATATCCTCGATTATGAATTTAAAATTTATGTTGAACATGATGGTTATTATCGTGAGTAAGGTTTTCAATCGACTAATTCAAATTTAAGAAAATTAATGTAAATAAGTCAAAAGATTTTTTTTTTCATACATTAAAGTCTTTTTAAGCTAAATAATGCTTTCTTCAAAAGATAAACATTTTGAAGAGCACAATTTATTTCATGATTTTCACATTTAATCTGTCTGGGATAGCATTGTCTAAGTTGATCCAATCTGGGGCAGCTATAAATATCTTCAATATTGATGACTTCTACATATGGATTGTCAAGTATTCGTCTAAGCCAATGAGCTTTTTGTATTCCTTTAACGTAAGCTTTTCCACATAGAAGTTTGTTGAAAAGAAATTTCTTAACTTCGGAGAAATTAGTAAATCCACAATCCCATGTTAATCCATGAAAGTTTTTAATTAGCCAGTGAGCTTGCCTTTGTAGTGAAAAAGACATTTGATTTTTATGAAACGGTGGAGTGACAATGAAATGATGATGCTGTCCATTATGAAAAATGGCAATTTCTTTTAAAATAAAATTTGTATTTAAATTTCCAAAACCTTGAAAATCAACTATAAATATATTCATGATTATTGTAAGTCTATCTCTGTCAATATTTATTTGCAAACTGATTCTTAAAATAGAATAGCATTAATTCTTTATGTTAGTTTATGAACTTCTCCACTCATAGGATTATACTCAATTATTCGATCGTTTAGAATCAGACAGTATAAACTTGTCAAAGGTGGAATTATTACGGATGTTTTAAGTTCAATTTTAACATCAATAGGTCCAGATTTAATAACTTCGTTTTGACGTGAGCAATCAATAACCATAATGGGAGCAATATTTTTAAAATCTTGTCGCGATAGGAGCGGTTGAGAAGGTCTGCCATAGTATGATTCTTGAAATTTACAATACATTTCATAGAGGACAGCATAACGACCCTGTTTGTATTTAAGATTCAAGTCTTCACGGGGATACGATTCGGAGTTTAAATGAATCTTTACATTAGCTACATCACAATGATCAAATTTACTGGCATCTTTATTACGTTGATTTTTTCTATCGGTTTGTAGAGCAAGAATCACATATCTTGGTTTTTCAAGTTGTGTAGAAGTTTTTACTGTCCATACAAGATCAGTGGTTGCTGGTAACGTTGGATATTCATAGAGATCCCAATTTCGAAAGTGCATTTGAATAGGTTTCGATTGGATTTGTTTCAATAGTGAAAGTTTATCTAAATCGGCCAAAGTAATGTGCGGAACTCTCCATTGTATTTTAAGTATTGACAACTGTAATTCTTCGTTTTCTTTTGAATTAGACAAATAAATATTCTCATTGGTCCGAGTCCGAATTAGAATCAGTTCATGCTTCGCGTTGGTTATGATTTTTCTATAGTCTTCAGCGAAACCCATTAGTGATTTCAAAGGTATACAAAAATTGAAAATACCCGAATCGGAGATGTTAGTGTTTCCTGTCCATGAAGCGTTTTCCAATCGTTTACTTTCATTGCTGGTTAAAGATATATAATTTTTCAATGTTGATGTGATGCCAACGTTTTTATTGTTTTCAATTTCTATTCCATTGAGTTCATAATGTATTTCCTCAAATAAATATGCCATGGCATTGTTTGTTAATGAAGTTGTAGTAGAATATGTCATATCAGGTTTTCTGAGTCCACCTTCAATGTAGATATAGCTATCACTAGGCAAGACACACAAATCCTGGTTCTGTATTGCAATGTGTATTTCATCACTCGGATTAAATGACTGAACAAATGGCGAATAACTATGGTACTCAAATTTTGTTATACTATTGTCATGGACAGGTCCATGAGAAATATTTAATATATCGTTCATTTTTGTTTTGTTTCTTAATTATCTTTATGTGTAAATCCTTTATTTATTTTTTTCTTAATGTAAGTCCCAGACTTTGAAGAAATATTTTATTTTCAGCTGTTAATGATGGTCTTAATGGTTTTGTCGTCGAAATAGAACTAACGGGGCTGTTATTTGTGGTGTATATCTTATAATAACTATTATTATACATCAACATTATAATTATCTTGGAATCAAATGCAAACGCACTGTTATACGTTCTCCTCTAAAATTTATTATGTCTCCGTCTTGGTCTACGAGTTTCAATGTGAGAGAACTTATTCGCTTGACATTCACTGGCAAATAGATAACATTTTTGGGGACTTCTATTATCTTATACCCTGAACCCGTTTCAGGAGAAAATTCATGAATAGTGTGTACAGGTGTATTATTTAAATATGACCCATTTATTATATTACACTCAATCCTTATGACGTTCACCTTATTGATATCCACAGATAAATCAGAGGTGTGTTTCTTACCGGGAGAAAGAACGGTTTTGCTGAAGCCCAGTAATGTTCCTATGCTTCTCTCCCTATTGAAATATATGTGTTCGGAAGTTACGATGCTTGTAAGCAATGTATTAAAGTTGGCTTCAATTTTACACTTAATTGTTGAATTTAATGATAACAATACTTCAGTTACATAGTTGGCAATGTCTTCGATTTCGTACGATCCAATGGGAATTTCAATTTCATGCTCCCCTATATGAAACATGTTGTTACGTTCATCAACATTCGGTATAGAATTGTAGGTTTGAAAATCTATTAATCCACAAACATAATCCTTGCTAACATCGAGAGGTGGAAAATATTCTGCCGATAAAAGGGATGTTCTACCGGTTAAAGTAAGTGTCATTGCCATGATGATAGAAAACAGACTAGTCGATTTGTTTTAATTATTTTTTATTTATTGTAAATTACATTTGCAAAAGAAAACTTAAACATAAGTGTCCACAGTTAAATGAATCATAATTTTGATGCCGAGTGTAGTTGAAACGAATTTGTTTGCCTAAATAGTTAATTATTTCTCTAGGAGGTTGCAAATTACCAAAACTATCAAAATATTCAATATTGTTGCCTCTTTTAAAATACGCTACCCAATGTGTACCAATTCCTTTTTCTGAATCTAGATTTACAACCCCACACTCGTTCTTTAAAGGTTTTGTCTTTGGTAAATTATCTCGCATGAAGACTCCTCGAAAATGAGGTATATATTTGTTTGCAAAGTTTTGTATGTCATTTTCATTCAATGCACGATTGGGTAGCGACCTTAGAAGTTTTTTGTTTGTGGATTAAGATACAATCCAAGTCCTTTTCTATAAGGTTTCAGATGCAGTCCATGACCAAGAGCAATTGATTCCATTTTGAGGTTATGACGTTTTTTCTCATCCAAGTCCTTTCTAGCATTACCTACATCATTGACAGCCTTGATAACTCCAGCAGCACCACCCGTCAAAGCCCCAAGAGCTGAAAGTCCAGCAAACAGGGGCACAAGAAATGGAATTGCCTCTCCAACTTTTGGTACTGGAATAACCCTCGGGGTTTTAATGTTGCCTTTGTTCTTTTCTACGTTTTTAATTGCAGCCTTTAAGGCTATTTTACTCGCCTTTTCTAGATTGAAAGGTTTCTTTTCTTTAAGGTTAGTTCCAATAAGTTTCCTCAATTTATTTAAGGTAATGTGTTTTATTTTATTACTAACGGTTTTTTTCTTATACATTTTTTTCTCCTTTTTATAACTGGTTACTTTAGAATTCGAGCAACCCATTCCAAATTTTACTTTTGCTTTCATAAGATTAGTAACTAGAAGTGCATTCGCTCGTTCAGATAAACTAGCGTCGCTAGATTTAAAACGTTGCCAGGCTTTTTCAGTTAAAATTCTATCAGCTTTGTGGCGATCAGATGTATCTTCGTTTTTGGAATATGAAATGTCATGCTCCTTACACGCCTGATCTAGAAAATTAATTCCGGAATCTCCTCGATCTAATCGTTTTTGGAGTCTGGTTCCAGGTCCGCAATACTGATAACCCGGCAAATGTAATTCAAATGGGAGTTTGTTTATAAGAGAGTTTATTAAACCTTCTCCTCTCGCGACTTTTTGTTTACTAATCAATTTTTTCGAAAAGTCAATCATTTTTATATGATCATCTTTATTGTAGAAAGTTAAGAAACGAAATGATGATTAAATAAATAAATACTATTGATATATAGTTTTCTATTTTAGTAGATGTCATCATGCGATTCATAGCACAACAATACAAATTACCAGTACGAAACCTAGAACCGACAAAAAATCCTAGAGTAATTAAGAAACATGGCAAGCTTTTTCCGAATAGTATAAGAGGCCTGATTACTGGTCCATCTAATTGTGGAAAAACAAATGTTATGTTGAGTCTACTACTACATCCAAATGGATTAAAATTTGAAAACATATATATATATTCGAAATCTTTACACCAATCAAAATATGAGTTTTTAAAACAAGTAATTAAACCTATAAAAAATATGGGTTTCTTCACATTTTCTAATAATATTGATGTCGTTTTGCCAAAAGAGGCTAAACGAAATTCTGTATTTATTTTCGATGACATTGCTTGTGAAAAACAAGATGCAATACGAAACTATTTTAGTATGGGACGTCATTATCAATTAGATAGTTTCTACTTGTGTCAAACTTATACAAGAATACCGAAACACTTAATTCGCGATAATGCAAATTTTTTGATAATTTTTAAACAGGACAGTATGAATTTAAAACACATTTACAATGATCATGTTAATTCCGATATGACATTTAAAACATTCGAAAATGTATGTGCCGACTGTTGGAAAACCAATTATGGATTTTTTGTAATCGATAAGGAAAGCCCACTGAATAATGGTCGCTATAGAAAAGGTTTTGACTGTTTTATCGAGTTATAAAACCATTTACAATCAAATTCTCTTACCAGTTTCTCTGTAACAGCTGTTAAATACAGTACCGAGCAGTTCAGTGATCAAGCACTTCCTGTTAATAACAGTTCAGTTATGATTTGCAGTTTTATACGGTTAGGAGCAGTTATTCACAGTTAAGACCAGTTATCTAAATATTAAAAGAAAAACTTCAATTCATTTATTCATCAGAACAATATGATGAACGTAGATGTAAAATTAAAAAAAGAACTTATCAAAACAACCGATGACCTTCGAAGAAAATTCAAGGCCCTCAAGAATAATAAGGAAGTTTATGAATCTCAATTAGAAGAAGCTTTTAAACCAATTACTGCTCCTCTAAACGAACTGGTTAAGCAATCAACAGTCAACGTGGAAAGAAACAAGGAAAAAGAAGAAGAAGTAAGGGACAATGACTATTATGAAACTCCTGCAAAAAAAACAAAAACGATGAAATGCTTAAGCGATGAAACTTTGAACAGTTCAACTGATAGTCATAGCCTAATAAATAGTACCCCTAAGAGACCAAAAGAGGAAAAAGCATTAGAAAAGATTAGGCGACGTCTATGTCTTTTCGAAGAACAATTGTCAGAAGATGAAAAATTTGATAAAACACCTAAAATGTATATGGATCTGTTCATAAATAATTCAAATAGTATTGATAGGACATATGGAATACATTCCAAAAATGGAAAATTGTTTATTGGTAATGGGGAGTTCAGCATTCATGGATCAGATATAAAAATAAAAAATAAAAACTTTCAGGGGACGAAAGGTCTTTATGAACTGCTATTTAAGAAACGTCCACAGAGATCGTTTTACAATAATGAAGACTTGAAAAATTATGAAACGATTTTAAACGATACAAATGCACACAGGAAAGAATTCGATTCGCAAAAACAGGTAAAAGGCAATCGAGGTTACAAATACACACAAATTATACGACCATTGATAGAAAAGGCTTCATCTTCAACTTCGATTTCAAATACATTACCAATAGGTAAAGGATTAATGCAATTATCAAGCAAGAAAAAGGACTATATATTTTGGGATGATCCTAATGAACTCGTAGATCGATTGAGACTTCTAATTGGTTCACATCAAGCCGGTCATAATAATCACTCCAACGAAATTATTTCCATTATTGAAGAGCTTAAAGAGGCTAATATAATCAATTAGACACAATGCCTGTTGACAAATTCGGTCGTTTTTCGCATAGACCACCACCAAGAGGACCTCGTGGAGAGCGGGGAATAGCTGGACCACCTGGTGATGGTTTTCTTAAAACTGAAAATGGAGACTTTGATATAAACTGGAAACATTTAAAAAACATAAGCGAACCGCTAGACGATAGTGATGCTGCTACTAAAAAATAAGTCGACATAAGAATTCAGCAAATTAAAACAATCCCTGAAAATGAAATAAGGGATTATTTCAAAACCAATAAAATTATTTCAAAAGAAGAAGAAGAAGAAGAAGAAGAAATTGCAGAAGTTAAAGCACCACAATGAAAAATGTTTTTTTATATTTTTATTATTATTATTGTTACTTTAAAATGAGAAAAAATAAAAGATTAAGATTAAGAAAAAACGATCTGAAGTATTCTCACTTAAACTGTCAAAATTAATAGCGCGAGTGAGAGAGGTGGTAAGAAGAATAGTTGGCTTGGGTCATCTGTTATGATTTTGAATTTGAAATTGGGAATGCGATGACTGATATGATGGTGATGATCACTTGAAGTGAAGTTAATTTTTTTTCCTTTGAAATAAACAACGAGGAAAAATCTATAATCTTGAATTGGAAAATTGTGATAAGAAAAGTGTTAGTGAATACTAATAGCCGAGGTGACGATTAACACGACTAAGTCTGAGTCTGATCACTTCTTAACAGATATCAATATATGCAGTGAGGATCATTTTTTTCTTTTGAAATAAAACAACGAGGAAAAATCTGTTATCTTGAAATGGTAAAAAAAAATGAGACAAGAGAAATGTAAGTAAATACTATTAACCGAGGTGACGAGTAAGAGGACCGAGCCTGAGTCGATTAGTTCTAGTTGTGATTACGCAAGAAGAACACGCTAGTAAAATTAAAATTATAAAATTTATAATAAAAATACACCCAACCCAACCCTTCGAAAGTATTAAATAAATACAATTAAATAAAGTATTATGTCTTTCATTAAAAAAATAAAGTCGGCGGTCAATATGCGTAAGGCTGAAAAACCTTTTTCAAGCCTTTCGAAGTTGATCCAAAAAAGAAAATACCCCGTTATTAATTCTAAAAGGATTAAAACTAAGTTCGGTGAGCAAATTATGCTAGAACTTGAGGAGTGTATGGTATTTTTACCAAAGAGGTGCAACACCCAGCTGGATAACGATGACGTTAAAGAGCTTAGTAATTGCGAGTTCGAGGTAGTGGAACCATATGGGGAATCGTCATTTCACATAGATTTTCACATAAAGGAGAAGAGCAACGATCTGGTAGGACAACTACAGCATCAACAACAGCAACAGCATAGGCAGCATCAACTTACGCAGCAGCAGCATCACCAGCAGGAACCGCACGAACAAGAGGTAGATGACTTTATTTTAACGCAAAAGCATCTATTTTTTAATGAATTATAAAAAAAAAAAAAAAAAAAAAAATTTTTATATTACATATATATGTATGTATTATAATTATAATTATAATAAAAATAAAACAAAATAAATTAACCTAATCGTTAAAATTACTGACTGTTGTTTTTTTTTCTCTATTACCAAAAAAAAAAAAAAAAAAAAGATACAACGTTTCCAAATACTTGAAGAGGAAGAAACTAGAATCAAGCAATTTTCTCTCATGGGTCGCAAAATCAAATTCAAGCTCAATCCGGTTCCAGTCAACCAAGAACCAACTTCATGGGTAAAAGAAGGCATCAATGACATTTTTGCACATGCCCTTAAAAATGTTAGTCCTACAGACAAGGTCGGGGTAACTTTTTCAGGGAAGAATTTCTCCGTTGAACGTGGAAGTGGTTGGCTTAGCTTCCGAGAGTGTTCGAAGATTAGAGCAAGCGATGTCTGGGACATGATTTCGAAGATATTCCAGAGTAATTCATACGGAATGAATACAGAAGAATTTTGTTTGGCTGTGACCTCTGTCAAGCTACCTGCTGGGACAGGAAACAAAAAAAAAAAAACAAATATGTTTAATACATATGAAGAGGAGTGCATTAGACGTCGCGGAATTGTCTTCATTAAAAATAAAGACAATTTGTGTTTACCATGGGCATTAATTATTGGAAAATCTATAGCAGACAAGGAAAGTCCATCAACTCAAAAACAACTTGAAAGAGACATACAAACATCAAAGACTCAAAAAGCATTACAGCTATTAGTGGATGCAAAAATAAGCATTCCCGAAGAAGGTTGTGGAATACCTGAGTTGAGAGGGTTTCAGAAATATTTTAATCAGTATAAAATTACTGTATACAAATATGCAAGTAAAGGTAGAGAAGTTATATTTGAAGGAGAAAATAAAACAAAAAAAATCAATCTTCTCTACCATAATAACCACTACAATGTCATTAAATCTTTGACGGCTGCTTTTTGTTGTGGGTACTACTGCGAAGAATGTCACATTCCATATAATAAAGGGTGTCCCAAAATTAACGCAAGATTTGAATTAAATAGAAAACGCCGTATTTAGTCTTTTGATAGTTATATTTTTATTGACTCGTAAAGTACATAGGATAGGGTTATGTATGGAATAACACATCGGACAAATGGCCTCCACGGCTTTGCATGCACATGTGCACTCTTTTGTTGAAATTTTCCATGACCATTCTGCATAAATGTGGCTGAATTTCGTTGATGCAGCGTTGAATCTCCTCCTTTAATGCACGGGTGGTTGTGGGCTTGTTGACATAGACTTGTGATTTCAAATAACCCCATAAAAAGAAGTCTAATGGTGTTAAATCACACGATCTAGGAGGCCAATTTTGATCACCGAAACGAGAGAGTACACGACCTGGAAATGTCTCATGCAGTAATTGAATTGTTTCACGGGCTGTATGACATGTGGCACCGTCTTGTTGAAACCACATATTGGACACATTAATATCATCCAATTTTGGCAGAAAGAACTGTGTAATCATGTCGCGATATCGAGCACCAGTAACAGTCACTGCTTGACCAGCATCATTTTCAAAAAAATATGGCCCAATTATGCCTCCAGCCCAAAATCCACACCATACAGTCACGCGTTGTGGATGCATTTGTTTTTCGACAATCACATGTGGGTTCTCCGAACCCCAAATGCGGCAATTTTGGCGATTGACAAAGCCATCAAGATGAAAATGTGCTTCATCGCTTAGGATGATTTTGCTCGAAAAATCAGCCGCCAAGCTTCCACTATTTTTGAAATGTTCTTTAATAATGAAGGCACGTTATTCTATCGTGTAACGCTCCATTTTTAATAACCCTATACTGTTAGCTGTCAAATTGCTTTTTTTTCAGGGTTGCCAACACTTCACTGCACAAATGGCGGCAAATTCAAATCTTGCGTTAATTTTGGGACACCCTTTACAAGAAAGGATCACAGGTGCCAAAAATCATGTCCGCAATGTCAAAAGACTCCACCATGCCCAAGAACAATGAATGAAATTAAATGCGATGATTGTAATCGAAATTTTAGAGGGAATTCTTGCTTCGATCATCACAAGGCCAGCAATTCAACAGGGAAAAACACTGTTTGTAATATGTTAAAAAGGTGTTTGTTATGCCTTAAATCATATAATGGAGCACGACAACACTTTTGCATGGAATACTTTTGCAAACAGTGTAAAACACATGTTGAAAAAGATCATTTGTGTTATATGAAGCCTGATGCAAAAACTCCTCACCTTAATTCTGTCCTCTATATTTTCTATGATCTGGAAAGTCGTCAGGAAAAAATTGTACAAGAGGAAATCTTGAATGCCGAAGAAAATGTTCATATATCGGAAGTTAGACTACATGAACCTAATTTATGTGTTTTCCAGCAAAAGTGCGATATCTGTATTGATAACATGAGTCTTCAATTCTGCCAAACGTGCAAATATTCTTTAAATGTAATCAGAGAAAAAGAGAAGGAAGAAAACGTGATTTCAAGATTCCTAAAACATATATTTAGTGTTCGGAATTCTTTCAAAAAAGTGGTTGTTTTAGCCCATAACGGACAATCATACGACCACCAATTCATTTTGAACTACATTTTAAAGGAAACACATTTGACTCCCAACTTGATTATGCGAGGCAGTAAGATAATCATTATGGAAATAGGAAATGTCAGGTTCATCGACTCGCTCAACTATTTTCCGATGGCACTTTCGAAACTTCCAAAAACATTTCAACTTTCATCCGGTTTGAAAAAAGGTTTCTTTCCACATCTGTTCAACATCAAAGAAAACTCCAACTACATCGGTAAGCTACCTAAAATAGAATACTACAGTCCAGATACAATGAAATCTGAAGATCGAGAAATATTCTATAATTGGTATAAAGAACACCAAAACGATGTTTTTAAATTTCAACAAGAAATGTTAGAATACTGCATAAACGATGTAAGGATTCTGACTGAAGCATGTCTGAAATTTAGACACTTTTTTCTTACTCAAACCAATGTCGAGCCGTTCCTAGAAGCAGCAACGATAGCATCCACCTGTAATATTGTATTTCGGCGGAATTTTCTTCAGCCAAATACAATCGGATTAATCCCAAAAAATGGATACAGGTACATACATATAAATATATTCACTATCAATTTTTTCTTTTTTTTTTTATCTAATTTATCAGCTAATCAAAATTTATAACAATAATTACAGATGGGTGGAAAATCAATCAAAGGAAGCCATCAGATGGATTATTTTAGAGGAAGCCAACCGCAAAATAACAATAAAGCATGCTGCTAAAGGGCGAGAGGCGGTAATAAAACAACAATTGATTGTGTCTCTCTTTGAAACTAACGTAAACAATTATATTTTCAGATTGTAAATGGAGTTAAAGTCGATGGATTCTGCGAAGAAACAAGGCAGGTCTTTGAATTTCATGGATGCTTTTACCATGGACACCCTGTTTGCCTAAGGAACAAACGTGATACTCCTCTTACCAATGATCACTTCGATACGTTAAACAACAGGTACGATAGGACTGTGGCAAAGTCTTCCCGTTTGAGGTCATTTGGTTACGAGGTTATTGAGATCTGGAGCTGTGAATTCGAAAACTACCTCAAGTCTCTGAGTGAAGAAGAACTATTCAGATTGAGAAATCACCCCTTACTGCTTAACGCACCTTTGAATCCGAGAGATTCATTTTATGGTGGACGAACGGGAAACATAGTTTCCTACTACAAATGTAAGGAAGGTGAAAAAATAAAGTATATAGATGTTTGCTCACTTTATCCATGGGTTTGTAAATATGGAAAATTTCCTGTTGGTCATCCAAAGATTCACACAAGCATAGATGAAGCGTGTTCAAACATGAAACTTGATGCCATTAATGGCCTCATTAAGTGTAAGATTCTTCCACCAGAAAATTTATTTCATCCAGTTTTACCCATGAAACAAAACGATAGGCTCATGTTTTCGTTATGTAAGACCTGTAGTCAAAATAGGAATGATGAAACAAAATGCACACATTCCGATGAAGAAAGAGCATTATTCGGAACATGGGTAATAGATGAAGTCGTCAAAGCTATTGACCTGGGCTATAAACTTGTTTCAGTGTTTGAAATTTGGGAATATGATGTGGTACAATACGATTCAGATACAAATACAGATGGTCTTTTCACTGCAATGATGAATACGTTTTTAAAAATAAAGCAAGAAGCTTCGGACTGGCCAAACCATTGCAGAACAAAAGAAGATCAGAACAAATACATAAATGACTTCTTTGAAAAAGAAAGAATCAAACTGGATCCTACAGAAATTACCAACAATCCAGGAAAAAGATCTTTGGCTAAACTGATTCTTAATTCTTTTTGGGGTAAATTTGGCCAGAGGGAAAACCAACAGCAAACAATAATCATTAACCAATCTTCTGATTTGTTCGGTCTGATGTCCCATCCGTCAATACAGGTTCAACAAATTTTACCTGTTAACGAGAAAAATATTGTGATAACGTTTACGGTTAAAGAGGAGGCATCCGAGATCTTATCAACAGTTAATGTTTGCGTTGCAGCATATACCACGGCTCAGGTTCGCCTCAAGTTGTATAGTTATTTGGAACAACTGAAAGAAAGAGTTCTATACTATGACACTGATTCAGTGATCTATGTATCCCGACAAGGAGAACTCGAACCTCCTGTTGGCGACTTTATTGGTGACATGACTGACGAGTTACAATGCTATGGACATGGAAGCTTTATAACTGAATTTGTAAGTGGTGGGCCCAAAAACTATTCTTACAAAGTATTCAGCACAAACGATAAAACTGAACACATTGTTTGTAAAGTTAAGGGTATAAATCTAAATTATAAATCATCACAGAAAATAAATTTTGATTCCATAAAAGAGGCTGTACTTAAGGCATCAACATCATCTTTCAATGAAAGAGACTTCATCACCTTAAGATCAAGTAACATACGACGAACAAAGGAGCATGAAGTGATCACAATAGATGAAATTAAGACTTACAAACCAACATCGGAAAAGAGACGGTTCTTGGGAGATCACAGTTCCCTTCCATACGGATTCAAGAGGGCAAAAATGTAAAATTAAATTAAATTAAATTAAATTAAATTAAATTAAATTAAATTAAATTAAATTAAATTTTAATTCTATTATGTATATACGGTAGTGATACCAAAATAACGTTATTTTTTCAAATAAACGCCTCCTTCAAAAGTTACAACGCTCCAAAGTTTTTCATTATTTTTTTTTACATCACCCCTACAATCCCATATTCAAATTTCATATCCCCCCGAGCGGCGACCCAACTGAAACGACGACGACGACGATGACGTCAAAGAAACCAACCAACGTCGTCGGAATATTAACATACACATTGTCTTCAATACAATTGAGACACATTTTCATACCACTCCATAAAGATCTAAGTACTGAACATAGCTTAAGGCATACATCTAGAACTAGATTCTCAACTATGAATTATACCAAACATTTAATTAAATTAAATTAAATTAAATTAAATTAAATTAAATTAAATTAAATTAAATTAAATTAAATTAAATTAAATTAAATTAAATTAAATTAAATTAAATTATTTTTAATTCTATTACATAATATGTATGTACGGTAGTGATACCAAAATAACGTTATTTTTTCAAATAAACGCCTCCTTCAAAAGTTACAACGCTCCAAAGTTTTTCATTATTTTTTTTTTACATCACCCCTACAATCCCATATTCAAATTTCATATCCCCCCGAGCGGCGACCCAACTGAAACGACGACGACGACGATGACGTCAAAGAAACCAACCAACGTCGTCGGAATATTAACATACACATTGTCTTCAATACAATTGAGACACATTTTCATACCACTCCATAAAGATCTAAGTACTGAACATAGCTTAAGGCATACATCTAGAACTAGATTCTCAACTATGAATTATACCAAACATTTAATTAAATTAAATTAAATTAAATTAAATTAAATTAAATTAAATTAAATTAAATTAAATTATTTTTAATTCTATTACATAATATGTATGTACGGTAGTGATACCAAAATAACGTTATTTTTTCAAATAAACGCCTCCTTCAAAAGTTACAACGCTCCAAAGTTTTTCATTATTTTTTTTTTACATCACCCCTACAATCCCATATTCAAATTTCATATCCCCCGAGCGGCGACCCAACTGAAACGACGACGACGACAACGACGAAGACGACGATGACGTCAAAAAAACCAACCAACGTCGGCATATTAACATACACATTGTCTTCAATCCAATTGAGACACATTTTCATACCACTCATACATCTAGAACTAGATTCTCAACTATGAATTATACCAAACATTTATTTTGATTCCATCAACGTGTGCCATCATCATCATCATATGAAACACTCACACACTTCTTTTCCTAATACCATATCTATTAATAGAACCATAACAAAATCACCCTTACTCCAAGTGCCAAGTGATCATCACAAAACCACCACCACCATCCACTGCCATCCCAACTCACCTAGAATCCGATGATGCGCCATCATTCTATGAAACACACACACACACTTCTTTTCCTTATACCATATCTATTAATAGAATCCCTAACAACTGATCATCACTAAACCACCACCATCCACTGCCATCCCAACTCAGCAAGATCCCCCACTACCCGCTACCACTACTCAGATTTACACTGTTGGGATTATAAGAAAAATTCCCACGTTTTACCATCCTAATTCCTACTGAGTAACAGTAAATAATTATAATATAAATTAATTAATAAATATAGTATATTAAGGTATATTTATAAAATAAACAAAAAAGGAACTTTCATTGATAACAAACAGAACAAACATAAAAATAACACAGATTCTTTCAGTTTTTAACTTATTCACAAAAAAAAATAAACAAAACCTTAAACCACAGATAAGAAACTATACAGATGTCTCATCCCCATAGAAGAAAATGTCCCATATTTTTTTCACTACTCCTTGGCTATCAACCGACAAAAAGCTTTTTGTCGGTTGATCGTCAAGCACAAAAAGATGTTTTTGATTTCACATATTGGCCTGTTCAAAGCTATGTGTCTAACTATACAAAATTCTAAAGTTGTTTTTTCTCTCAATTCAATGTCCATAGAGACAAGGAAGAACAGAAACTGTTTTGGTTTCGATGATGTTTTGGTCCCGATGTTACCATATTTCAGTTGCTATTGTTCAAGCGATGTAGGTATTTTATGCTATTTATGCTATTTATTATTGAATATGAAAATAAAAACCATAGTTATTAATTTTTCCATGTTATATTTTACTATATCAAATAAAACAATATACATATGTTGAAAATACATTTAAGAAAGGAAGAGAAAATGAGTTAGGTGCAAGACATTTTAAAAATAATTTGTATGGATTCCTATGGTAACACTGATGCAAATGTACGTGCGCCGCGGCCGCTGCTGGCGCTGGTGGGCGTATGAGGCTTAGTTTTGGTTGCCTTCCTTATTTTGACTTTTTTTGATACTGAACGCATGTGTGTATGTATGTATATGTATTCATAGATATATATGACAAAAGGATAAGTTTCAATTTCGGTCTTTTTGTTGTTTGTTGATTGTTTCTTTGTTGTCCTATGCAAAACGTAAGTTGCGTATTTTGTGAACTTAAACAGGTGTAGGTAGGTACTCATGTAAATAATTTCGATACAAAAAAGAGGCTCGGATGTGACCCACACTGATAACTTACTATTGATGCCCACTTAAATTTTTCAAAATTTATTTTTTTTATTTGGAAAAATTGTATTAGCAAGTAAGTATGCAAAAATATAAATATAAGCTGTTTTCTGTGGAAATGATGTAGGTACCTATCGAAAAGTTAAATTAATACATTTTGAAAGAAGTTTGGTTTCTCTAAAATAAACATTGTCTTAAATTGTTACAAAACATTAACAACAATATTTCTATGGGATGAAACAACTTTAAAGTCAATTATCTTTCTTTATTCAATTTAATTTATAAATTCAATTAGGTTAATCATTTTTTTTATTTTTTGCTTAAGGTTTTTAGTTTTCTGTAAAATAAAAAATTGTTTATAACAACAATTTGTACAATTTCTTTCTTTCTTTTTTCTTTCTCCTTTACCCGATATTTCAGTTTAAGAATCAATTTCACGTTTTTTTAGTACTTTTTTTTAGAATTAAATTAAAGGAAAAAACTATCGGTTGATTAACTTTTTATTTTAAACTATATTTTCAACATTTTTTGTATTAAATTAAATAAGTTTGAAGTCAATATCTTTCTCTGTTTTCAAGTTTTTTTTAGTAGTTTTCTGTAGGTGTTTTTCTAAAAAAATAGTAAATTGGGATGTTAAAATAGGTCTGTTAAGTTTTGTTTAGAAGTTTGTATATGTTTAATATATCACTGCTCTTAGCCTATTTAAGCAAAGGTGGTTTTATAAAAAGTTTAAGAGACAATTTTTGGCCTTGACAAATAAAAATAAAATATCGTAAGTATTTATAATTATTAATTTTATTATTGATCTTTTATAAAATTACCTTTGCTTAAATAGTTTACAGGGGTCACGAACGGGGACGTGGCAGAATATCGACCCCCACCCACCTACCACCCGCTGAATTGTACATTTATATATATGTATATATATGTAAATTGATTATGTATTTATTTTTTATTGTTTTTGTTTGAGCTACGCGTTCATAACATGCACTAATTTTTTTATTTTAGTTCTAGGATTTTTATACCTTTTATCTTTTGTACAATTTTTTCAAAGTATATTAAAAAATGTATGATGTCAATTTTATGTGCATAGCATTCATCGGAATCATCGCACCAGCTAGGATATTGTCTGTTTGTTGCGTTTATACATTCTCTTACAATGTTTTCTTTTAATCTCGATAAAAAAGGTGTTTTTTTGAAGAAAGTTGTAAATATTTTTACGTGAAGACTACAGACTTGGAAAAAATTTTCAGAAGGCCATATAAGAATCGTATGTTCTTTTGAGGTTTCGTATTCTCTCAATTTAATTAATATTTCCGTTAAATCAAATTGAAGCTTATCTTTTGACATTTGTTGAATACAGTTTTCACAGATACTATTCATTTTTTTCATCGATTTAAAAAGGCAATAGCCTGCATAGTATCTGGTAGCAAGATCGTCGATTTCCGGCACCTTTATCAATATCGTGTCTTCAGGCGGTAAAACATTTAATTTATTATCAATATTCATGTCGTTTTCTATATTCTCAAATGATTCACTCTCCGGTAGCTCATACGAAATCGATATTTGTTCCTCAGCATTGGTTTGTAAAATAGCATTCCAATCAACTTTAAGATATTCTGTATCGTCTTCTTCACAGTTTGAACATTTAGATTTGAATACAAATTTCATAGCTATAACTTTTGCTAGAAGGGAGCCAAATTCAGCAGCATTCGGATTACTTTTATTAACATTTCTTGCTCTTATCTTTCCAAATAAATTTTCTAAGGGATCTTGGTTAAATTTGTTAATATTTAAATAATATAAATCATTATGGTCTATATATAATGCTTTTTGTATTTGCAAAATGCTCTCAATACTTAAGGCAAAACCTTTGAAACAAAACGCTTTGTTTCTTGAATTAATAGGCTGAATGTTGAGAATATATGTTTTCATTTCTCTTATGAATATTAGATTTTGATCATTTCTTTTAAAAGCTGGTTTTCTATTTAAAAGGTCGAAAAGCCGGTTTATTTTGTTTATAAAATTAGCTGTTGGTTTTGCAAAATGCGCTATATTTATGGGAAATTTATTTAGACCTAATAAAGCTTCAATTCCACAAGCTACAGATCTACTTAGAACTTGTGCCGCCAACTTTACATTCATTTTTTGAAATTCTGTTGGGTCAATATGTGCCGATGTTAGTTTTGGACAAATTTTTGTTGCATTTAATCTTTCAGAATTGTACATATGTATGTATATTCAATGATTTTCCAACTTACAATTCCATCATCCGTGGCCAAATTATATTTCAATAAATTATTCCTAATGCTTTTTAAAAGATGAGGAATATCATACATACCATACATTTTTTGTTGTTTGTAAACAAAGTTACAACTTTTGTCATCTAGACATAATTTACTAAACAAACTTCTATTTGTAGGCCCTTGATCGCAGCAAATAGCTCGTACATTTAATTTTAATTCCTCGCATATATTCAAACAGTTATGCACTTCTACTTTCACCTTTCTTCAAAAAAACACCTTTCATATCGAGATTAAAAGAAAACATTGTAAGAGAATGTATAAACGCAACAAACAGACAATATCCTAGCTGGTTCGATGATTCCGATGAATGCTATGCACATAAAATTGACATCGTACATTTTTTAATAAAAGTCTTACTTTGAAAAAATTGTACAAAAGATAAAAGGTATAAAAAATCCTAGAACTAAAATAAAAAAATTAGTGAATGTTATGAACGCGTAGCTCAAACAAAAACAATAAAAAAATAAATACATAATCAATTTACATATATATACATATATATAAATGTACAATTCAGCGGGTGGTAGGTGGGTGGGGGTCGATATTCTGCCACGTCCCCGTTCGTGACCCCTGTAAACTATTTAAGCAAAGGTAATTTTATAAAAGATCAATAATAAAATAAATAATTATAAATACTTACGATATTTTATTTTTATTTGTCAAGGCCAAAAATTGTCTCTTAAACTTTTTATAAAACCACCTTTGCTTAAATAGGCTAAGAGCAGTGATATATTAAACATATACAAACTTCTAAACAAAACTTAACAGACCTATTTTAACATCCCAATTTACTATTTTTTTAGAAAAACACCTACAGAAAACTACTAAAACAAACTTGAAAACAGAGAAAGATATTGACTTCAAACTTATTTAATTTAATACAAAAAATGTTGAAAATATAGTTTAAAATAAAAAGTTAATCAACCGATAGTTTTTTCCTTTAATTTAAACCTAAAAAAAAGTACTAAAAAAACGTGAAATTGATTCTTAAACTGAAATATCGGGTAAAGGAGAAAGAAAAAAGAAAGAAAGAAATTGTACAAATTGTTGTTATTAACAATTTTTTATTTTACAGAAAACTAAAAACCTTAAGCAAAAAAAAAAATTAAAAAAAATGATTAACCTAATTGAATTTATAAATTAAATTGAATAAAGAAAGATAATTGACTTTAAAGTTGTTTCATCCCATACAAATATTGTTGTTAATGTTTTGTAACAATTTAAGACAATGTTTATTTTAGAGAAACCAAACTTCTTTCAAAATGTATTAATTTAACTTTTCGATAGGTACCTACATCATTTCCACAGAAAACAGCTTAAATTTATATTTTTGCATACCTACTTACTTGCTAATACAATTTTTCCAAATAAAAAAAAATGAATTTTGAAAAATTTAAGTGGGCATCAATAGTAAGTTATCAGTGTGGGTCACATCCGAGCCTCTTTTTTGTATCGAAATTATTTACATGAGTACCTACCTACACCTGTTTAAGTTCACAAAATACGCAACTTACGTTTTGCATAGGACCACAAAGAAACAATCAACAAACAACAAAAAGACCGAAATTGAAACTTATCCTTTTGTCATATATATCTATGAATACACATACATACACACATGCCATCAGTATAAAAAAAAATCAAAATAAGGAAGGCAACCAAAACTAAGCCTCATACGCGCACCAGCGCCAGCGGCCGCGGCGCGGCGGCGCACGTACATTTGCATCAGTGTTACCATAGGAATCCATACAAATTATTTTTAAAATGTCTTGCACCTAACTCATCTTCTCTTCCTTTCTTAAATGTATTTTCAACATATGTATATTGTTTTATTTGATATAGTAAAATAGGTATAACATGGAAAAATTAATAACTATGGTTTTTATTTTCATATTCAATAATAAATAGCATAAATAGCATAAAATACCTACATCGCTTGAACAATAGCAATTGAAATATGGTAACATCGGGACCAAAACATCATCGAAACCAAAACAGTTTCTGTTCTTCCTTGTCTCTATGGACATTGAATTGAGAGAAAAAACAACTTTAGAATTTTGTATAGTTAGACACATAGCTTTGAACAGGCCAATATGTGAAATCAAAAACAGCTTTTTGTGCTTGACGATCAACCGACAAAAAGCTTTTTGTCGGTTGATAGCCAAGGAGTAGTGAAAAAAATATGGGACATTTTCTTCTATGGTGATGAGACATCTGTATAGTTTCTTATCTGTGCTTAAACTCTTTTATATCATATTACCTAGTCAAACAACTTTGACATCGAATTATAATATATTAGTATTGTTAAAAAAAGTACTTTGCAAAGGATTAATTTTGTTTAATTAATTCTGGCTTTCCTTTTAAATAATTCTTAAATTGGATGCAATTTAATTCATAATTCCATTTGCAAATTAAAATGGACCTGATTGTTTTAATTTTCATTTTGTTTTTTTTTTTTTTTTGTTTGTCCATACATTGTTTAAAATTGAGAAAACTCTCTCTGTAGAGGCATTAGTTCCAGACTACGATTTTTGAAATGTTTTCATATTGTATCATTTTTTTATTAAAAAACTTGAAAATTTCAACCCACCAGCACTCATTTGGCTCTCCTTCCATTCAACAATTTTTTCTGAAGAAACGTAATTTTTTACACATGTGTCATTAACTGAAATATTGCTTCTCTTTTTCATAATATACATTAAACTTAACTCCACTTTGTCACAGGAAGGAGTGTAATCCTTACTCTCCATTTATTTTTGGAGTGAAGGATTTTTCAACAATGCAATAATTAAAACAGTCGGGGTGCATTCTAAAAATTAATTAATTTTCATACTGAACATTTTTTTCAAATAATGAACTGTTCATTATAATAATGAACGGATGGTAATCAACATACATAAGACAATTTACTTCGCTCTTTGAAAATACTGGTAGCTCAATTATCAAATCATACTTTATCTACTTTAATTCTATCTAAAAATTCCCCCGATCTAAGAGCAACGTTTCAAAGCTATACATATGCAATGCCTTTTATGGTATTCAAGCTCCTTCACTCTTCACGATGGTTCTAATATTCAACTTGAAAATATTCATGTGCAGGTGTGGTGCACACATTTTGATACAGATTAGAATTTAGAGCGTACACATCCTGCAAACAGTTAACAAAAGAATCACCATTTTCTGCAACCATACAAACAAACGAGTCCTTTTACCGATTCTGAAATTTCCATTAGGCGGTACTACCAAGATACCAATCCTTCAAATTTGGCATTCATAAAAATTCATCTCCAGCTTTGAATACATATAAATTCACTTTCGAGAAGACACTTGTTTGAAATCTTTGAAGGATCCAACAATCAAGTAACTAATTGCATAATAACGATATAAATCCTATATGCACAATTAACGTTGTTCGGTTCGGGCCGGGCAGCAAGATAAACCCGAATATGTATAAGCTGAGTGTCAGGTACACTTGATGGAATTTTCCTTATTCTAGGAAACCGCTTCCCTTTCCTTATCCTTATCATTTGGAATAATTATTGTTTGATTTCAATTATCGTCGCCACATCGTCTACCATCAACAATCGGAACAAGGCGGAGAAGTAGAGAATTAATTGTAAGGATTCCACGTTGCCAACAATTCATCATTTCTGAAGTGGTCTTACGTTGAGCTCCCGTCATGTACCCTTTAAGCAATGTTTTCACTGGCTGCCACCTCAGTCATCTGTACTTAAGAATTGACATTCGTGTGGGACATAAATACGAAATAAATTAAGACTACTATGCTATGCCATTGCAGGATGCAAACGACTAGTTCCTTTCTATTCAAAGTTGTGTCTTTTTTTTATTTTTGCGAAGTCATTATCCTTGTGTTCATGGTAACCAGGATTTACATTGGGTAAGCGTGTCCTCTTGAAACTTCAGCTTTTGAAGGAGAGTGTTGAAGCACATCACACAATGCAAATGTTGAAGAAGTGATTCCAGAAATGCACAAATGACTTTGCATCAGCGAGCGACGGCCGGCGCGGCCGGTGGCGCGCGTCTATTGTTGTAATCATTGTGGGCGAAAAAGGAATACAATAGTGCATGGTACCATACCAAGTGTCGCGTCGCGATATTAAGTGGTTCAATCTAACGACATTTTCGTTTGGATGTGTGTAACTTTGAATGTGTACAACGTACATTGCAATTAAAGTGAATACGAGCGATGACGATGCGATAGCGAAACGAGATCTCGGTGAGTTCTATTTCGTTTGATAGTTTTATGTATATTCTCTCTAAGGGTTAGAATCATTGCTTGACCATTTGGAGCAGGCCATCATATTCCCAATAGTAAAAACTGAAAACAAAAATCTAAACTTGTATTGTTGAAAACGTTAGACGCGATGGGCTTGGACGAACGGCAGGATACGTTCCATTTTCTGGTAGGTATGTACATATGTACTGTACGACTTCGCCATCCTGCCACCATAATGTATGGGTATTTATGTGGGTAAAAATGGAATTTATGTGGCTTTTGGGAAATTTACAGGAATAACTGTGGAAGATTTTAATGTCTGTAAAATTGGTAGAGTAACTGGCAATAAAAAACAGGGCGGTCGCTCGTAAATCTTGGTTCTGGCCAAACGCAAAAAAGGCACTATTGAAAAACGAAACAGTTTTAAAGCACAGAATGGGGCAATATATGTAAATAATGGCGAAGTTTCTGTTTTTGTGTGTATAGAAAAATGAAAAGGGTGGTCAACCGATATAATAAGTGAGTATCATTTCGGGAAACAATCTGCTGCAGGTGAAGAAGTTTTTGTATTTAATAAATTAACTCAATCAAAAATTATTAAAAAAGGAACTTTTTGTGATGTTTTGTTCTATGGAAGCTTCAAAAATTATTTTGGAGTTAAATCGAATTAAGAATTATATAAATATCTAGAACTGAAGATTAGAGAATGATTTAAGAAGAAGAAAGGTCTCTGAGCAAATTTGAATTTCATAAATTATGAATACGGAGACAATTTTGATTTACTTATTATATCAATTTTGGTTAAATAATTTAATTTTGGTAAAAATTGTTAGGTTTGTGTAAGACTTGAAATTTAAAAAATCAATCTGCAAAACAAAAATGCTAATACTTCTACATTTTGAAAATGTTTGTTCATGTAAGATAATTATTAAAATTATAATTATGTATAAGTTTATTGAATACTGCAAATCCTGTATTAAAAACATTTTTAATTGTGCACAGAGCTCATCCAATCGCATGCATTCATTTTAAATAGATATCATAGAATAGTTACTATTTCAGTATTTGTCTGTAATTTCAGTTTAACTAAACACTAATTTTGCTTTCATGTGGTTGTAACAGTTTCATACAATTAAAATCTTAAATAGGGGGCTATTTATTTCAAAAACAATACAAGAGGATTGTTTTTAATTTATTTTGCTAACCTTTAAAAGTATCTATAGAGTAAGCACTCACTACTTGTCAGGTAACTTTCAATACCGAGATCCAAAAGCTAATCATACTGACCGTGGAGTTCAAAAAACTGGATTCATTGCATTCTTTCCTTTCCATTAATTTATCATGCAGAAAAGGACAATACTGCTATTTTAACGAACGTAGTAACCAACACGAAAATGCTTCTATTTGTGAAACCAAAAAACATAGATACATTTTGCTTTTTGCAAACATTTTATAATTTTGCAGATATTTACAAAGCTAACTAGTTCTTAGAATAAACAAGCTTATTTTCCATGTAAGGAAAGTGCATCCATCATCTAAATGTGAATTGTTAAATCATTATTTTAGTAGTAGTAATAGTAGTAAAAGTGCAATTTTATTTAGCAGAAAAAAGATTTACATATTTGTTTTAACAATTCACAAAGTATAGCATTGGCTTTTGCCGTCAGCTAGAAAAAGTGAGTTGTAAATTATATACATACATAGACATCAATGTATTCTATTAATAGTTTTTATCGGATAAAGGTGCTTTAATTGTTGTGCCGGAAAAACTAATACCAAGGTTTACAATCTCAAAAACGATTCGTTTTTCGGAAAAAAAACGTGGGCTAGCCACTTGCCGAAAAAAAGTAGTATTTTCAAAACTATTTCTCACCCAATCGAGATACACATCAAAAGAAAGGTATTTTAATGTTCTACCCCCAACGAGCTCTCGTTTCGGAAATATTGGTGAAAAAGGAAAGTTACAGAATTTCGACCAGTCCATCACAAATAATCTTTCGATTGGTTTATTTCCCCAACCAAGCCTCCAAACAAGATACGGTTTTCGCTATAATATATACATCGACCCACTTTTCAATTGATGCTAATGTAAATCTCAAAAATCATTTTTTTTTTCAGTTTTTCGAAGTACTTGTGAAAAAAACTTTAAGGTGGCACAGGCAGTGATTGAACCCCAGACCTCTGGCGCTGACAGTCCTACGCACTAACTATCATGCCACCGGTACAACATCGAGCTGTAAAGATGTTATTAGTATTAGAGATGTGAGTTTACATTGTTATAAAGCCAACCCCACCGAGGAAAATGGGAATAAGTTCAAACAATCTAAAAAGACTTGTAGTGGTTATATTCGAAAAAACAAATTTTTTGGATGATCAGAAATTACGGCAACAAATAGTAAAGCGTCCCAAAGGCAGTAAAAATGTCTGGTCATTGGTAAAAAACATATGGAACACTACGTTGTCCTCGGTTAAAACGCTCGTTTACAATGACACTCCTTTTGTAAGCTCGATTGATAAAGTAAATTTGCTTGCAGCACAGTTTGTTAATTCGACGCTAACAGGGAGTATCATGACTCCCCCTGTTCTTGAGAGCGTAAACGATTTTGTGGGACGAAAGACCTTGACATACACAAATTCGTTGGCCCGGATAGTATCCCCCCTAGTGTTCTGAAGAGATGTTCTTCAATGCTGACAAAACCACTGCGTAAGCTTTTCCATCTTTCCTACTCTACAGGTCTCTTTCCGAGTGAATGGAAAACAGCATTTGTCCAGCCTGTCCCTAAAAATGGTAAATCCTCCTCCCCTTCTAACTATCCTCCAATAGCACTCATTTCCCTTCTTACCAAGATCTCAATGGTGATTAATTATCAGCTAAGGAAATATCCCGAAGAACGGAAGCTTCTTAATTACCCGCAATATAGCTTTCGCAGTAATAGAACCACTGGTGATCTCATGGTTTATCTCACCAAACAGTGGAACAAATCTTAACATCGTTTTGGAGAAAGTAAGATTATTGCACTTGATATTTTAAAGGCATTTGATAGAGTTTGGCACCAAGCTCCTTTATCGAAAATACGTGCTTTTGATATTGCTGAATATCTTCTTCGTTGGATTAGAAACTACCTTTCAAACCGTTCAATACAAGTTGTATTAGATGGTTTCAAGTCTGAAGCTCATAAAATAAATGCTGGTGTTCCCCAGGGCTCCGTTTTATCTCCGACTATCTTCCTGATATTCATTAACGATCTCTTGTCTGCCACTTCTAATTAACTAAATTGTTTCGCTGAAGACAATACCCTCAGCTTTTCATATTCGTTTTTAGATTCACATCCTTATGTTTCGGATGTGGAACTTCAACTGCACCATAGGTTAAGCTCATTAAATTCTTATATTGACAGCATTGTCCGATGGGGAATTACTAACCGTGTAGAATTGAATGCTTCAAAAACTCAATGCTGTCTCCTGTCGTTAAAGTGTAATCCACCCCCAATACCGCTATGCATGAGTGGCGCTTACTTCCAGGAAACTAATCAACTTTCAGAACTCGGTATCACAGATCCCCTCTTATGGAATGATCACATGTTCGACATTGGCAAAAAATGCTACCGATATTTTTACAAACATTATTCTGTCGAATTATCCAGTTGCATTCCACCCCTTAAACAATTTAGCCGTAATACTCGCACTTCAGAACATGCTCAACAGTGTACCCTTGAGCTCAATTTCGGACGTATTGTCAAGTATATTGATTCTTTTTTGAACCTCACATCTAAAACGGGAATGCTTTGGCCAACACTGTTTTTTCCTCCCATATTGATATTCAGAACTTTAAGACCAATGTGCACCAGTATTTCTCATGAATCGTTCCCTATTTCCCTAACGTTCACACTGTGTTTAAATATAAACATATAAAGGGTATTAATAACCCCTTGATTGCCTATACTATAAAACTGGTAGTTATTTTATACCAAGCAAATCTGTGGATTTAATGATCGTATATTGAATAAATATGTACTATGCCTTAATAAATAAAATTTATAGCACTATGTGTGTACATACATAGGTATACTACATATGAACGTACGGAAATGGAATTGCAAACACTAGAGAAAATTAAGAAGAAAGGAACTGGAGCAATTATTCTCTTCACAGCTTAAGCTAAAAGGAAAAGATTGACAAAATATTTTCAAAATTGAAATAGAAACTTAACTACCTAACCTGCTATGCATATAAAGATTGTAAGCGTATAAAGTTCGCGGGAACTTTTGTTGCGTCAATAAATCGAATTGAATGAAAAATAGTACGACGTTACTTGCGTCGTAATTTAGCTTCAAAGCACGAGGGAATGTTTTCGTTTCGTGCTTTTTGTGAACTTCCTCCATTTTGCTCATTCCGATCGCCCGTGAGCAGTGTACCAACATAGTTCAACAAAATCCAAGAGCTTTCACATCCAACTCCAGTTTCATAGAGTTCTGTTTCTGTTCCAGTAGTTATCGCATCCTGTCCCCTGTATCCCCCGGAAACTAAAGGCGCACAGGAATTAAACAAAAGAAAAAAATTAAAGAGTAGATTGAAACGGTTCCTACTGAAATACAAAAATAAAAAACTCCAAAAATGTATCCCCTACATTCTGCGATCCTTTTGAAGAAGGATTTCCCCATTCTGTTGTTCCCTATTTCTTCCTTCACTTCCGTCGTCGCAGTCGTCGTCGTCGTCGGCGGCTCCTTCAGCTTCCCCGTGTACCCACACCAAGAAAAGAATGCTGTCATTCGTAAAGGACGCAATTGCATTCATTTCCTCCCTTAAAGTCCTTGCCATTATGTATTCAGTTGGCATATTAGGAGTCACCAGCCATGCCAGCGTTGATATGGAAGACTGGATAGAGTTTGCTAGGTTCTGGGAGGGGTAGGGGTAGAGGGAGGGGGAGGGAGACAGGATGCTGCTCAGGACGTTACGTTATGGACTCATTGCTGCTTGCGTTCAGACTTCAGATATACCTAAGGTACGAGTAGAGAAGCGAAAATTGAATGCAATTCTAGTTTATACAGTTTAATTCCTGGATTGTAGAATCACTCGAAATATAAGCTTGTAGATGATATACACATATATGTATGTATGTACTATGTTTATATAGGTACTCCTGCATTCCCACGAGCGAATGTATTTATATTCGCATACATATCTAAGCTTGTAAAGGCAATCAATTCGGTTGATTGTGAGCATCATGGACGAAAATTAAGACTGCAAGACTGCAACCCACCAACAAGGCGAAGGCAGGCGAGCATTTTTCTTTCACCCTGACTCCATGCTATTCATAAAAACTAGCTAGATATGCATTGTTAGTTGGCAATGGAGGAAATCATTTACGTGATTACGATACATGTCTACCATATAGCAATAGCAACTGTAAACAAAACAGTTTTAAATGGTTTGCAATTACGTATGTGACGTCTAGATTCTTTTTCATAGAGGGAAAATTTAAAGCATACGAAGAAATAGTAGTTTAGTTTGTTAGTCTAGTTGGTGTGGTCTAGAAAAGAAGTATAAAATGGTGTTAATCTTAATCGTGATTATTGTTTGCTGATTGTGGACCTCGACATGTTTAGTTTTTAATCAGCACTGATGCTTTTATTTTCAAATGAAGGAAAATCAAATTTAGATGAGCTTTATAAAAAACATTTAACTTAAATGGAGCATAGGTAACGCTTTGTCCAAAATAATATTACCTAACACCAGCAGCGTTGCCAGACTTTTGAAAAGTCGATTTCTTTTTGTTCATCCAAACATTTTTTTGATTTTAGTTTTTCCAGTTGTTTCCCTTTTTTCCACAAAAAAAAAAAAACAATTTTTTAAAAAGTAATACATATTTTTATTAAAAAAAAAAAACAAATAAAAATGTTCTTTGCAAGGTTTATCAGACTTAACATAAAGACGAGCTTTTGAAAACCGCTCAAAAATAATCTTTCATGGTCTGCAAAGGAGGCTGAAAAAATTGAAAAAAAAAACATAATGTGTACCTTATCCTTACATTTACTTGTTTCAAGGGCTAAAGTGACAAAGCATCAGATTATTTTAGAACACGGTTGTCCAGGAAGATTATGGTCTCACTATTTAATTTGGACGACCCTACACATAAAAGCATTCCAAGATTGCAACAATTTTCTAAATATGCCTTATTTAAGAGGTAAATTACAATAGTTTAGAAGGTTTTTGGTGCATTTCACGCAGAAAAGTTAGAAATTGTGTGAAAATAACCCCGGAATGAAAAAGACACGTCTGTTTTCGTCTGTGTTTTTATTTCAATTTAAAAATTCTTAACCTACTTAAAACTATATATACCTATTAAATCTAAGGAACATGAGATAAGATACTGGTTAAAATAGGGTACACATTTCCACCCCATGCTGTCTTTGGGTATTTGTGTGTTCCTATCCTATATCAGTATGTTATTCTGACGCTACGCACTACCACAAGATTATTTTGTATCTGTCTTGTGAAAATGCGCAGCTGCAACCCATGAACGGATCATATTCATTTATGAAATTTCTTAAATTCTTGAATTTAAGGTAATAGGTGCATTTAATTAAAAAAATTTTCTTTAAATTAAATAAAAACAAATTAAGGTAAACAAATAAGTTTGGAAGAAACTTTAGTGTGGAACTTACAAATTACACGTTGCAGAATTCCCCTCCCACTTCAGTTCTCGAAGCTTTTATATTAAATTAATAGATATGAAATGATCACTGTTTTTCAATTAGCCATTAGTTTAATGAAAGTGTCCCTTTAGCTGTTTTTGGGGCGTTTATATTCTTGAAATTCTTGTTTAAATCTCACTTCGAAAGCATCAAAAGCAAATTCACTTCAAAAAGTATATTTCTTTTTTTGTATTTAATAGAAAATCAATTTTGAAAGAAAAAAAACCTTAAGAAACTTTACACTATTTAAGTATATGTGTCTAATTTAAGGCGAGTTTCAGGCAAATTTGGCCATCCTTTATTCAAGTTTTCTTCTTAAGAACCTGAATATTGCTCTTTCTTTCAGAAAAGATCTTAAGAAAATAGTTTAAACGTGACTAAAGAATTTTTGCAATTCTAAATAGTGTGAAAACAAAGATTTTAGTTGTTTTTGACAATAAATCGTTTTTTGATGAATATTGTGTTATATTACTAACAAATCTTTAGACGAAATTTCTACTTATACTACTTCACTCTATATAATCTTTATGGCTCATATTACCCCTCGAGCTCTGGATCGTCCATTGTTCAAAAGTTGATGATTTTCCTTTCATATTATGTTCTTGGCCCAGTCCTCAGTTAAAAGTAGTACTTTAAGCAACAAAGCTTAAAGCAGTAAAATACAAATTTTATTTTCATGTATAAAAAATAAATAAGTAAAAATATAAGCGGGCTCCTATCCCTTAATTTAATACGATAAGTTTTAAATTCAAGGGAATTTCTACGAAAATAAAATCAAACATCTCACTGATTTAGGATCGTTTTGATATGAGCATCTTATTTTGAAAATGGACCTAGATAAGGATCTTCAATCGGTAAAAAATTACTTTCATCATTCAAATTAACTTCAAAAATATTCGGAAGATTGTAGTGCGCATACACTACACTATATTTTATTGCAGTTCATTGCCATAGATTTAAATTTCACGTTTCTATAGCCAACCCATTTCTTATAATATGCACTTGCATTTCATTCACCCCAGAAAATTATTTAATAAAATTTTCAATGCCACTTGAGACTCAGATTACTTTTACGATGGTCAAGTGTATCTACCTATTCATGAAGGTTCAACGCACTGCATGCTGTGTAGTAAATATGCCTGAATGAATTTGGATACATTTGTGCATTATGAAAGGGGCATGCATATTGGTTATGATTTTGATGACATAGCAAGTATGCTGCCCAATTCTGTCATTTGTTTCCCACCAAATTAGAGTTCAATATAATGTATATATGTTTTAGTAATAATATGTATAGCTTTAAGTTCTTAGTGTGTAAGTAAATTATTTTGTATAAATAGCCTAAGTTTGATTAAATAAAATTCACTTTCAATTTGAGAGTCAAATGAAGATATTCGGCTGATTAGCCTTCTTTCATTGCTTAAACAGATCGGCTCTTTAGCCATCATCTATAATCGGCTTGAGGAAGCCCATATCCTCCATAGATTTTGTAGGCGAGGTAGGGCCCACATTACATGGCGATCTTGCCAGGCTCTATTTAAGCAGTTGGCTGAAATTCTTAAATTCGTTCTTAAATTCGATGAATACAAGATGAAGACCCCAGCTATACAGAATGACTTTAGTTACTACAGACGCATCGTGAGTCGCCAGCGTATCGATAGCACTACTAACCTTTTGGTCAGCACAGAGCTAGCAAATCGTAAGCTGGATTAGCCAACAAAGAACAAAGGGAGCATTTCATCGAAAAAGCAAGAAATTTGCAGCGACAAGCAAACACAAAAAATAACAAAAACTAAAAAACAAAAAAAAATTTTTTTACACAAATGGGAGGAAAATCATCCAAAGAAGAGGTGATTGTTAATGCCTCAAACAATAATAATAATAACAATCTAGTTAGTTCAAACCTGTTATTTATAGATATTTTAATTATTATTTTAATTATATTCATAATCTACCTTTCTTTCAAAATTTTTAAATTTTATTTTAGAACTAACGTACAAAAAATTGTAAACAATGAAATGAAAAATATAACAATATAAAAAAAAAAAAAAAAAAAAAAATTTGAACAAATAAGAATTTTATTGATTAAAAATATGTTGAACACTATAAAAATATTAAAAGAAATAGTAGCAAACTTTAATAAAACTCCAACAAGAAAATATTCTCAAAAATATTTAAACGAAAAAAGAGATGAAATATTAAAATTAGAAGAAGAATTTAATAGAAAATATGAAGATTCACCTAAGGAAACAAATCACCAGGCATTGAAAACAATTATAGATAATTTGTTGGTCAGATTGAAACAAATATTAGATGATAAAAGGAAACTATTAGATACAGAAAACATAGGCGAAGAATATATTGAAATTGATCAAAAATTAATCGAAGAAGAAATAAATAAACTAGAATTAAAAATGGCAAAATTCGACATTTTATCGAGTATAAAAATTATTCCAGAGTATGGAGGGGAAGCAGAAAAACTGACAATTTTTTTAAATTTAGTAGACTATGTTGACAGCTCTCTTAGTGATGAAAATGAGAAAAAGAAGCTCATAAAATTTGTTTTAGGAGCAAAAATAACTGACAAAGTTAGGAATAAGCTAAATACTGTTAAAGAACCCGAAACAATCAGAGAACTGAAAGAAATCTTTATTCAACTTTTTAAAAGTAAAAGAAATTCTCTTCAAATAATTTCACAACTCTCCACTATACAACAAAATTCAAGCACAACTACTACCTTTGCAACAAAAATAGAAACTCTGGTATCAGAGCTCACTTCACTGCAATTATTAGAGCTAGGAAATGAAAATAAGGAAACGATCTGCAAAATGAATGACCAATTAGGTTTAAATGCATTCAAAAATGGGCTGCAACAACCAACAAAGTCAACGGTCTTCTCGGCTAGACCGAAAACACTCAATGAAGCAATTCAATTAGCAGCAGAGTTAGACTCGTCTAATGAGTTTGCACAAGTTAATCATTTCAGAGTAATAAACTCCAGGGGTAACAATTATAGGAACAATAGCAACAGATTTGGTAGATCAGATAATCAAAACAACAATACTAGGTTCAACACAAAATATAATAGCAATAGAAATAACAATAGCAGTTACAATAGTAGTAATAATATCAACAATATGAGATATTATAATAACAATAGATATAGCAATAATAGTAATAACAGATTCAATAATAATAGATATAATAATGCAAACAACAATGCACGAAACCCAAGAACAATAAACTATATTGAAGGTTCGGAAAACACACAAGGAGTCTCCGAAGCCCAGAGAGACTCAGATCTCAGTTTAGAAAACAACCAATAAAGGCAATCTTGAATCTTAACCTACATTTTACAAATTATATAATAGCTCAATCTGACATAACAGTAAAAGATCAAAAGTTTTTAATTGATACAGGTGCTGATATCTCAATCCTGAAGAGAAGTAGCTTAAATTCGGAAAATAACATAAATATAACAGATAAAATAACGATTAAAGGAGTCACAGATTCGGAAGTATATTCTATAGGTTCAATACAAGGGAAATTAAGAATTGAGGGCGTACAGATTGAGCAAAAGTTCCAAGTAGTGGATGACACTTTCCCAATCAATACGAATGGTATTCTAGGAAGAGACTTTTTGATAAAAAACAATTGTAAAATAGATTATGAAAACTTTACCCTATCTATTTTATTCAGAAATGATGAATTCATTTTTCCAATATTCACACAGCTTCCTAAATCACAAAATATTATTTTACCCGCAAGAACACAATCCCTGCATCCAATAAATCTTGAAGTACCGGAAGACAGCATCGTACTCAATCAAGAAATACAAAATGGAATTTTTATTGCGAATTCAATTATCCCGGCAAAAGGCATCACCCAAATAGCATTTTTAAACACTTTAGAACATGACGTTACTTTAAAACCATTCAAGCCAGATGTAGTCCCACTTACTGATTTTCATGTTATTGATCTAAAAAAGAATTTTGAAAAGAACAAAAAAGAAAATCAATATGAAAGATTAATAAAGGAACTGAATATCGACATATCAGATACTAAAGCAAAACATTCCATTTTAGACATATGTAAGGAATTTGCGGATTGTTTCCATCTAAATGGAGATATATTGACAGTAAATAATTTCTACAAACAAAGAATTTCTATGACAGACAACAATCCTGTTTACATTAAAAATTATAGACTCCCCAATGGACAGATAGAAGAAATTAATCAACAAGTAGATAAACTTCTTGAAGATAACATAATTGAACCTTCAGTTAGCCCATTTAACTCACCTTTGCTCGTGGTACCGAAGAAAGACTCCCAGGGAGAAAAGAAATGGCGTTTAGTTGTGGATTTCCGTCAATTGAATAAAAAAATAATAGACGATAAATTTCCCTTGACAAGACTGGATGATGTACTAGATACACTAGGCAGAGCTAAATACTTTTCCACCTTAGATTTATCTAGCTCCTTCCATCAAATAGAATTGGATGAAGAATCTAGACCAAAAACAGCATTTTCAACACCCCGTGGACATTTTCACTTCAATAGGTTACCGTTTGGACTAAAAATATCAACGAATAGCTTCCAACGTTGTATGCTATCTGTAGCCTTAGCAGGTCTTAGCACAGAGGCTTTCTTATATGTTGACGATATAATTATATTCGGCTGTAGCCTGAACCATCACAACAGTAACCTTATAAAGATTCTTCAAAGGCTCAGAAAATACAATCTCAAACTGAACCCCAAAAAATGCAATTGGCTGCAAACGCAGGTAACATATCTTGGACATTTAATAACAAATGGGGGAATAAAACCAGATCCACAAAAGTATGAAGCTATTACTGCATATCCAACACCAACAAATGCAGAGGAAGTCAAAAGATTTGTAGCGTTCTGCAACTATTATAGGAGATTCATAAAAGACTTTGCAACAGTAGCCAGACCACTAAACATGCTATCCAAAAAGGGAGTAGAATTCATTTGGAGCGAAGAATGTGAAAATGCCTTTATCAATTTGAAAAACAAACTTATAAATCCACCTATCCTTAAGTACCCAAATCATGAAGAGACCTTCATAATAACAACTGATGCTTCGAATGTTGCCTTAGGAGCAGTACTATCACAAGGTGAGATAGGTAAAGATCTCCCGATTTCATATGCCAGTAGAAGTTTAACCAAGCATGAGCTGAATAAACCAATAATCGAGAAGGAACTGCTTGGCATACATTGGGCAATAAACTACTTCAGACCATACGTATATGGAAGAAAATTCACTGTGGTAACAGATCACAGACCGTTAGTAAGTCTCTTTACACACAAAAATCCATCATCAAAATTAACAAGAATAAGATTAGATCTAGCAGATTACACCTTTAATATTATTTATAAACAGGGATCTATGAACACAAATGCTGATGCGTTATCACGTATCAAGCTTGATTCTGAAATATTAAAAGAAATGATCCCAACTTCAAATGTGAATATTATGACTAGATCAAAATCAGCTAAAATAGCAAATGAAAATATAAGAAACCAAAATGTTAAAAATATAGAGTTAAAAACGAATGATACAGCTATATACATTTGGGAATGTGCTTCTATAACAGAAGTTAAAAATAATAAAAAATTAAAATTCAAAAAAGTGCTACAAAAACATGAAGTACATCAGCGAAAATCCTCATATAAACTAAGGTTTAATTCAGGAGAAGCCTGTACAAAAATTCATGTAAACACTACAGATGTGGTGATAGAATACAGTGATAATCCGAATCTCGATTTAGGTCTGATCTTGGAGAAACTGGTATTCAGAATGAATAAAGAAGATATTAACCAATTAGCAATTGCTAATAATGACGAAATATTCAAGCACATAAGTATATATGAATTTAAAAAATTGTATAATAAATTACAACAAAAAATTGAAAGGAAAGCACGATTAAAAATATTGATATATATTCCCCCAATAAGAGTTATTGATGATAAAGAGAAAGAAAAGATAATAGAGAATTTTCATAATACACCACATGCCGGGGGGCACTCAGGCATAAAAAGAACGATAAATAAAATAAAACAAAGATATTGTTGGAAAAATTTAAACAAAATGGTAAAGAAATACGTTAATGAATGCATAATATGTGCACAGAGCAAACAAATCAGGAATACAAAAGAAAGATTGGTATTAACAGAGACACCAACAACAAGTTTTGAAGTAGTAACAGCAGACACCGTAGGTCCACTAAGACCTTCAAACGACTTTAGATATATACTAACTCTACAATGTGAATTAACAAAATACGTCGAAGCTACTCCTATTAAAAGCAAAAACGCAAATACTGTAGCAAAAGCATTGGTAGATAATTTCCTTCTTAGACACGGTAGTTTCAGAACATTAAGAACAGACATGGGGACAGAATTTATCAACGAAGTAATTAAAAACGTTTACACATTATTTGGGATAAATCACATAACATCAACACCCTATCATCACGAAACATTAGGATCTATAGAACGAAACCATAGAGTATTAAATGAATATCTAATTGCCTTTGCAAAAGAAAACAATTGGCATGAGTGGATTCCCTATTTTGTCTTTAGTTACAATACAACACCACACTCTACCATAGGTATATCACCCTTTGAATTGGTTTATGGAAAACTACCTAAACTACCAGAAAGCTTAGCTCATAACATAACAAGCCCTATATATAACATTGATGATTACAGTTTAGAATTAAAATTTAGATTAGGTCAAATGAGAATAATAGCTAAAAGATTATTAGATAAATGTAAAATAGAAAGAAAGGAATTAGTAGATAAGATGGCCAACCCATTAAAATTAAAAGTAGGAGATAAGGTATATTTAAAAGTAGGAAATAAAAAAAATTAGAAAATCCATATAAAGGACCATACGAAGTAATAGAATTAAATGGTGTAAATAGTAAAATTAAGATTAAAAATGAAACCAAAGAGGTACATAATAATAGATTAAAAAAATAAACAAAAAAAAAAAAAAATTTTTAAATCAAAAATTTTTTTTTCTCTAAGAGAGTGAGGATGTAGTGCGCATACACTACACTATATTTTATTGCAGTTCATTGCCATAGATTTAAATTTCACGTTTCTATAGCCAACCCATTTCTTATAATATGCACTTGCATTTCATTCACCCCAGAAAATTATTTAATAAAATTTTCAATGCCACTTGAGACTCAGATTACTTTTACGATGGTCAAGTGTATCTACCTATTCATGAAGGTTCAACGCACTGCATGCTGTGTAGTAAATATGCCTGAATGAATTTGGATACATTTGTGCATTATGAAAGGGGCATGCATATTGGTTATGATTTTGATGACATAGCAAGTATGCTGCCCAATTCTGTCATTTGTTTCCCACCAAATTAGAGTTCAATATAATGTATATATGTTTTAGTAATAATATGTATAGCTTTAAGTTCTTAGTGTGTAAGTAAATTATTTTGTATAAATAGCCTAAGTTTGATTAAATAAAATTCACTTTCAATTTGAGAGTCAAATGAAGATATTCGGCTGATTAGCCTTCTTTCATTGCTTAAACAGATCGGCTCTTTAGCCATCATCTATAATCGGCTTGAGGAAGCCCATATCCTCCATAGATTTTGTAGGCGAGGTAGGGCCCACATTACAAGATGTTCAATATTCTAGACAACCATTTCCAGATTTTCAATTTCAATATTAAGGTGCAAGCACATGGCAACACTCAAAAATGTTTTCAATAAGTGTTTTTTTTTAATGAATTTGTTATATGATAGAATTGGAATGCTTTAAAAAGAAGTTTTGGTATTAAAACGTGAAAGTTTTTGGGACTGGTTTTCCTTTTTTCCCTTTAGGGTCGGAAAAATATATCAATCTGGCATCCCTTTTTATTTAGTTTATTTGCAGTAAAGTAAAACCTGTTCATAAATGAAGCTAATTCCTGCATGAGTGCAGCTGCACATTTTCACAGGAAAATGATATTGTTATGGTGCGCAGCTTCACAGGATAATAAACTGATAAAATCGAATTTGAATACAGACAAATATAAAAAACAGCATAAGATGAAAATGTGTGCTTTCAATTTAGTCAAAATAAGCGTTTTTTTTAAACGTGGTTTTTAATTTGTTTTTTCTTTTTTTTCAAATTCGGTATTTTTGACAACTGTCACTTGATTTATGCTTAGTTTGGTTTGTCATTTTATAATGATGGACTTACTTCAGAACAATGTTTGCAAATCGTGTAAATTTATTACTAAAATAATGGATTGGTAATATACATATAGATAGACAGGCAGGGTTCTATCCCTGCCTATGCCATCTAAAGTTATTTTCACGGGTACTGCCTCTTGCGAGAAATTGACAAATTCTCCAAGAGTAATTCTTGTCATGAAAAGTGCTTTCTCAAATTGGCCGTTCGGATTCGGCTTAAAACTGTAGGTCCCCTCCATCCCTGACAACAGTACTCGCACACATGATGAGAGTTGTAAGTCACTAGGCCCTAGTTCTCAACGGACTGCTGCGCCACCACCCAATTTATTTTATTTATTTAATATAGTTGAAACCACATATCGTCCACATCGATATCTTCCGATTCGGGCCATAAGAGTTCATTATCATCTGATGATAGCGAACATCATTCACAGTAACTACCTGACCGGTCTCATTTTGGTAAAAATACGACCCGATGATGCATCCAGCCCATAAACCGCACCAAACTCTTACTCTTTGTAGGTGCATTGGTTTATTGTGATTATCATTAGCCCAAATGCGGCAATTGTGCTTATTGACGAAACCACTGAGGGGAAAATTTACCTCATCACTAAAGATGATTATCTTCGAAAATTGATCATCCACTGTTGCCATTCCATTTGTTGCCACCATTCTGACCAGTAGCACACACATTTGGACGATTAATTTGAAGGAAAAAATCCCGAAGTGCATGATATGCATTTGGATTTGAACACCCATTTTCATAATAAGCCTGAATACTTTAAACGCGTTGACCGCAAGTGCATCTTTCCATGGTTCAAATTGAGTTAAACTGAAATTGAGACATGTCAAATGAAATGCAGAATAAAATTTTACGTTTAGGTGTGGTTGACATTCAGCATTTAAAATTTAACCACCCTTTACATACCTAAGTAGGACGTTTCTAATTACCAAGCTTTTAGACAGAGTCCATTTTTCTTTGACCATCTATGATCCTGGCATAAGTCTTCATTTATTTAAACTACTGCATCTTCAACCAATCCTATGGAAAATCTTTTCCGCATCTGAACATCGTCAGTGCATATTATCTCTTTGAGTGTTTATAAGCAAGCAGCAGGTAGATCATTTATGCACAATGAGAACAATAGTTTGTTTTTTTTCAATGTTTTGAGATATATACAATGTTTTAAATGTATACAAGTCATACAAAATATTGATCATATTATATTTTCTACCAAATGCCCTAGTTAAAATTATTATAAATAATCTATTTTAATTTGTTGTAATAAATATCTAATAGCAAGTTAAAATTCAGTAAAAGAAGGACTTAAGTGTTGTAAAAACGAAGAACAGTGTGTGAGGCCACCTTAAAACAATCACTAGAAAATAATACTTAATAACGAAAGAGGTTTATTAAACTAAACCAAAGTAAACAAGCTTGTTAATTACAGAACATATCATCGTCCTGGTTGCGAAGTACTCTTAACTCACCAATCTCACCTAACAACGCCAAGTCATACACAATCACATACCATATGTATTTTCATTCCTCTGCATATGTATATCTATATGTAGTATAACATTATGTAGGTAAGTTGTTCTTTCTGAAAAATATTATAAATAATTGCAGAAAATCTAGCACCCGTTGCACACTCCATATATACGATACAAATTTCTACATGACGGGATGCTGCTGGCATCAGGGCTGTTTCAGAGCTCTTCAAAATGTGGGGTTGAAATTAATCAAATAAATGATGGCATAATAAGTTTAAGGTTGAGGGCTTTGTTTGAATAGTTAATGGCTATGTGGGTAGAGAAAAATACTAATTAGTCTTTAAATTGCACGAGCAGGAGGAAACCACCAGGATATCCTTGTTAGAAGTAATAAATTCTGCTAAAAGAATACAAGAAAAAAGAAACAGAGAGCAACGCTGTAGTAGAAGTGCGGAAAAGTTCTCTATCTTTCTTCAGTGTTCTACCTGCTTAGTGGTGGTGGTGACAGATGGGTGCCCAACAATACGGTACACATCTTTGGGGTATAGGGCGAGATGATGATGACGATGAGGTCCTTTACATAAGGTATGTAGGTACATGAAAATAGGTACGTAACATACCATAGAGAAGAATAGAATAGACTGAACCCATTTATGGGTCGACGAGAACTCTTAACATCTAATGACAAGAAAAGTTAGAAGGAGCATAAATCAGAAGGTAGATACTAAACTTCGAAGGATATAATATGAACTTTAATTTTATGAACAGAGAGGGAAAGTGTAAAGGACAATTTTTGTTTGAAAAATTCATCGTCAAAACAATTTTTACAGCCGGCAATATCTTGCAGCTTTGTGTTAAATAGGTTCATGCCTTATCTATTACGTAGTGTTTAAATAATTGTTATAAATTCTTAAATCAGCAATTCATATTTATATTACATGCTGATTATAATGTCAAAGAGTTAAAAGTAATACTCAAATGATTAACATTCATTTATATTGAGGTGTGAAAGATTTACTAAAATTTAAGTTAAAAATTAAAATTAAAACTATAAATGAAAACGAATGATTCATTAAAATTCTACAAGAAGGTTTAATTTAAGGAAATTTCATAAGTTTAATATTAACTTTCAAAGTATGGTCGAAAATTATAATTTCATGGCTCTGTCCCTGGACAAAGTCAAAAATATCAAAAACCTATAGGCTATAGCTCAAAGAAAGTAATGAAAAAATTTTTAGGTTTGGAATTACCAAAAATGCTACGTACGAACTTTTTCGTACGTAGCATTTTTGGTAATTCCAAACCTAAAAAGCACTCTTTAGTGCTACCAATAAAATGAATGACGTAGAAAATTTAGTTGGACCTAACAGAATTTAGAATAAGTTCAAGTTAGGACCGCGAAGTACAAATACATAAGACTAAATATCATTTTTAAATAAAATTCATGAATGTTTTATTGTTTTTTGCTTTTGAATCATTGCAAAGTATTGGTATCTAATGTTTCAGCGAATGCGTTATTGTCTTGCATTAATATAAATCGTTACTAGAACTGGCTACGGTGTGGTTGCTATATTTTCAATTTTGTAGATGTTGTATACTTTTTCATCAGTCAGAAAGTTAAGTCAGTTTTGAAATGAATGCAAATATTATGAAACGCTGGCAAATGTTTGACAATTTAAGAGTTTTTTTCAAGTATGCCGAGAATTTTTGATAGTACAAAGCCAGATAGTACAGAATTTCATAGTCCTTACTCACTCCTCAGACATAATTGCACCAATCCTTGAGGCAATTTTTAACAGCTGGTTTATATGTGGTCTATATTCCCTCGGCATGGAGAGAAATGAAAGTTGATTTGATACCCAAAGCAGGAAAATGCTAGCAAGTGAAGATCTATGACCTATAAATCTATCATCATTCCTTCTTAAGACCTTAGAAACATTGATTGATAACCAGTTAAGGGCAAGTATTGATACTAGACTTCTGTAAGGGCAAATAGGTGGAAAAGGCGTTACACACATTAGTACGCACCATCGAAAACTCCCTCCATCATAGAGAGTTCACTATGATTGCTTTCCATGACATCGATTGCTTTCCATGACAAAAGGCGTTACACACATTAGTACGCACCATCGAAAACTCCCTCCATCATAGAGAGTTCACTATGATTGCTTTCCATGACATCGAAGGCATGTACACATCTGAACTAACACCTCTGAACGTAGAGGGTTCGTTTGGGGAGTTAATTCATTTAATTCTGACAAGCAGAATAATTAACTCAAAACTGGGCAACTCTTCTGCTGAATGCCGAGGCTTTCAGAGTGATGGCGTAAGCGGATGACGTTGCTATAGCGGTCTTATGAAAGCATCTTAACACCCTAAAATAACTCTTATAAAATACCTTAGACAAACTAATACTTTAGACTGATCGGTGTTGACAGGGTGTCACACAAAACCGAATTAGTCATATTTTCGAGGAAATACAAAATTCCATATGTTCAACCTCCCATCCAATTAATGTTCATCCAATTAATGTTCTCAGACGAGGCTAAGTATCTGGGTCTTATTTTAGACAAAAAACTAAATTGGAAACGCAATATAAATACAAGAAAGAGTCAAAAAAACTACTATAGCTCTCTTTTCTTGCAAAAAAGCTATTGGTAATAAATGGGGCTTAGAACTTAGAACCCCAAATCACGCATTGGCTACACACATCCGTAAGTAGACCGATTTTTTGCAAGGTGTAGAAGTATGGGTGACTGCTTTAGAAAAAGCTTTAAGCCGAGACAAACCTAAATAAAGTCCAACGTTCAGCTTGCCTATTAGCCTAAGAGCCGGCAGCAAATTTTGGGAGTGGAGTGATAACCAAAATATAAATACATGTATGTGTAGATATACGCAACATTATGCCAAATTCAACCGTCTGGCAAGTTTTTTTTTCAGCCGGTGGCGGGGGTGGGCGTTCGAAAATGGTAATTTTTTCGATTTTGGGGTCGAAGTGATAACCACTTAAATGGATATATAAACAAAAGGGGATGGTGCCCTGATGTCAAAAAACTATGTCCAAGACGTTTTGCTTTCAGCCTTCCCTTTGCCAGACGGCCGCCAAAATGAGCGAAAATCAACTTTTTGGGTCGAAGTGATAACCACTTAAATTAATATATAATGAATATTAGATGGTCCACTGATGTCAGAAAAGTGTGTCCAAGACGTTTTACTTTCAGCCTTCCCCTTGCCAGACACATTTTAACACTTCTTAAAAGAATTTTTCAACTTAAATCCTTTAATAACTTTTTTCCTATTAACCATAACCAAAACAATCATATACCAAAATATCAGAAGATTTCCAATACGTTTTCTTTTCAGTCTTATGCTTGCCAGAAAACCCTAAAGAAAGAATGCACAAAACCACCGTTTTCCTTTAAATGCTTTAAAAAAAATTATTGAATCACATGACATAAAATTGAATGAAATTTTGAAATTAGAATTTATAAAAAAAACTATTCTTCATCATCAGATTCGTCCGATGAAGAATTTTGCGAAATATTGACTTCTTCACTATCATTTTATCACAGATAATTAAATTTTCAATGGTTTCTGGAGCCACGACTCCGTTGAACCATTTCAATTTGGCCATGTCATCCTCCATGGTCCAGCCGCATTGAAATGGGGAAAGTTGTATCCCTGTATTTAATATTGCACTTTTCCAAATATGGCATAATGTATGTATAGTTGCAACGATTAATTTGTTGCAGTAAGACGCTTCTGTTTGGTGGCAATAAACTACCTTCAAAACCTTCAGAAGTGTTTATGATGTTTTTTAAGTAATAACTAATAACAAAGTGCTTTTAAAAAGTGTTAAAATGCGTCTTGGACACACATTTTTAGAATCACAGGAATTCGTCTGATATTTTGGTATATGATTGTTTTGAGTAGAATACTTGGCGGTTCAGCGTGGGAACTTTTTTTATGGTCTTTTTTAATGGGTTTTGTTTTGAATAGTTTTTAATAGGTTTTTAATAGGTGCGGCATGGTGTTTGATGATATGACGGCGGATGGTGTTGTGAGTAGTGATCTGAATGTGATGATCATGAAAGGGAGGTGGGGGGATGGTTTGGATGTTGAGAATAGTGAATGTTTTGGGATGGAGGAAGAGCGCTGGTGTGTTAGAGTAGTTTGGGATCGGTTGGTGATGTAAATGTAAATGAAAAAAAAATCTCTGTTTGGGATCGCGGGGGTGGTGATGTAAATGTAAATGAAAAAAATCTCTGTTTGGGGCTGGTGGTATGGAAGGAGTTTAAATTGGATGTGTTTGAATTGTAGGTAGTTGTGGGGACAAAGAAAAAAAGAACGTGCGTGGTGGACGCGTGTGATGAGGTAGTGGTGGCTGGTGTGGTTGGTGGTGGAAAAAGTGTGTATTATGGGGTAATGTGTTAATTTGGTAGTGTGTTTGGTGGTGGTTGCTACCGTAGTCGTGGTTGTCGTCGTGTTCGTCGTCATGATCGTCATGGTCATCGTCGGTCGTCGTCGTTTATGTGGTATGGTTGTGCGGTACAGCATGCGCCGTGGTGGTGGTTGTCGTCGTGTTCGTCGTCATGATCGTCATGGTTATCGTCGGTCGTCGTCGTCGTCGTTTATGTGGTATGGTTGTGCGGTACAGCATGTGCCGTGGTGGTGGTTGTCGTCGTGTTCGTCGTCATGGTCATCGTCGTCGTCGTCACCATAGCTATTGTCATAACGATCGACTGTTAAAAAAAGAAATGGGGATGGGGAGTGCGTTTCTCTCGAATGAGAATGAGTTTTGATCTTCTAAAGTAAACTATAAACAAAGGACACTTAAAATTCAATTACACGCTAGCCCTAGCCACTCGCTGCCCTGAATCATGAATCGTTGAATAGAAGTGAGGAAGAGGCGGCGCGGGCTCTCTGGATATTTGGAGAATGTGCGGTGGATGGATCGTGATGATTGTGGTGGTTGCTGCCGTCGGTCGGTCAGTCGGTCGGGAGGGAGGGAGCTTAAAGAAGATGTGTGTGAAGTAGTTTTGGATATTTGGAGAATGTGCGTTTGATGGATCGTGATGATTGTGGTGGGGTGTGGGTAATGTGTTTGGTGGTGGTTGCTACCGTCGGTCGGTCGGTCGGGAGGGAGGGAGGTAGTTTAAAGAAGATGTGTGTGAAGTAGTTTTGGATATTTGGAGAATGTGCGGCGGATGGATCGTGATGATTGTGGTGGTTGCTACCGTCGGTCGGTCGTGTCGTCGTGGTCGTCGTCGTCATGGTCGTGGTCGTCTTTGTTGTATGTCAGTAGGTAACGGGTCCCTTGAAGAAGGAAAACAAATAAAGAAAATATTTTTTTTTATTGATGTGTGAGATGGTATGTAGGGGTATGATGTATCGAGACGAGGAGGTGGCGGTGCGGCAGTGTGGTGATATGGTGATCTGTTGAAGTGAGTATGCATTTGATGGTTAATTTGTGGGTTTGTTTAGGATTTTATGAGGAGCGATCGTTTGTGTGAGGATGAGTGAGGGAAGATTTTATCGGGTGATTTTTTTGAGGTTAGGATTTTCATGCATTAGTATTTGACAGATCACGCGGGATTTCAGACATGGTGTCAAAGAGAAAGATGCTCAGTATGCTTTGACATTTCATCATGAATAGACTTACTAACGAGCAACGCTTGCAAATCATTGAATTTTATTACCAAAATCAGTGTTCGGTTCGAAATGTGTTTCGCGCTTTACGCAAATTTTATGCGTTTTTTTTTAAGAAAAAGTTCTCAAGCTCTTAAAAAATCACGGCAGTGTGGTGATATGGTGATCTGTTGAAGTGAGTATGCATTTGATGGTTAATTTGTGGGTTTGTTTAGGATTTTATGAGGAGCGATCGTTTGTGTGAGGATGAGTGAGGGAAGATTTTATCGGGTGATTTTTTTGAGGTTAGGATTTTCATGCATTAGTATTTGACAGATCACGCGGGATTTCAGACATGGTGTCAAAGAGAAAGATGCTCAGTATGCTTTGACATTTCATCATGAATAGACTTACTAACGAGCAACGCTTGCAAATCATTGAATTTTATTACCAAAATCAGTGTTCGGTTCGAAATGTGTTTCGCGCTTTACGCAAATTTTATGCGTTTTTTTTTTTTAAAAAAGTTCTCAAGCTCTTAAAAAATCACCCATTATGTATTTATTGTCCTCCATTGAAAAGAGGACATTGTTTAATATAATGGGTGATTTTTTAAGAGCTTGAGAACTTTTAAAAAAAAAAAAATGCATAAAATTTGCGTAAAGCGCGAAACACATTTCGAACCGAACACTGATTTTGGTAATAAAATTCAATGATTTGCAAGCGTTGCTCGTTAGTAAGTCTATTCATGATGAAATGTCAAAGCATACTGAGCATCTTTCTCTTTGACACCATGTCTGAAATCCCGCGTGATCTGTCAAATACTAATGCATGAAAATCCTAACCTCAAAAAAATCACCCTATATTTGTGTAGGGTGATGTATGGATGGGTTGGTGACCATGATGATGATTTATTTATAAATATGAGAATGAGATGGAATTGTATTTTTGTTATAATGTGAAATGGAAATGGGTATTGCGAAAAATGTTGAAAACTTTGAAAGGCTGTAACTTTTGAAGGAGGCGTTTTTTCGCAAAAATAGCCTTATTTTTCATCACCGTATATATATTTATATATCTAACTATCTATCTATATATGTATGAATATATCTTTAAAAAGATAAAAGAACAAAATCTGAAATATTGTATTTAAGAAAAAAATAAATAAATGAAATAAAGCATAAAAAAAAACATCAATTTGAAATTTACTTATTATTTCTTTTAGATATGTGTATCCATGAATTATGTTCAGGAGGGAAACCCAACCATTTTACAAATATTTTATCTTTTTTCCTTTGTAATACTTTTTCTATAACAAATGTGTCTGGATGTTTCGTTTTTTGTAGCTCTAATTCATAGAATCCACCTTTAATAGGGTGACCTTGATAGTCTTCTAGCGGATATGTTATAGGATTACTTCGTTGAATTTTTGTAATTTTAAAAATTTCAGTTGTCCAGTTCGGTGTGTATCCTTTTTCAAATACATGTTTGTATTTACTGATTCTCACTGAATCTCCAACTTTGAATTTAGGAGTTAAACGAATTTTAATATATTGATATACAGAAGAGATTAGATGTTTTTCGTTTGTAGTATTTACTTCGGAAGGTTTCATTTTTATAGTTCGATGTTTTGAATTGTTATAAGTTTTAGTTAGTGTTGACAGCATATCGGTCCATTTGTACGATCCGTTTATACTGAATTCTTTCCACATAAGGTTTTTCAGTGTTCAATTAAATCGTTCTACAATTGATGCCTTCAATTGAGTAAATGTCGAATAATGATTAATTTTATATTTTGTTTGTTTGTTTAATTTTCTAGCATAAACTATAGACAAAGAACAATTCAAATTTTATAACTCACTATCCCTAACCACTCGCTGCCCCTGTGGTAATAAAAGCATTGCGTTGCGTACCTAGCCTAGCACTCGTTTCAAATGGGGATGAATCAACACGATTAGATTTGCTCCAATGTTTTTTTTTTTAAAAGAAAAAAATTGAATTCCGTAACGGGCCAAATTATTATTAAATTTTAAATTGATATCTGAAGACAAACGATTTTTAGGATGAAGCGATCCGATGTATTGGATTTGTTTGTTTGTTTAATTTTCTAGCATAAACTATAGACAAAGAACAATTCAAGTTTTATAACTCACTATTCCTAACCACTCGCTGCCCCTGGAATAATAAAAGCATTGCGTTGCGTACCTAGCCTAGCTCTCGTTTTAAAATGGATTAGATTTGTTATAATGACTTCGAAATTTTAAAGATATTTGTACATCATATGTTTAACGACTGGTCTCGTTTTAATGACATTGAGTGAAAGAAAACGGTTTTTATGGGAATATAGTTAGGTTCCTACCATAATTTTTTTTTGTCACAATACTTGAAGAAAATTTTTCATATAAAAGCCATCTAACTTTGTTGAATTTAAAGTATTAATATTCGTATTCTGAACGTACAAGGACAGAAATGGACTTCCTACAAAAATTAAACACCATCACGAAGGAGAAGCCTCTAGTATCCCTGAGGACACTCAGTAAAGAGATGATGACCATCATAAAGGCTACGAAGAGAACCACCAAATTTGGAGAAAAGGTTATGGTGGAATTGGAAAACTTTAAATGTTTTCTACCGAATAAATTCTCCGATTTGACAGAGGAAGATATGGCCCAACTAAAAGGTTGCAGGATGAAGGTCATACAACCACCACCTGTGCTATATGGGGCATATACTATAACGTTTTCTGAGCCATCCAAGCGGGGAAGGAATGAGGATGAAGACGACGAAGAAGTAGCCGAACAGCATCCATACGGGAGAAAACGGATGAGGATTGATAATTAAAAAAAAAAAAAATGTTAAATTTGAAAAAATAAAATAAAATATAATATAAATATAATTTTAAAAAAAATTGTTTTCTAATTTCACTTATATAATTTTCTCAAATCTCCGTTGGTGTTTTTCTTTTCTTTTGCTTAGAAGGAGAAATCTTGATGAGGTTTGGGTTTTTTTTTATGAATGATTAAAACGCTGCAGTATTTTACTTTTTAATATAGTTTATTCATTTTAAAATTGTTTTTACACGGTTAGACTTCTTCTTTGTTGATTTGAAAACCATAAACAGTTAGTAAAAAAAATCGTTTAAATAACAGACTCCCATAGAAATTAAACTAATTTTGTAAGACTATGACTTTTAGGCTAGTTTCACACATTCGGTTCATTTTCGGATCGATCCTGATAAGTGTGAATCGATGAAAACGGCAAGAAAAAAAGAACCGAATACTGACCGAACCAAATGAAACCTGATATGTGTGAAACTAGCCTTCGAAATTTACAAAAGATATTGTCTTGTTTATTAGTATTATTTTTGATTAAAAGGTATCCAAGAGTTGTGATCGGATGGAAAACCGAGCCATTTTACAAATATTTTATTCTTTTTCGTCTGAAGCACTTTTTCAATCAGATATGTATCGGGAAACTTTGTTTTTTGTAACTCTAGTTCATAGAATTGGCCCTTTATTGGATGCCCTTGATAGTCTTCTAACAGATATGTAAGAGGATTTTTGCGCTGTACTTTGATTATCTTAAAGATTTCAGTAGTCCAATTTGGAGTGTACCCTTTATCAAAAACATGTTTGTATTTACTAATTCTTACAAAGTCTCCTACCTTGAATTTAGGAGTAATATGAATTTTGATGTAATTATATATTTTGGAGAGTAATTGTTTTTCGTTTGAGGCATTTACTTGAGATGGTTTCATTTTTATTGTACGATGTTTTGAATTATTATAAGTTTTAGTCAGCAACCCTATCATATCAATCCATTTATATGTTCCTTTAAAACTGAATTCTTTCCACATAAGAGTTTTCAATGTGCGATTAAATCGTTCGACAATCGATGCTTTCAGTGGAGTAAATGTTGAATAATGGTTGATTTGATATTTTTGCATTATACTTTGAAATTTCTTATTGAAAAATTCTTTTCCATCATCTGTTTGTAAATTCTTAGGCCATCGACCTTTGTTGAATATATCTTGTATGGCAACAGTGACCATTGCCCCAGTTTTATGTTTAATAGGAGTCGTCCAAGCAAATTTAGAAAATGTATCAATAACTGTGAGAAGATATCGGTAGTTTTCATTTTCTGACGAATACGGTCCCATTTCGACTAGATCAGCTTGCCATAAATCATCAAGCCCCTTGATAACGACTCTCCTTTTTTTAAAATTTCTTCTTGCTGGCTTATGTAGTTCTTCGACAATGTCTCTTTTACTCATCTTTTCACTGAATGATTAAAACAACAAAACATTTTACCTTTTTATTAGTTTATTTATTTAAATTCTTTCATTTGATATAGTACATAACAAGATTTACCTATATGTATACATAGATACTATTTTAGTCTTTTATACAGAGACATCAATTTTTTTATTCTTAACATTCTATTTTCAAGCATGTGGCATGCGCATGTATCTGGTCCAGCTTTACACAGATTTGAAGACCATGGACAGTTAGTAAAATGACACCCGTGTTTTGCAGTTGTACTCGATATATTCATAAATCTTTTCAAGAAGATAACATTGTTTAAAAGCTCCTCATGATGTTCTTCCAATATATTATTATGATTTATTTTCAAAAACTCCAAAATTTCATCAAAAATGAATCGAGTATCTATGTTAGACATGATAATTGAGTTGACACAATGAGGCAATAAGTTAAAGACTGAAGTGAAGTTATGATTGACTTTAAGTTAAATAGTAGTTTTCCCTTGAATTATAATTTTTTCTTTTTTTTTTTAATTAATTGTGTCAAACAAGAGTTTCTCAAATTTTTCAACAACTTCAAATTTAATGTATTCTCTAAGTTGCTCGTTTGCGTTATCAACATATTTTCTGTTAGCAGCGTCTTCCTGTTCTTGTGGATCTTGAATATTTTTTAGTCGTTTAAACGTTAGATTGTAATCACCGCTTTCTGTTTTTTAAAAAACTCTCACCAGCTGGTCCAGGCAAACTTCGCTCTCCCTGTAAACCTGGTGGCCCCGGCTCTCCTTGTTTCCCTCTTGGGCCTATATGAATAACGACCAAATTTATCAACACTCATTATTTTTTATTCATAATATCGGCTTCTTTAAGTTCTTCAATAATTGAAACAAATTCGTTAGAATGATTGTTATGTCCAGCTTGATGTGAAGCAATAAGAAGTCTCAATCGATCTACAAGCTCATTGGGATTATCCCAAAATATATAGTCTTTTTTCATTTTTGATAATTGCATTAATCCATTTCCTGAAGTTGTTTGTGGTGTTAATGGTGAAGGTAATGGCTTAATAGAAGTGTTTGTGTTGAATCCTAATAATTTACTTATTATATTTTTATACTTATAACCACGATTACCAAGTATTTGTCGCTGTGAATCATGATCTTTTCTATATGCATTAGTGTCATGTAAAATGGTCTTGTAGTTTTTTAAATCTTCATCAGTGTAAATTGTCTTATCGGGATTTTTCTTAAATATAAGCTCATATAACCCATTTGTTCCTTCAAAGGTTTTATTTTTAATTTCTATATCCCTGCCGAGAATACTGAACTCAGCATTACCGATGTACCACTTTCCATCTTTTAAACGAATACCATACGTTTTATCAAGAGTGTTGGAATTATTAATAAATAAATCTATATATTTTTTAGGCGTGTCGTGAAATTCTTCTTGTGACAATCGTTCCATAAAGTTGTGATGACTTGCGTAATAGTTTGAGGTTTTCTTTGTTCTTTTTGGAGTATCATTGTCATCGACAAAAATAGGTGAATCGTCAATTAAAGACTTTGGCGTACTGAATTCATCATGTGGTTGATGTTGTTCCAGATTGAGTTTTATTTTCTTTAAAGGGCTTTCGATAAGACTGTTTTGAAACTGCTCGGTATTTGATTTTTAATCAATTCGTTTAGTGGTTTCGTGAGTGGTTTAAAAGTTTCTTCAATTTGAGTCTCGTAAGCTTCCCTATCGGTCTTGAATGATTTGTATTTCTTTCGTAGAGCATCGGTGGTTTTAATAAGCTCTTTTGTTAGTTTTACATCTATGTTCATCATATTGTAAAGTTAATTTCTTCTTACAAATGCAGTTGAAAAAATAAATCTCGAAGTTGATGAAAAAATCTTTTGATAGTTCTTGAACCAAATTTGTATTGCGCTTACTGGTCTTAACCGTATAGAATACTGGGTTTTAAACTGGATTGAACCGCTTTTAACTGCTATAATCTGTCGCTGAACTGTTTTGTACTGCTCTCATGGAACATTACTATACATATGATGCAAAAATCAAAAATTGTATCTATTTTATGGCTTAAGGAAGCAGTCAAAACCCCTTCTATATCGACCTTCATTCAAGGGGCTGTCCTTATCAATGACCACAAAACCGTAATTTGTGTTCCAACATTCTGGCAAGAGTACGATAACTTAGGCGACAAGATATTATAACGGAATTTTTTAGAACAGTTAAAAATAAGCATTTATCTACCATTGTTTTTATTTCAGAATTTATTACTCTTATTTGTTTTTGATCAAAAACTGAAAACTAGATGATTTTATGTCTTTTAGTTTCTGAGAAAATTGAAAATAAAAATTTAATTTTAAACTCAAAATTTGAGTAAAAAAAGTTAAAAAAAGGTTTAAAGTGTAACTTTTTCAATACTTCAAGATTATCTACCATTGTTTTTATTTCAGAATTTATTGCTCTTATTTGTTTTTGATCAAAAACTGAAAACTAGATGATTTTATGTCTTTTAGTTTTTGAGAAAATTGAAAATAAAAATTTAATTTTAAACTCAAAATTTGAGTAAAAAAAGTTAAAAAAAGGTTTAAAGTGTAACTTTTTCAATACTTCAAGATTATCTACCATTGTTTTTATTTTAGAATTTATTGATCTTATTTGTTTTTGATCAAAAACTGAAAACTAGATGATTTTATGTCTTTTAGTTTTTGAGAAAATTGAAAATAACCACAACTACTATTTTAATTTAATTCTTTTTTTTTTGCTTGAGTGGTCTTATTTTGATAGTAATAATGGTATTTGCGTATGCGTAATGCGTGTTTGGGTGTATGCAACAGTAAGGTGTGCGCGAGTTTGGGTGTATGCAACAGTGGCATCTGTAAGGGGGGGCATGCTGCCCCCCTGCAACCCCCCTGCTTGGGCACACTATAGGATTTGGGGTGGGTGCAAGTTGGAGTGTGTGCAAGGTGGGGAGGGTGCAAGATGGGGTGCATGCAAAGTTTCTTTTGCATTTAAAAAAAGCTGGATTTAAGAAAAATTAATTTACCCTAGGTATATCTTAATCCATATTCGATTATTACTATCAAAATAAGACTACGTTAATACTTAAGCAAGGAAAAAGTAATTTAATTAAAATATTTTGTTTTGGTAATTTTCAATTTTCTCAAGAACTAGAAGACATCAAGTCATCTAGTTTTCAGTTTTTGATCAAAAACAAATAAGAGCAATGAATTCTAAAAAAAAAAAATAGTAGATAATCTGAAAGTTTTGAAAAATTACACTTTAAACCTTTTTTTTTAACTTTTTTTTGCACAAATTTTGACTTTAAAACAATTTTTTTCAAAAACTATGCATTGTTTTTTGATTTAAAAACAAGCTAATAGACAAAAGTGTTGGCTTTAAAAAAAGGTATAACACTTAATTGAGGGTATTACCGTTATTTTTTAATTATTTTTTTTCCATTTAATGTACATATTTTTTTTAACTGCCCCTACCGCCTAAACGGGGGGAGATAGACCCCCCCCTCCCATAGTAAAAAATGCTTGTTTTTAACTGTTCCATACAAATCCGTCATTAAACTTTGTCGCCTAAGTTATCGTACTCTCCCCAACATTCTGCACATACCTTTTGAAACATTTTAAATGTCATATCCGAATTGACATGATCATTATAAATATGTTTTAAATTCATATCATCCTGTTTGAAGACGATAAGAAAATTCGCATTGTCTCGAATTAAGTGTTTCGGTATTCTTGTATATGTTTGGCACAAATAAAAACTATCGATGTGATGATGTCGTCCCATACTAAAATACACTCGAATTGTATCTTGTTTTTCACTGGCAATATCGTCAAAGATGAATATAGAATTTGGTTTAGCCTCTTCGACTCGAATTACATCACAATTATTGGAAAATGTAAAAAAGCCCATGTTTTTTATTGGTTTTATGGCTTTTCGTAAAAACTCATACTTCGGTGGATGTAGAGATTTAGAATATACATAGATATTTTCAAATTTCAAGCCATTTGGATGTAGTAGTAAACTCATCATGACATTTGTTTTTCCACAGTTTGAGGGACCAGTAATTAACCCCCTTATACTATGAGGGAATAATTTACCATGCTTTTTTCTCTCAATCTTGTTATCCAGTTCCATATTTTGTACCGGTAACTGGTATTGTTGCTTAAAGAATCGCATATTGATGAAAACTAAATAAATTCCTATAAATGTCAAGTTTATATATATAAAAACCCTCATATCGCATCTAACCATTCTAGCGCAAAGATATTAATATAAAATGTTTGATTATTCCAAAAATTTTATCAGTCAAAGAAATATTGTAGAAGGAAAAGGTTTATTAAATACCTTAATAAACAAACTACCTCTTGAACTACATCTACCTGGTTATCAATACTGTGGTCCTGGAACAAAACTTCAAAAACGCTTAGCTCGAGGCGATCCGGGAATTAATTTGCTTGATCAAGCGTGCAAAGAACACGATATATCGTATTTCAAATTTAAAAATATGTACATCTGATCGACACATTGCCGATAGGATTTTAACTGAAAAGGCCTGGCAGCGATTTAAATCTAAGAACGCTAGTATAGCTGAACGGTCAAACGCACTATTGGTTACCAACCTCTTAAAAGCAAAAACAAAATTCGGTATGGGTTGTTCTCAGAGTAAAGAAAAGAAGCCTAAGAAAAGAGCGAAAAATGAAAACGAAGAAAAGAAGTTCAAGATAGATAATAAAGCTAAACAACCCTCCTTTAGAAAAGTGATTCACTTCACACAATTGGAAATAATATCAAACGTAAAAAACCTCTCAATTTAGAAAAAGCAATTAAAATAGCAATATCATCTGCCAAGAAAACAGTTCGAAAAAACATTAAAAGAATTAAGGCGCCCAGAGTTATTGCCATACCAAAAACTGGAGGAGCACTTCCTTTCCTTATTCCTCTGTTTGCTGGACTTTCAGCACTTGGAGCTTTAACGGGTGGAGCTGCAGGAGTAGTCAAAGCTGTCAGCGATATCAGCATTGCTAAAAAAGATCTAGAGGAGAAAAAACGTCATAACGAGAAAATGGAATCAATTGCAGTCGGACAAGGCTTACACCTTAAACCTTATAGAAAGGGGCTTGGACTTTATTTAAATCCAAAGTCAAAAAACTCCTAAGTTCGCTACCCAATCGTGCATTAAATGAAATAGATTTGAGAAATTTTGCAAAGAATTTAATTCCGAATTTTCGAGGAGTTTTCATGCGCGATAATTTACCAAAAACTAAACCGAAGAAAAATGAATCTAGGATTGTAAATCTTGATTCCTCAATTGGTCCTGGAACGCACTGGGTAGCGTATTATAAAGAAGGCAGTAAAATTGAATATTTTGATAGCTTTGGAAATTTACAGCCTCCTAATGAAATTATTAACTATTTGGGTGACAAAATTAACTATAATTATACTAAATATCAAGATTACGACTCTTTTAATTGTGGTCATTTATGTTTAAGATTTTTATATGATTGTTTATTTTCAAATAAATAAAGAGTTTTCTTTAAAAATGGTTTCATTGTATTTTTTATAAGCATGACGTTGACACTTACGCTAAGCGGAAGAACTTCCCATCTATTAGCTGAATATTTTCCACCTTTGAACCTGGATCAGGACTACGTTTGCGGGTTGATTGATTTTCAAACGTACAACTCCATTCCGAATGTAGATGAACGGAACAATTTGTTTCATATAGGGGAATATGAAATTGAAATCCCAACTGGGTCTTATGAAATTGATAACATTGCAAAATTTATTTCCGAAGAATTATTATCACGAAATTCTACAGCTATTGTTCAAATAGAGGCAAATAATAATACTATGGTATCTGAAATCCGGAGCAACGAAAAAATATATTTCAATAAGGATAGAACTATTGGAAAATTACTTGGTTTCAGTAAATGTGTTCTTGACCCCGGTGTGGTACATTTGTCGGATTTACCTGTTGATATAAATAAGGTGAATGTAATACGAGTTGAGTGTAATATCATTACTGGTTCTTATTTTAATAATACTCCTGTGCATACTTTACATGAATTTTCTCCAGAAACAGGAGCAGGGTATAAAATCATAGAAGTCCCGAAAAGTGTCATCTATTTACCTGTGAACGTCAAACGAATAAGCAATCTAACATTAAAACTCGTGGATCAAGACGGTGACTCGATAAATTTCAGAGGAAAAAGAATAACTGTACGACTGCATTTAACTCCAAAATCACAATAATGTTAATCTATAATAGTAATTATAAAATAGATACGAAAAGTAACCATCCATTTAGTTCTATAAGAACAGCACCACCGTCAAGACCAAAACTATCATCTGAAAATAAGACCTACCTTCTTACATTAGGATTTAAACTAAAGTAAAACAATATGAACGAAATATTAAACATTACCCATGGACCTACTAACTATGATAATAGCATATCTAAGTTTGAGTACCATAGTTACTCGCCATTTCTTCAGTCATTCAATCCAAGTGATCAAATACGTATCCCTATACAACAACAGGATTTGTGCATTTTACCCAGTGAAAGCTACATTTATATAGAAGGAGGTCTAACAAAATCAGATGGAAAGCCTTCTTCTACGGGAAAATTATCTAATAATGCGATGGCATTTCTTTTTCAAGAAATACATTATGAACTCAACGGAGTGGACATTGAGAACAATAAAAATGTTGGCATCACAACATCAATGAAAAATTATATATCATTGAATGAGAATGAAAGTAAAAGCTTAGAAAATGCTTCATGGACCGGAAACTCCAACATTACACCTGCATCGGGTACTTTTAATTTTTGTGTACCACTAAAGAATCTGTTGGGATTTGCTGAAGACTATAAAAGGATTATAGTAAACGCAAGACATGAATTAGTTCTAATTCGTACTCGAAGTAATGAGGATGCTTATTATACTACAGAAAACGAGGAAATAAAACTATCAATTTTCAAATTGCAATGGAGAGTTCCGCATATTACCTTATCCGATTCAAGCAAGATTACATTATTGAAACAAATACAATTAAATCCAATTCAAATTCATTTTCGAACTTGGGAAATGTACCAATATCCAACACTGCCAACTAACACTGATCATGTATGGACAGTTAAGACTTCAACTCAACTTGAGAAACCGAGATATGTTATTATTGCTCTACAAACGAATAGAAAAAATCAAAAGGATAAGGATGTAAGCAAATTTGACCACTGTGAAGTGAGCAATGTAAAGGTACATTTAAACTCTGAATCGTATCCTCGTGAAGATTTAAATCTTAAATATAAACTAGACCAGTATGCCATTCTCTACGAAATGTACAGTAAATTTCAATACTCATACTATCAAAAACACTCACAACCACTTTTATCACGACAAAACTTCAAGAATATCGCCCCAATAATGGTGGTTGATTGTTCCCGTCAAAATGAATCAATTAAAACAGGACCAGTGGATGTAAAAATTGAACTTAAAACAACACTTCCAGTTCCACCTTTAACAACTATGTATTGCCTTATTCTTCATGACCGTGTAATAGAATATAATTCAGTTACTGGAGAAGTTAACAAACTTACTTAAATTGACTGTCATGGTGTGTAAACTAATACGTAATCAAATAAAAAAAAATCATTTTACCTAACAATATTTTAACCTATTGGGTTCATGCTCAATGATTTTGTTAAAACCAATACTCACCATGTAACCATTCCAAATAAATAAACACATAAACAATATTGTACTTCTAGTTCTTTTTATTTAATTCGTTTTTACATTTTTATTGCAATATTTTTCAAAGAAATATCAGAAAATGTTACAAATGCATTGTAAATCTAAGAGGGTAAGAATGCCGTGGGACTATTTTGACGATAAAATCCAAAAGGTAGGGAGCTATGGTTATAGAGAAAGTGACGTTTTTCGATCTTGGTCTATAGGTCTTACACTGAGTCTTTGTTATCACTTGATGATCTCTTGTCCTGCAAATATTGTCAGAAATAATCTGAATGTGATCATTGCAATCGGCGTTAAGAACGGCTTCTTTGATTGCTTCAACGGTGAATAAATTCAAACGAAAATATGTATTGGGTTTAAGATTTTATTTTATTATTAAAATAACTGGTCTTTACCGAACAAAACCGAGAATCAAAACCGAACTGAACTGCAAATTACTGGTCTGAACCGCATAAAACCGAAAATCAAAACTGAACTCAACTGCAAATTACTGGTCTGAACCGCATAAAAACCGAAAATCAAAACTGAACTCAACTGCAAATTACTGGTCTTAACCGCATTAAACCAAACTGAACTGTAAATTACTAGTCTTAACCGCAAAAAGCCAACATTCAAAACTGAATCGCACTGTTATTAACAGAAAGTATACTGCTCGAAACTGTATTTATCAACCATTACTCGGGCAATTGGCTTTAGAATTCAAATGTACCTGCTTTTTATAACTTGAGAAAACAGTCAAAACCTTTTCTATAGCGACCATTATTCAGCGGACTTTCTTTATCGATTACAAAAAAAAAATCCATAAACGGTTTTCCAACAGTTTGCACATACATTTTGAAATGTTTTAAATGTCATGTGGGAATTAACATGGTCATTGTAAATGTGTTTTAAATTCATACCGTCCTGTTTAAAAATGATCAAAACAAATTTGCATTGTCCCGAATTAAGTGTTTTGGTATTTTTGTATAGGTTTGACACAAGTAGAAACTATTTAATTGATAATGACGGTAGAATAACGTCACTATTATTAGGAAATGTAAAGAAACCCATTTTTTGTATAGGTTTAATTACTTGTTTTAAGAACTCATATTTTGTTTGGTGTAAAGATTTTGAGTAAATATATATGTTTTCAAAATTTAATGCGAAAATATAAAATTAATCATTATTCGACATTTACTCAATTGAAGGCATCAATTGTAGAACGATTTAATCGAACATTCACAATTCAGTATAAACGGATCGTACAAATGGACCGATATGCTGTCAACACTAACTAAAACTTATAACAATTCAAAACATCGAACTATAAAAATGAAACCTTCCGAAGTAAATACTGCAAAGGAAAAACATCTAATCTCTTCTGTATATCAATATATTAAAATTCGTTTAACTCCTAAATTCAAAGTTGGAGATTCAGTGAGAATCAGTAAATACAAACATGTATTTGAAAAAGGATACACACCGAACTGGACAACTGAAATTTTTAAAATTACAAAAATTCAACGAAGTAATCCTATAACATATCCGCTAGAAGACTATCAAGGTCACCCTATTAAAGGTGGATTCTATGAATTAGAGCTACAAAAAACGAAACATCCAGACACATTTGTTATAGAAAAAGTATTACAAAGGAAAAAAGATAAAATATTTGTAAAATGGTTGGGTTTCCCTCCTGAACATAATTCATGGATACACATATCTAAAAGAAATAATAAGTAAATTTCAAATTGATGTTTTTTTTTATGCTTTATTTTATTTATTTATTTTTTTCTTAAATACAATATTTCAGATTTTGTTCTTTTATCTTTTTAAAGATATATTCATACATATATAGATAGATAGTTAGATATATAAATATATATACGGTGATGAAAAATAAGGCTATTTTTGCGAAAAAACGCCTCCTTCAAAAGTTACAGCCTTTCAAAGTTTTCAACATTTTTCGCAATACCCATTTCCATTTCACATTATAACAAAAATACAATTCCATCTAATTCTCATATTTATAAATAAATCATCATCATGGTCACCAACCCATCCATACATCACCCTACACAAATAAAATCTTCCCTCACTCATCCTCACACAAACGATCGCTCCTCATAAAATCCTAAACAAACCCACAAATTAACCATCAAATGCATACTCACTTCAACAGATCACCATATCACCACACTGCCGCACCGCCACCTCCTCGTCTCGATACATCATACCCCTACATACCATCTCACACATCAATAAAAAAAAATATTTTCTTTATTTGTTTTCCTTCTTCAAGGGACCCTTTACCTACTGACATACAACAAAGACGACCACGACCATGACGACGACGACCACGACGACACGACCGACCGACCGACGGTAGCAACCACCACAATCATCACGATCCATCCGCCGCACATTCTCCAAATATCCAAAACTACTTCACACACATCTTCTTTAAACTACCTCCCTCCCTCCCGACCGACCGACCGACGGCAGAAACCACCACCAAACACATTACCCACACCCCACCACAATCATCACGATCCATCAAACGCACATTCTCCAAATATCCAAAACTACTTCACACACATCTTCTTTAAACTCCCTCCCTCCCGACCGACTGACCGACCGACGGCAGCAACCACCACAATCATCACGATCCATCCACCGCACATTCTCCAAATATCCAGAGAGCCCGCGCCGCCTCTTCCTCACTTCTATTCAACGATTCATGATTCAGGGCAGCGAGTGGCTAGGGCTAGCGTGTAATTGAATTTTAAGTGTCCTTTGTTTATAGTTTACTTTAGAAGATCAAAACTCATTCTCATTCGAGAGAAACGCACTCCCCATCCCCATTTCTTTTTTTAACAGTCGATCGTTTTGACAATAGCTATGGTGACGACGACGACGATGACCATGACGATCATGACGACGAACACGACGACAACCACCACCACGGCACATGCTGTACCGCACAACCATACCACATAAACGACGACCGACGATGACCATGACGATCATGACGACGAACACGACGACAACCACCACGACGGCACATGCTGTACCGCACAACCATACCACATAAACGACGACGACCGACGATGACCATGACGATCATGACGACGAACACGACGACAACCACGACTACGGTAGCAACCACCACCAAACACACTACCAAATTAACACATTACCCCATAATACACACTTTTTCCACCACCAACCACACCAGCCACAACTACCTCATCACACGCGTCCACCACGCACGTTCTTTTTTCTTTGTACCCACAACTACCTACAATTCAAACACATCCAATTTAAACTCCTTCCATACCACCAACCCCAAACAGAGATTTTTTTCATTTACATTTACATCACCACCCCCGCGATCAAAAACAGAGATTTTTTTTTCATTTACATTTACATCACCAACCGATCAAGAACTACTCTAACACACCAGCGCTCTTCCTCCATCCCAAAACATTCACTATTCTCAACATCCAAACCATCCCCCCACCTCCCTTTCATGATCATCACATTCAGATCACTACTCACAACACCATCCGCCGCCGTCATATCATCAAACACCATGCCGCACTTATTAAAAACCTATTAAAAACTATTCAAAACAAAATCCATTAAAAAAGACCATAAAAAAGTTCCCACGCTGAACCGCCAAGTATTCTACTGTTTTGGTTATGGTTAATATGAAAAAAGTTATTAAGGATTTAAGTTGAAAAATTCTTTCAAGAAGTGTTAAAATGCGTCTGGCAAAGGGAAGGCTGAAAGTAAAACGTCTTGAACACACATTTTTACAATCAGGAGAATTTTTCTGATTTTTTGATGTATCATTCATGTGGTTATCATTTCGACCCAAAAGTTGATTTTCGCGCATTTTGGCGGCCGTCTGGCAAAGGGAAGTCTTAAAGCAAAACGTCTTGGACACACTTTTTTGACATCAGGGCACCATCCCCTTTTGTTTATATATCCATTTAAGTGGTTATCACTTCAACCCAAAATCGAAAAAATTACCATTTTCGAACGCCCAACCCCGCCCCGGCTGAAAAAAAACCTGCCAGACGGTTGAATTTGGCATAATGTTGCGTATATCTACACATACATGTATTTATGTTTTGGTTATCACTCCACTTCCAAATTTGCTGCCGGCTCTTGGTCTATATATGTATAAAAGCGGATCGCTTCGCACGACCCTGGATACTTTACTCTGCCTAACACCTCTAGAAATACTTATCAAACAAATAGCTGCAATCTCTGCTATTCGCCTCAAAGCTGCATAGCAGTGGGTTAACAACATCATTGGACACTCCGTAAGTATTTAGAATCAAGGAGGAAGATAGGGCATTCCTGGAAGACGAGTCAATGCACTTTAACACATTTGAATAAAAAACGAAGGGGTTGGTGGAGGTGTGTAGGTACTGTGAACTACTGAAATTAAGTCTCTCACTCCGCCTTTCCAATCATTGTAGAGTGTTCCAGCCGTAACTTTTGGCGATAAAAGAAATATCTTGTCATTGGCTTAAAGAAAACTATGAAATCAAGCTTTTAAATCTCCGGAGTCCGGACTCTGTCTCTACAAACTCTATTAAAGTCCATAGTTGTCGATCATCTCTAATGGTGAGCAGTTTAATATTCACCTTTGTTGTGTGCCGGGCCATAGAGACATTCCAGGAAATTGTAAAGCAGATGAACTCGCTAGAAAATTGCAAGGAAGATGAACTCCTTATTCCACCACGCTTGGCTAATGCTGGCATACCAATCGCTTCATGTAAACTTTTGCTAACGCAGGCACTATGAAGAAGGCAAACACCAGGTGGAATAACAATAACACGTTTCAAGTCACAAAAACATCTGGCCTACACTAGATTTAAAGCGCTCAAGGTGCTTGCAGTTAGGATACAAGCTCGATAATCGGTATCATAACCGGGTACTGTCTAATAGGACAGCACGCCACGCAAGACTTACCTAGAAGAATTCTTCTACAACGATCTAAACGATCTCAATCATATTAACATAATCAGCCTCTCACGTTTCGCAAGGAACTCAAATTGGTTTCATTGAGCTTTGAAGAAAGCTTCAAAATTCATGTGGTATCACAATGGACCATTAAATTTAAAAAAAAACAAAACAAGCGGTGAGCTTTACAATTCCAAAATTCTTTTTCGTTCGGAGATTTGTTGAGTCTGCTGAAAACTAAAAATTATGCGAGTTTAACAAAAAAAAAAACTAATACCAAAAAATATATAATATCTGTAATACTTACAAAAATTCAAGCAACTTCTAAGGATTGAAATGATCCCTTAGTACCTTCCAACATCTTCCACCACCAACATTTGAAAATTTTCCGTCCCATGTTGTGTTGCTTGAGGTTTTTACACAAATTTTGAATGACACGCAGATTGCTGAAATGATTATTAGAATGAAATCATTTTGAAGTCAATACCTTTATTTATTCACTTGATATCGAGAATCAAACATTAATTTGTACCAATTTTGTGTATTATTTTTTTTAGATTTTAATTTTTATGACAAGAAACTGACTGTTTTATAAGATGAAATTATGTACATATGTACATAGTTTGAAATTTGAAATTTGTAGTCAAAAATTAATTTAATAATGTTTTTTTTTTTAAGTTTTTATTCTTTGAAAGAAAATCGTTCCGGACAAATTTTATCAGAACATTGTTCTTCGTTGCATAAAATTGTTTTTCAGGTAAAATTATTTTTTGTTCGTAAAATATTCTAAATGACAAAATATGTGGTATCACGTCACATTACATATTGTAATATTCGGCTTGGTCCGATAATTAAAACTTATTCACACTTCGTAAATAAAAACACAAATTTTCTTTATTTAAATCGATATAAACTTATTTATTGAACACTCAATTATTACGTTTCAAACACAGTCTTTACTTTTCAAACACAGTCTTTACTTTACAGCAATTCACAATCCATAATGAACCGCTTCGCTTCCAAGCGCCTATTTATATACCTCCAATCGGTTCGAGAATCTACGAGGTTGTTCTCGATGCTTAACGAAGTTCTCCACTTTATCACTAGATGCTTACCCCTTTCGAGGTTCTTGTATGCGCTGAATGAGTTCCCCTCTAAGCCACTAGATGTTTCTCGATGCTTAAGAAGCGAGTTCTCCTATTAGCCACTAGAGGTTTCTCGATGCTTAAAGAACCGAGTTCTCCTATTACTACCACTAGATGTTGCCCCTTATTATTGAAAGAGATAAAGAGTGTATACACATTACATTGCCCCCTCCTTAGGATTGATCGTCCCGAACAAATCCATCGTTCTCATCACCACTGTAGCGATGTAGCCGGTCGCGATGTACAACTTTAGGTTTTCCTCTGACTCCCTTTTGTATCCGGTACACGACATCGTTGATTTTTGTAATGACTGTATATGGACCTTCCCAGTCCCGTTGAAGTTTCGGTGACAATCCTTTTTGTCGATGGGGATTGTAAAGCCACACCCGATCCCCTGCTTGGAACTCTGTTGTTGTCGCTCGTATATCGTAGCGTGTCTTCATTCGGTCACTGAACATCTTTATTTTCAACCTGGTATTGTCGTGGATCTGAAGGAGTCTTTCTCTGAGGTCATCAATGTAGTCATCCTCGGCTTGCGGTTCCGATGTGGGGCATCCAAATTTTATTTCGCTCGGCAGTCTGATGTTCCTTCCCATCAAAATCTCAGACGGTGTATGGCCAGTTGAGCTATGTCTTGCACTGCGATACGCCATCAAAAACAGTGGAATGTGTCGATCCCAATCTCGCTGGTTGTCGTCCACAACTTTGCAAAGATGTTCCTTCAGGGTTCGGTTGAATCGTTCGACCATGCCATCAGATTGTGGGTGAAGTGGTGTTGTTCTTGTCTTCTTGATGTCAAGAAGCCCACAAACTTCCTGAAATATGTTTGATTCAAAATTCCTTCCCTGGTCGGAATGCAGTTCTAATGGAACGCCGAATCTGCTCACCCAGTTGAAGAAAATTTGGTCTGCGACTGTTTTGGCTTCTTGATTTGGAATGGCGTATGCTTCAGGCCACTTGCTGAAGTAATCCATGACGACCAGAATATAACGATTTCCATTATTTGTTTCCAGAAATGGACCCGCCACGTCTACTGCAATCCTTTCGAAGGGTGCTCCGACATTATACTGCTGCATTTGGCTGTGGTTCTTTTTGTTCGGGCCTTTGGTGGCAGCACAGGTATCACATTTTCGGCACCACTTCTCGACATCTTCCCTTGCATGTAGCCAGTAAAATCGTTGTCGAACCTTTTCTAGCGTCTTGTTCACTCCTAGATGACCTCCCGAAACTCCACCATGCATCTCTCGCAGAACATCCATAACCTTCGATCTCGGTAAGACTAGCTGCATTACATAAGACTTTCCATCTGCTGATTCCCATTTACGTCGAAGGACACCCTCTTGGACATGAAACGAGTCCCACTGTGCCCAATAGGCCTTCAGAGTCGGACTTCTATCGGAGATATCAGCCCATTCTGGTTTTTCCTGGTGTTCCTTCCAAGCGAGGATGGGTTCGATATCTGAGTCTTCTTGTTGAGCCTTCCTCAACTCGTTGTTGCTCCAGCCATAAATGGGATCGGCTCTGGTTCGTTGGACAGTAACCACTTCTTTTTCTTCTTGTCGTCTACAATGCTTACAGTCTTGTTTACATGGTCTCCGAGACAGTGCATCTGCATTTGAGTGAAGCTTCCCCTTCCGATGTTGAATTTCGTAATCGTACGTCTGCAGCCTCTCAATCCACCTTGCCACTTGACCCTCTGGATTCTTGAAATTCAAAAGCCAGTTAAGTGCTCCATGGTCAGTTCGGAGAAGAAACTTCTGTCCATAGAGATACTTATGGAAGTGCTTTGTTGCCAAAATCAGTGCAAGAAGTTCTCTTCTGGTCACACAATAGTTCCTTTCCGACTTCGAGAGTACCTTGCTGTAATAGGCAATCACCTTTTCTTCGCCATTATGCGATAGTACAGCACCTATCCCGACATTGCTCGCATCAGCATCAATTATGAATGGTTTTCCTGGAGTTGGGTAGGTCAGCACTGGTGCATTACATAAGCGTTGCTTGAGCTCTTGAAAGCTGCGCTCGCATTCACCTGACCATCTAAACTGCTTTCCCTTTTCCGTTAGCTGATGTAGACTCTTAGCGATTCCAGCAAAGTCCTTCACAAAGCGCCTATAGTAGGTGGCTAGACCCAGAAAGCTTCGGAGTTGGTGTTTGTCCTGTGGTGTTGGCCAATTCTTCACGGTGTCAACCTTATCAGGATCCGTTTATACTCCTTGGGATGAGATGATATGTCCCAGATATTTCACTTCGGTTTTGAAGAGTGAACACTTTTCTGGGTTAAGCTTGAGGTGAGCTTCTCGAAGTCTTTGAAACACGGCTCTCAGATGTGTACAATGTTCGTCAAATGTTTTCTCGTATACTATGACGTCATCCAAATAGACCAAGCAAGATTTCCATGTGAGTCCTTGCAGGACGCATTCCATTAGGCGCTCAAAAGTCACTGGAGCATTGCAAAGTCCAAAAGGCATTACTTTGAACTGCCACAATCCGTTTCCTGTTGAGAATGCTGTCATTTCTTTGTCTTCAGGATGGATTTCGACTTGCCAGTAACCACTTTTCAAGTCCAAAGTTGAGAACCATTGTGCTCCTTCCATTGCGTCCAGAGTACCACTGATCCTAGGCAGAGGGTAGCTATCCTTCTTGGTCACATCATTCAACCTTCGATAGTCCACGCAAAAGCGGGTTGATCCGTCTTTCTTCTTTACCAGGACCACTGGAGACGCCCAAGGGCTTTTAGAGTTTCGATCAGACCTTCTCCCTTCATGGTGGTTATCAGTTCTTCAACCTCACCTTGTTTGGCTAGTGGAAGGCGTCTTGCAGGTTGACGAATCGGCCTTGCATCCCCGGTATTGATTCGATGTTGCACCAGTTGCGTTCTGCCATATTTCCCTTTCGATGACGAAAAGATGTCTGCAAATTCTTCGAGAAGACCTCCTGCAGTTTTTCGTTGTTGGTGGCCAAGATTAGATGACTTGAGAATGTTCGTCTTTATGGATTTCAGCTCTTCGGACTTCAAGGATTGCCTTGAATCTTCTTCGTTGATCCTTGTTATCGCTGATACAGATTCGCATTGTCCGACAATCTCACCTTTTCTCAGCTTAACTTCATACGGCTTGATGTTCAGTATTCGTACCGGAACCATGTTCTTTAAAGGTCCCACAAGAGTCTTCCTAATGGTGACATTTTGGGAGGACTTTACAGATGCTGGTTCGACCATGAGATATCGATGGCTGCCAGGCTTACCCTTCAATTTCGTCCACACGAATACCTCTGAAGAAGCAGGCAAAGTGAGATCTTCTTTGATGACAGTTTTCACAGATGACGAGGTCTCATTCGAGTTGGTCCCATAGATCATCGGAATCTCCATGTTTCGATATTTTAGGACTTGGTTCCCGATGTCCAATATCACTCCGTGACCTTTCATAAAATCGACGCCGACAATTCACTCATCGCATATATCTGCTACCACGAACAGGTGAGAGAATTCCAAATCTGCCATCCGGATCTTAAGACGTACCTCACCATAAACTTTTGCGGCCTCTCCAGTTGCAGTCCTTAGACGATAGCTGTTGGTGTTGTGGAGCCTTGCCTTCTTAACGAGGTCTTGCCGTATGATGGACGCCGTGGCACCGGTGTCAATGGTAGCCACACATTTGTTGCCATTTATACTTGCTTCCACGGTCAGGCTCTTGTTGTCACGTTTCGTTTGAGAAACCTGGATGTTGTTTCTGGGGCCATCGATACCAGAAACCAGCTTCTGCCCCTCGAAGTTGGTTCTTATTCCTTTCCCGGGTGGGAAACAACTTCGGAAGCAACGTTGTTGGTGTTGCTTTGGAACGGTTGAATTACTTCTATTTCCACAGTGTTGGCATGTGGTTCTTCTTCGTGGTAATCTGCACTGTCGCTGTAGATGCCCAGTCTTATTGCAGTTCCAGCATCGTGCTGGTCCGTCTCGCTGACTCCTTTCCGCAGTAGCCTTCTGACAAGAACATTCTTGGACTTCTATTTCTCTTACGCGATGCACGTTTTGGGAAGCTTGATCTGCAGCTTCCATCGTCAGAGCGAAAGCCAATGCTTCTGGTAGTGTTCGCTTTCCGGCAGTGCGGATAGCCCTTTGGAGATTTATATCGCCCACAGCTCTCACAAAGGCTTCAACAGCAAGTTGATTTATTATCTCGTTACCAGCTGTTGGATATGCCAGGTGAACCAATCGCTTGATATCTGCCTGAAGCTGCTGCAGAGTTTCACCTCTTTTCTGTGTCCTATTGTTAAGCTGAACTCGGAAGACCTCTGTCATGTGGCTATCCCCAAACCGCTGTTCGATTGCGTTTACCAGAACTGTGAAGTCACCACTCTTCTCTGCTGGGATGGTTTGTAGCAGTTCAGCAGCAGATCCTCTTTACGCAAGTGTAAGAGCAATGTATTTTTCGTGATCGTCCCAGCCGTTTGTTAACGCTGCTGTTTCAAACTGTTTCTTGTAGATTAACCACGGAATCTGCCCATCAAAGCTTGGAGGATTCACTTCTCTCTTCCTTGAGCACTCAACAGAAGGTTCTCGAGCTTTCATCTTTCGCACTTTTTCTAGTTCATTTGTGATGGTTTCGATTTGTTCGTCAATTTTCTCGAAACGTGCATTTTGTTTTTCGACGCGCTCGTCGACAGTTTTGATTTTCTCTTCGAAGTCCGCAAACCTGCCTTCTAAAAGGTTTTTCTGTTCGTCGAATCGCTCTAGGACATCATTCCTTTGAGTTTCTAGTTGTTTGAGGACATCATTTCTTTGGGCTTCTAGTTGTTTGAGAACATTCTGCTGTTCTTGCTTTTGGTCACTTCTTTGAGCTTCTAGTTGTTTGAGAACATTCTGCTGCTCTTGTTTTTGGTCACTTCTTTGAGCTTCTAATTGTTTGAGCACGTTCTGCTGTTCTTTCAGGACATTCTTTTCATTCTCTTCAAATTTGGTTAAAAGAAGTGACATCATGTTAGATAAAGCAACATTTGCATTTACCTCTTCCACTTTTGCTTCTAATTCGAAAGCAAACGTATCTGGGTCTTCATTTTGCTGCTCCAGATATTCCTGCAGCCGTTTAACGAGTTCAGTTTTTACGCTTGTCCCACTTAAGCCACGTTTGCTTAGTTCGGCCTTTAGCTCAGGGACAGTTAAGTCTTTCAAAACTTTACTCATTTTTTATTTATTTTTAACTTCACTAATTCACACAAAATAGTTCAATCACTGCTCACTGTTTTTATTCTCAATAAGTTTTAATCCCTTATTCTGACACCAATGTAATATTCGGCTTGGTCCGATAATTAAAACTTATTCACACTTCGTAAATAAAAACACAAATTTTCTTTATTTAAATCGATATAAACTTATTTATTGAACACTCAATTATTACGTTTCAAACACAGTCTTTACTTTATAGCAATTCACAATCCATAATGAACCGCTTCGCTTCCAAGCGCCTATTTATATACCTCCAATCGGTTCGAGAATCTACGAGGTTGTTCTCGATGCTTAACGAAGTTCCCCACTTTATCACTAGATGCTTACCCCTTTCGAGGTTCTTGTATGCGCTGAATGAGTTCCCCTCTAAGCCACTAGATGTTTCTCGATGCTTAAGAAGCGAGTCCTCCTATTAGCCACTAGAGGTTTCTCGATGCTTAAAGAAGCGAGTTCTCCTATTACTACCACTAGATGTTGCCCCTTATTATTGAAAGAGATAAAGAGTGTATACACATTACAATATTATGAAATTTAGTTGAAGACGCTATCGTTTTTGGTTAGTGAGATATTTTGGGTACTTTATTGAAAGTCCTTATTATCTTTCTGTCTTTATTATATAAATATTAACATTGGGGCAAACGAGAGAGGGGGGAGAGGTGCGTCCACCAAGGCACCTCTCCTTATCCAGACGGCAGCGGAGGAATTCCCGAGATGGAATCAACGGTGGCGTCTAGAGTTCCAGTAATGCTGAACTACTTTGTGAACACCTTATAGGTCTTCTACGACTTATTCGGAGCCCAGGCCTATAAGGAGCGGTTTATCCGGCCCCCGTCCTTGGAGTTATACTAAGGATCTGGCCCTCCAGGTTGAGGGTTGTGCCGTCGGGATGACTTCCTGACCACTTAAAAATCTCATAGTTGCGAAGCACCAACAAGCCTCGGATACAGACGGATTTACTGTTGACAACCTAAGCAAACGAATTAAGGACAACGAACATCGGATATGCACGTGGAATGTTAGGTCCCTTAATAAAAAAAAGGTGTGGTAACATTGTTTTGCATCTGGCATCTATGGAAGAGTATTTCGTGTGGACGCTCGTAGAACTTCGCACATTCCAGACCCCGTAGTGCCCTTCAGCAAAATATGTGCTAATGATAAAAAAGAAAAAAGAAGACACATTCGTGCACCGCCAAACACTATAGGACGCTTGCGAAACGTCGCAGTAGCAGAGAGAACAGAACCAACTTCGAAGGTTGCTCTCTTTTTGTCTACAAGCTGTGATTTGCACACCAACTTGCACCTTTTAAAAATGGCGACCACCTTTGAAAAATGGCGACCACCTTTGGAAAATGGCGGATGTAGTCAGCTGTTCAGAGGTGTTCAAAGAAAATTGGGCGCATTCATAAAGCAAGTGACTACGTAGTCGAATTTCAACTAGATTTGTGAATGCAAAACTTCACTACAAAGCTAGTCAATCCGGAATTGTCATATCAATGACAAATGCAAATATATAATACAGGAAACATTTGTGTTTTAAATAGTTTGTTTTGTTTTTAAATTCAATAAAACCGAATATAAGATATAATATGAGTGATTTTTATTTGTATTTAAATACTAAATGATTAATTTCATTTTGAATTCTTGTGTCCTTACTGAACAGCTGATTGTGAAACGTCAAAACCAGTGTGCACTAACTTTGTAGCCGAAAATTTTACACTACGTCGCGTCGGAGGGGAAATTTCAACTACTTTTGTAGTTAGATTTAGCCAATCAGAATCCCTTGACTACGTAGCCACTAGCTTTGTGAATGCGACCATTCAAAATTGTGTATGAACAACTTTTTTTTTGTACTCTCATTGTGTTCGTTTGGGAGTAATATCATTCGAATATAAATGATTCTAAATTACGCATTTAGAGAAATATTAGTTAGCTATTTTAAGCCAGTTTTAATCATTAAGTAAGTAAAATAAATTAGGTGGTGCAACAGTTCAATGAGAATTAGGACCTAGAAACATACAACTCTGAAAAATGCAAAAAAAAACTCAGATTTGTTTTAGATTTTAGAGTTTATCGGTGCGAGAGTTGCAGGAACATTGAAAACGAGAGTTACAGAATAAGAAGAAATAAAACAACGCAGGAACATTGAAAACATCTTTATTATACTCGTCTCTTTTTTCCATTCCTATTTTATTTGTGTGTACTCGTTGTTTATTTTCTTTACATTACTCACGACGCGACGTCTAAAAAACCTTAACCTTGTTACACTCTTTCTGCACACATCCTTTCTTGTAATGAGAGTAAGAGGTTTCGAAGGGACGGAGACGAGGAAATTTGGCTCTCTCGATTAGTTTTTTCTCTCTGGTTATACCGGTAGTTCGTGGTGAATTTGTTTTTTTCTTCTTTTTCTCTAAGTTACAGATAGATGGCATTAACAACCAAAACAAGAAAGGATGTGTGCAGAAAGAGTGTAACAAGGTTAAGGTTTTTTAGACTAGACTTTATTTATATTATTTAAAATATACTGCATTGAATTATTTTACATTGAATTATATAAAAAGCGGAAATAATAAAGTTCTACAGTTTACCAGGAATATTTATATAAAATATCCATATCTTCTGCAATTGCGGTATCAATCGATATTTTCTGGAACTTAGTGTTAACGTAAAATTTATCTATCATAGATTAATTCTTCAGCTTTTTTATACACCAAAAAAATCAATTATGAAATTTGGCTGCGATAATAATTACTTGAACACAGCATTTTCTATGTTTATAGTTATTCAGGTTTAGCCCTTAACTTTGATTTGCATTTATTTATGAATAGCCTAAAAAGTTTTGCAAACATCTATGAATAAGCCACAATGCACTTTCAGAAAAAACTGTATATTCAATTAGATTATGGAATTCTCTTCCACGAAACATAAGAGAAATAGACGATGTTTTGAAGCTACAGAGCAAAATTAAGCTTCACTTTTCACAACGATAAAATCATCATTTTCATACAATGATAACAAATTTATTGTTTTTCCCTCTTTTCCTTCTTTTTCGTTTGTTTTTCTTTCTTTCTTCTTTTAATTTTTGTTTTTAAATTTTTTTTTTTTGGTTTGTATACATTTTTTTTTTTTTATATATGTACATATGTATCTAAGTAACAAAATTGTCAAATCCTAGCTTTCATAAAATGTTTAACTGTAGCCTGTGCCTAAATTATAAGACAATACGTCTTAATGTGTATAGGTTTTTCATGAAATAAATAAATAAATAAATAAATAAATAAATAAATAAATAAATAAAAATAGAACTTTCCCTCACAGATTTTTCCCTGTCGGTATATAACTGAAAGATAAGATATAAATAGTTAGAACTGGAAAACTTATAAAAATGATGCATAAGACTTAAATTTTGGTTGAAAAACAAATTTGTATATTCTTTTCACAAAACCACTGACCTAGCGAGAATACAAATCTTTTTACTTTTGTACAATCGTGAGTAATGTAAAGAAAATAAACAACGAGTACACACAAATAAAATAGGAATGGAAAAAAGAGATGAGTATATAAAAATGTTTTCAATGTTCCATGTTTCCATTCTGTAACTCTCGTTTTCAATGTTCCTGCAACTCTCGCATCGACAAAATTAAGTCGATAAACTCTGAAAATTGAAACAAATCTGAGTTTTTTTTGCATCTTTCAACGGTCTGAGCGAAAATTAAACGCATAAACGCAGCTAATAATACAAATAAAAGTTGTAGTGCTTTCAGAGTTTTATGTTTCTAGGTCCTAATTCTCATTGGACTGTTTGACCTAATTTATTTACTTACTTAATGATTAAAACTGAATTTAGAATTGTTTCTAAATCTTCATTGTTCTGGCACCTAACAAGAGTAATTAATTTCACTTCATATTCGAATGATATTACTCTCAAACGAACACAATGAGAGTACCAAAAAGTTGTTCATCCACAATTTTGAATTTTCTTTGAACACCTCTGAACAGCTGACTACATCCGCCATTTTTCAAAGGTGGTGAGCAGAGAGAAAAGTTTTTTCTCTCTCGTGGTGAGTATGTACACAAACTTCTATAAGTATTTGTTCCCCACATTTTTTTATATGGAGTTAATACATATGCAAGTTGGTGGCCAAATCACAGCTTGTAGGCAAAAAGAGAGCAACCGTCGAAGTTGGTTTTCTCTATTAGTTCTTTCCTCTCTGCTAGAAGTGATTTCACTCCTGTCAAAGTGTCAAAGGCTCGCCTTTTATACTGTTTACCGAGGAGCTTTTGCGCAGGAGCAAAGAGCTTTCATTTTAGTTTGTTCGAATTTTCGAAGTATATTTTTTTAGGTGTTGCCATGTGGTTGTTTACATAGGTAGTGAGATTTATAAAAGTATTAGGTATTGAATTACAAATTAGTAATGACATTTTATGAAAGTAGTTAAGTAGTGAAATTTACATAAAAGTAATTGAGTAGTGAAAATAAATGAACAATTTATTAATAATAAAAGAATTAAGTGAATAATATATGTATAAATGTAATGAAAAGTTAATAATAAATACGATGGATGTGTGTGGTCGTTACACCATAGTTTTCTTTTTTCTGATCAGATGATAAATATTCGTTTTAAGAGCCAGTCTATCACTCGTACCATGAAGTTATTTTACTAACGAGATAAACTCTATTTCAAAAGCTTACATCAGTAGCTTTAGAGAGAGATCCAAAAGTCGGCAATGTATCGATGTTTATATTGCCATATGTAATTTTATGGGAAAATCATTAATGATGAGATGTTCTGCTATCAAGGGAAATTAAGCTGGCATCAAGCCAAGAAACTCCAGGAAAAGTTCCAAGCGATATTCGGAATCACAGAATACAACAAAGCAATTTAAAAATAATTGGATTGAATTGGATTTTGAAGTGTTTGAATTATGTTTAATATTCAGATAAAACAAATTGATCTACAAAAACTTACTTACAAAGGTAATTTTGCTTTGTGAAATTGGAATTGTATACCTGTCATTTTTGAGAAATAATGCAAAATGAATTAATTGTTATTTTTTGTACTGTCTGTTGTTTTGCCTTTCTACACCACTCACACGTTTTACCGCTTACCTGTAATGGAATTTGCTGATGTTTCAGGTACCGTTCGGGACTCTTGATAATATATGTACATATGCTCCCAATGACATTATTAAAGAGCCTTATCCAAGAGTTTATGGTAAAAAAATATTTAATCGAAGGTATTTTTGCAAGCTTAATTATTTTTCTTTAATGTAGGCTTTTGTAGGCAAATTTATTTAAATACTGTAATTGCTTGAATTTTTTTTGAATCCACTATAACTTTATTTTGAGCTCTTTAAATTGATGAGTAATTTGATTCAACTTTTAAAATAAATACCTTGCAATTAACACGACTTATTTCAAAATATGTACTTACATATAAATAGTGCATAGGTTTTTGATGTTTAAGTGAAATTAGATTGTGTTTTTAATTAAAACTCTTTAAATAAGTTTTATATTGATGTCAAAAACAGTCATCATTGATTTTGTATTTTGCTAAAAATGGCAAAATCTTGTATTATGGAACTTATATTCTAAGGTTTAGAAATATACGAGTACTTACTCCAAATATATAAACATTTATTTCGAAAAATAAAACACAATTATTCATTATTATTATTTACAACTGTTTAGTTCAATCTTTATTATCTCGATTTTTAAAATAAAGCACCCATAACATAACAAGCTTAGGGTCACCTTTCATTTGGTAGGTAAACCAATTTTTTTCGTATACACTCTTGGTCAGGAAAATACAATCATGCGTCTAAATTTAAAACTTAAGTTGCCCATTTTTAAGCATTACACAAATTACTTAACATTTTTAAGATAGGAAAAACTCCTTACAAAAAGTGATAAGGACTCCAACCTTGAACTCTTTCGTATTAACGTAGAAACCTTGAAATGCATGTCCTTAGACAAATTTAAATAAGGATGTGTATATATGTGCACCACATAAAATCTATAGTCTGATTGGTTATCTTATTTGCAATCATTCCAACCAAATAACTGAAGCAAATCCCATCGAGAAGTGCTATTGAGGACCTAGTGTTGTGTGTCACTCTTTTGAACTGTTCCACAATCTGGCATTGAATACGAGTATTTCATAGACGCCCTGGCCATCATAAGCCATAACCCGTGCGAACCGGACCCTCTACGATTTCCATCGTATCGTATACTAACAAAACAACTACAACAAAAATGAGAGACTATGATTTGAAAACTTTTCTCCAATGCAACATCATATATGCAACATTATAGATACACTTATGTGAAGCATATTTTTGTTTGTGTTTTTTTGGCGAGGATATGGAATGTTTCGTGTTTAGTTGGGCTTAAAGCATTTGGTTTTTGATACAAGCAGATGACTAGCGACCAGTCAGTCAGTAAGGTTATATCCCCGTTCCGTACCATAATTAACAAACACATTAGAAAAGTGGAGTTCGTACAACAATTAGTTTTGTACGAACTCCACTTTTCATATGTGCGGAACGGGATGGAACCTTACTGACCAATTAATACAACTCTCCTCTCATACCAATACTTACATACTTAAGGTGGCGCTACAGTCCTGTGTGAACTAGGGCCTCAGCCAACAAACTTCTCCATCTAGCTCGGTCCCTAGCTAGATGTCACCAGTTCGCGCTCCAAGTTGGGTGAGGTCACTTTCCACTTGTGCGTGCCACTTGATTCGAGGTCTTCCTCTACTGCGCTGTCCTTTGGGTGTGAACTCGAAGACTTTCCGAGCCGGAGCATTGGTTTCCATGCGCTCTACGTGACCCAGCCATCTTAGGTTAGGTTAGGTTATAGTGGCTGTCCAAGATGGAAACGGACACACTTAGGCCAGTTTAATGGCCCATTGTGATACCACATGAATCTTGAGGTTACTTCCTAAGCTCAATGGAACCAGTTTGAGTCTCTTACGAAACGTGAGAGGCTGATTATGCCGATATGATTTTGATCGTTTAGATCGTTAAAGAAGAATTCTCCTAGGTAATTCTTGCGTTTTCGAGCCAGAGCTGGGCATGTGCAGAGAAGATGAAGAATTGTTTCTTCCTCTTCCTCGTCCATACAGCTTCTGCAGAAATCATTTGAGAATACGCCTAATCTCGTGGCGTGCTTTCCTATTAGACAGTGTCCGGTTATGACACCTATTATCGAGCTTATATGCGATCTGCTTAGAGAGAGCAAGCACCTTGAACGTTTTAAATCCAGTGTTGGCCAGATGTTTTTTGTGACTTGACACGTGGTGATGTTGTTCCACCTGGTGCCTGCCCTCCTCACAGCGTCTTGCATTAGCAAAAGTTTACAAGTAGCGATTGGTATGCCAGTACGTGCCAAACGTGGTAGGATGGGCTGTACTGTACCGTTCCTGGCGAGCTCATCTGCCTTACAGTTACCTGGAATGTCTCTATGGCCCGGCACCCAGCAAAGGTGAATATTAAACTGTTGTGCCATCTCCATTAGAGATGGTCGACAGTTATGGACTGTTATAGAGTTTGTAGAGACAGAATCCAGAGATTTGATAGCGGCCTGACTATCTGAGAAAATACGGATATCAGATGTTGATATCACGTTTTCTTTAAGCCAGGACAAGACTTCTTATCGCCAAAAGTTCCGCCTGGAACACGCTACAATGATTGGGAAGGCGGAATGAGAGACTTAATTTCAGTCGTTCAGAGTACACACCTCCACCAACCCCTTCTTTTGTTTTTGACCCATCTGTATAGAATGTCCTATCCTCCCAAAAAGATCTGGGAGGTATAGAAATCTGGAAATTTCTGTCGAATTGCAGTTGGGGGATGGTGTAGTCTGTGTGCTTTGGAATTGATTCTAAATAACTAAGAATTACGGAGTGGCCAATGTTGTTGTTAGTCCACTGCGACGAAGCTTTGAGGCGAATAGCAGAGCTTGCAGCTATTTGTTTGCTAAAAATGTCAAGAGGTGTAAGGTAGAGTAAGGTGTCCAGTGCCGCAGATGGGGTCGTGCGAAGCGATCCACTTATACATAGGCAAGCTGAACGTTGGACTTTATTTAATTTATATCGGTTTATACCTTTTTCTAAAGCAGTCCACCATACTGCCACACCGTATATTAAAATCGGTCTGATTATCGATGTGTATAGCCAATGCGTGATTCTGGGTTGTAAGCCCCATTTATTACCGATGGCTTTTTTGCAAGAAAAGAGAGCTACAGTAGCTTTTTTGACTCTTTCCTCTACGTTGCGTTTCCAATTTAGTTTTTTATCTAAGACAAGACCCAGGTATTTAGCCTCGTCTGAGAATTTTAATTGGATTCCTTTAATATGGGGAGGGTTGACAAATGGAATTTTGTATCTTCTCGAAAATAAGACCAAATCGGTTTTGTGTGGGTTAACACCCAGTCCACACCGATCAGCCCAAAGTATTAGTCTGTCTAAGGCATTTTGTAAGAGTTCTTTTAACGTGTTAAGATGCTTTCCTGAAACTGCTATAGCAACGTCGTCCGTATAGGCTATCACTCTGAAACCCTCCGCATCCAGACTAGTTAGGATTTCATTCACCACTAGGTTCCAGAGGAGAGGGGATAGAACACCACCTTGCGGTGTCCCTCTACTAACGAATCGTCTGCCAGAAGAGTTGCCCAGTTTTGAGTTAATTATCCTGCTAGTAAGCATTAAATGAATTAACTCCCGAAGCGAACTCTCTACATTTAGAGATGATAGTGCAGATGTGATTGCAGATGTGTCCACGTTGTTAAAGGCACCTTCGATGTCAAGGAAAGCAACCATAGTGAACTCTTTATGATGGAGGGAATATTCGACGGTGCTTACTAAGGTGTGTAGCGCTGTTTCCACCGATTTACCTTTACAGTAGGCATGTTGAGACGAAGACAGAAGTCTTGTATCAATACTTGCCCTTAAATGGATATCAATCAATCTTTCCAAGGTCTTAAGAAGGAATGATGGTAGAATTATAGGTCGTAGATCTTTAGGATTAACTTGCGAGCATTTACCTGCCTTGGGTATAAAAACAACTTTAACTTCTCGCCATGCCGAGGGAACATGGACCAGGTAAAGACAGCTGGTAAAAATTGCCTCAAGGATTGGTGCAATTATGTCAGAAGTCTTTTGTAGCTCGGCTGGTATTATTCCATCTGGTCCTGCAGATTTAAATGGTTTGAAGCTGTTGAGAGCCCATTGTAGCTTGTGATCAGACCTTGTGGATATGTTGTATTGGGACTTGAACGTATATAACCGTTGCAAGTCTCGGTAAGAGAACTTCCAGGAAAATGAGTATCCAGTAGTAAGTTCAGCGATTCATTACTTGAATTTGTCCAGGAGCCGTCTGCATTTTTCAAGCAGCTTGGCATCGCTGGATTAGTTGAAAGAATTTTCCGTAACCTAGAGGCTTCAGAAGTTTCTTCTATCGTGCCACAGAAGGATCTCCAAGAAGATCGTTTAGATTTCCTTAGTGCCTTCTTGTAAATTCTTAGGGATTCTTTGTAAGAATCCCAGTGAGAGGCTAGTCTTGCGGCTTTGGCTCGGTTGAAAAGTTTCCTGCATTCTTTCCTGAGCGAGTCAAGCTCTGAGGCCCACCATTGTGGTTTCCTCTTTCCTCTTATGTGTATAAGTGGACAATCAATTTCTAGCGATCTGTTCATAGCTGAGGTAAGGTCATTGACTTTGTTGTCAAGTTCATTAGCGTTAGAGGAAGGACAAGATAGTCCAGGTCTTAGTAAACTCTGTAATGAGTGAAGCCCAATCAGTTTTCCGATAATTTCGAAAAGTCAATGGACTCGGGTTATCATCCACATTGATATTGAACTGGATATATCTATGATCAGAAAACGAGTGTTCTTTGGATACTTTCCAGTCCAAGATCATATGGTGTATAGTATCTGAGACAAGAGTTATGTCTAAGACTTCTTGTCGAGTTTTAGTTATGAAGGTTGGTTTATTTCCAACATTACTTACTAAGAGGTTAGTACCAAGAATATAATCAAAAAGAGACTCACCTCTGTCGTTGATATTGGTACTTCCCCATACCGTATGATGAGCGTTGACATCGCTCCCAATAATTAGGCGGATCCTTTGCCTTACCGCTTCAGCGACGACTTTCTCCAGGGTTTTTCCAGGGAGAGGGCCAAGGTGGTCATGGCCAAGATACGCCGACACTATCCAGAAACTTCCCCTGGTTGTTTCCAGCCTAGCTACGGTGGTATCTTTGTCACTGAAATGATGGAGTAAAAATACATTAATGCTACGTTTCACTAGTATGCAAGATCTAGGTTCACCTCTGTCTGTCACACACAGTGTGTAGTACCCAGGAGTCCTGAGTCCTCGAACAACGGATCTCACAATCCATGGCTCTTGGATTAGGACAATGTCTTCCCCGTTTCTTGCCAGGCGGAGAAGAAGTGAGGCCGAGGCATTTACGGAGTGCTGGAGATTAATCTGTACTAACTGCAGCATTTTGGGTACAATTAGGCAGATCAACCTCCACCACAGTTTTGTTCTGATCCTCTGAGTCTGAGGATGAACCCAAGAGTTCGCCCTCGCTCAAAAGGATCATGTTGAGGTCGTCCTCAGTCTGCATTGAGGATGGACTGTCTACGACTTTTGTAGAGGGTGAAGTCGCTATTGGAGAGGGCATGGGTGCATCGTCACCCTCTGTTAAGAGAGAAGACGATGTCCCAGGCCCACCAACCGCTAGTTCTCCTTCGGTTGTTTTTGGAGGCCCGCTTTCCGCGTTAACCTCATCTTTTTTATAGACTCGAATTTTTATTGTTTCGAAGCCATAGTTTATGGAGCCCTCGTTTATGGCTAGAGGAGCCAAAGATTCCTTATTGAGTACCAAAATGGCGCTCCTATAAAGATTCTTCACCTCCTCTAGCTTGGCTATCTTCCAGTTATGAGTCGGAAGGGACGGGTTACAAACTCTGATCATCTCGAGAATGTCCTCGATACCAGCAGGTTCCATTGGGATCCAAATGCGGGCTCTAGGTCTGCTAGGAATGTCTTCCTTAGCGACAACCTCGAGCTTCGCACCTGGCCAAACTTCACCTAACCGGCTGACAGCGAGCTTGTATAAGTCACAAGACTTCTGATCGCCACAAACCATGAGCTTGACATGGCCTTGATGCCAACCCCCATCGCTTATGGAAGGAAGTGGTCCTGGAAGCTCCCTCAAAATGCTTAAAAGCCACCCGAAAGCTTAACCTTGACCAACTGCCAACGATCAGCCGATATTGTTCCATCATCATCGCTCCTGTCAATGACCGCAACCACGACTTTGCCCTTCGCGACGTCACTGAAACTGGCTTTCTTGATGGGATTGAGGGGAGTGCTGGTGTTGTGCACCCGAGGCCGTTTTGGTGTCGGTACCGCCCCCTCACGAGAGCTTTCCCGTTTGGACATAGAGTCCTTATTGGTCTTTGTTGTAGCAAGTATGCTTTTAGCCCATTCGACGCTAGCGGTTTGCTGCGGTGTCCTTTCAGCCCCCGATGATGCACCAGAGGCCTTCAGGATTTTCGCCGCTTGCAGCCTTTGTCTATATTGGCTTTTTGAGAGTTTCCCCTTACCATTTCTGGATGTACTCTCATTAGTAGTGGTAGGGCCATTTTTCACAACCCTGCCGCTACTGAAATTAGGTATCGCTACCTTCATATTCTCGTTGCTACCAACTGCAGAGGAGGATCCATGGTTAGCCACTACTCCCTTCTCTGTGTTCGCCGCAAGAGATACGGCAACAGGCTTTGACGCCAAATTGCCGCCCGGTCCTGAAGAGATACCGGTCTCATCATCCTTTACATTTTTATTTTTTTTTATTCATCTTAATCCCACGAGTTGCGAAGAAAAGAGGTCCGTCTGCACAGAGATTCGCATGTACAGATAAGGCTAGTTAATCTGGAGGTCGCCAGGTATCCGGATACTCCGTTAGAGACTGGGCTATTTTTGAATTGGGCCCCCAGCCAGGCTGATCATCAGCACGGGTCGTTTAACACCTTGGATCCAGCGCAATAAAGATGAGAGGTGGTAGGGAAGAAAGAGATAGGGTGAGGAATCAGTTGATGTTAATTCATCATTCTGATATGTGAGGAAAAGATTGGGATTCGGTAACAGCAATTCAGCTTATTTACCTAGAGTGAGAAGGAGCATAGGAGATAGGAGTGCTGTCTAGCTTTTTCGCCATTACAACGTGGGAGGTGGGATGGTAGTTGGTGACATAAACGTAGGTTGGTATGCCTTGTTTATGTGGGAGTGGATGATGATTCTGGGAAGGTAGAGGGATAAGAACGTCCTTTAGTTTCAGGACTCATCTAGAGAAAATTCTCGAGAATCATTGACCTTACTCAGCTTCTACAACTCGACAAGTTCGACGTTCAGAGTAGAAGACCCAGCCATATTAGTCGTTGGACTTTTACCCTTCTGGCTAAGTCTACGTCGCTGTACAGCCCGTACAGCTCGTCGTTCCATCTTCTCCTCCACTCCCCTTCGATGCATACGGGACCGTAGATCAAACGAAGAATTTTTCTCTCTAAACGACCCAAGGTGCTTTCTTCCGCTTTTGTCATAGTCCATGCTTCTGCACCGTATAGCAGGACGGGGATGATAAGGGTCTTATATAGCGACACTTTGGTCTTTCGAGAGAGGACTTTACCACTCAATTGCTTCCTTAGCCCAAAGAAACAGCGGTTAGCAAGAATTATTCTTCGTTTGATCTCAGCGCTGGTGTTGTTTTCTGCGTTTACAGCGGAGCCTAGGTAGACGAAGTCCTTGACTACCTCAAAGTTACGTCTGTCGATGGTGACGTTTTGACAAAGACGTCGGTGTTGGAGGTCCTTTCTTGACGACAGCATGTACTTTGTTTTGCCCTCATTAACCGTTAAACCCATTTTTTTCCGCCGCTGCCTCAATACTCACAAAAGCCCCATTGACATCACGCTGAGTTCTTCCGATTATGTCAATGTCATCAGCATATGCTAATGATTGGACAGACTTTTGAAAAATAGTGCCCCTAGTGTTGACGTGTGAGCTTTGCACTATTCTTTCAAGTACGGTGTTAAAAAATCACAAGACAGCGCATCACCTTGTCTAAAACCTTTTTTGACATCGAAAAGTTCTGTTAAGTTGTTTCCAACCTTTATGGAGCAGCGTGAATTCTCCATGGTCATCCTGCACAAACGGACGAGTTTGGCAGGGATGCCAAAACTAGACATGGCTCTATACAGCTCGTCCCTGTAGATACTGTCATATGCGGCCTTGAAATCGATGAAAAGATGGTGGGTGTCGATTTGGTGTTCTTGGGGTTTTTCCAGGATCTGCCATAATGTGAATATTTGATCGACTGTGGACTTTCCTGGTCTAAAACCACACTGATAAGGACCTATCAGGTTGTTGACGATGGGTTTTAGACGTTCACATATTACGGCAGAGAAGATTTTGTAGGCGATGTTAAGTAGACTGATTCCTCTATAATTGGTGCAGTTTAGAGGGTCTCCTTTTTTCAGGATCGGGCAAACAATACTAAGGTTCCATTCATCGGGAATGCTATCTTCCGACCATATCTTACAGACAAGTTGGTGCATGCTCCTAACCAACTTATCTCCAGCTGCTTTAAAGAGCTCGGCATTCAAGCCATCCGCTCCAGCGGCTTTGTTAGACTTCAGCTTAGATATAGCAATCTTTACTTCGTCTAAGTCGGGAGGACGGGATTGTTGGCTTTCGTCGTCTATGTTGAATGGATCATCCTGCCTGACAGCGGAATTCGGTTCGTCGTCGCCGTTATACAGTCTACAGAAGTGGTCCTTCCATATCCTCAGCATTGACTGCGGTTCCACTATGATGTTTCCACTTTCGTCTTTGCAGCCTTCGGTTCTAGGTTTATGTACTTGTGAATTTCGTTTCACCTGTTCATAAAACTTTCGAACTTCATTCCTGCTTTTATACCTCTCAACATCTTCGACCGCACGCTTCTCATGCTGTCTCTTTTTCCTTCTGAGAAGTCGGTTTTCCTCTCGCCTCTTCTGCTCATAGAGCTCATGAGCAGCTCTCGTCCTTTTATGCAGCGCCGCTTTGTGTGCCTGTTGTTTGGCTGCATTTGCCTGCCGACATTCCTTATCAAACCAGGGGTTCCTTGTTGGTGGTTGCTTGAAACCCAGCACGTCAGAGCTGGCTTCTCTGAGTGCATCTTGGCAATATTGCCACTGGTTTTCGATACATTGTGTTGGCGGCACAGAACTTCGAGACGTTACTTGTAACTCGGTCGGAGAAGGATTTGGCGATCTCTTGCGATTGTAGCCGTTCGACGTTGTACCTTCTCCCAACATCTCCCTGTTTTGCTTTGGGCCTGGAAACCCGAAGTGCTACCTTGGCTACAACAAGGTAGTGGTCCGAGTCGATGTTAACTCCTCGGAAAGTTCGGACATCCATGATGCTGGAAGCGTGTCTGGCGTCGATCGCAATATGGTCAATCTGGTTGACGGTAGATTGATCTGGAGATCTCCAAGTTCCTTTGTGGATGTTGAGGTGTGGAAAACGTGTACTGGCTACCATGACGTTTCGCCCCGCAGCAAAATCTATGAGCCTGAATCCGTTGTCGGAAGTGTTGTCGTGCAGGCTGTTTTTCCCGATTATTCCACCAAAGATGTCTTCCCTTCCTAGCTTGGCATTTAAATCGCCCAGGACAATTTTAATATCGTAACTAGGACACTGCTCATAATATATTTTGTCTAAGAGCTCGAAGAACATATCTTTGGTATTGTCATTCTTCTCTTCTGTGGGGGCGTGCGCGCATATCAGGCTAATGTTGCCGAATTTAGCCTTGATGTGGATGGTCATGAGGCGCTCGTTGATGCGCCTATAGCTCAAGACTTGTTGGCTAAGTCTGCCTCCAATGACAAAGCCGCATCCAAATAAGCGCGGTTGGTTTTCTCGGTAGCAGTCACCATAGTAAATATCGCAGTTTTTCATCCTCTTTTTGCCTGGCCCATCCCATCGTATTTCCTGAATGGCGGTGATGTCTGCTTTATAGCAGTCTAGGGCCTCCGCTAATTCTTCGGCTGCACGTTGGTCTGTTAAAATAACTTTTAACTTAATTTGCCATGGTTGTCACTTTTAAGCAGTGTTGCCGCTGAAAAAAATCAAAAAGGGTTCAAAAAAGGTGCCCGACACAAAAAAAGGGGCCAACATACGAAAAATCATTTTATTTCAATAACATTAAAATAAAAACTTAAATTCATTTAAAAAACAAAACAGTAACAACAAGTCAGTTGTTAATAACAACAAATACATAAATAAATTAATAGAAGTTAAGTCTTTCATTTTTTTAATAGGTATTGTCTTTCTGTATAAATAAACAAGATGTTTTTTTGGAACCCAATTTTCCAACTTATTTTTGTTTTCAATTAACTTTAGAGCTGACATCATCGAATTGCACGTTTTCACATTCAGTCTATTCGTCAACTTATTTTTAATAAGGGTCAGCTTTGAAAAAACTCTTTCGGCAGAGGCACTGCTATGGGGCAGAGTAAAAATGTTTGTAACAAAGTTGTATACATTTGGAAACATAAATTCATCAAAATTGTTTTTACATTCCCTATTTCATACCAGAATTCTATAATATCATTGATTTGAAATGTGCTTTGAAAAGCCTTATCCTCGGATTTTATCTCCAGGAGTTTGTATTCCTCGTAGTACCCGTGGCATGATGGTTAGTGCGTTGGACTGTCATGCCAGAGGTCTTGGGTTCGATCCCTGCCTATGCCATCTAAAGTTTTTTTCACGGGTACTGCCTCTTGCGAGGAATTGACAAATTCTCCAAGAGTAATTCTTGTCATGAAAAAGTGCTTTCTCAAATTAGCCGTTCGGATTCGGCATATAAACTGTAGGTCCCCTCCATCCCTGACAATAGTACTCGCACACAGGAATGGTTGAGAGTTGTAAGTCACTAGGCCCTAGTTCTCAACGGACTGTTGCGCCACCCAATTTTTTATTTATTTAATTTGTATTCCTCAATGACTTTTCCTGAATTGGATACCAGGTTTGGAAAACTGGAAACTAACTGTACATAGTTAAATTCAAGATTTTTTTTGACAACTTTGGGATCTAGAAAGTGCAATATCGAAAGTTTTTCATCATTAATATTTATTCTTCTTAGTACTTCATCAACAACATATTTTTTTTTTAATTCTCAAAACAAAACCAAAAAATTGAACGTCTTTCAGCAAAACAAAACAACATAGATAACTGTTTAATTTTTCCAAACCATTCGATAAAAATTGTAGTGTTGTCCCTTTCTACTGTCATAACTCGAATTTCGATTCAAAATGACAATATTCAGTGGATAGTAATTTTTTCGAAGTATAAAAAGACAGCGTCCAGTACGAACCGATATATAAACCGATAGAGTTCAGTTCAAGTTCAGTATGAAAATTCGTTACCGATTTTTAATTAATTTACTTAAAGAGTGGATAAGATAAAAAATATCTTAATTTATCCTTGAAAATTATTTTATTACTAGTAAAATCGTAAAAAGGGGCCAATTGGGCAATTTCTAAAAAAGTCGGGGCCACGGGGATCGAACGCAAAAAAGGGGCCAAATGGCCCCTTTAGGGGACAAACGGCAACGCTGCTTTTAAGTACATACCACCATTTTACTTTTTTACTTAAATCCATTTTGTTCTTTTTAAAATTTACAAACAAGGTGTTTCTTTTTTTTTCTTTCATCTTCGACTTTAAAACATTTGTTTAGCTGCCCATTCAACGGATACTGCGGTCTTCGGACAGCATACCTGTGGTGGATAGTCAAACAAAGCAGCGTTGGCTAATCCTTTTCTATAATTTTCAGCTTAGTGTTTTCAACGAGTTCTTCACACCCAAAACAAAGCTCTCACAAATATTTAATAAATAAATTATTTATTTATTGGCGCCCATCCAAATCCAACATCTAGTCGCGTGTAGTGTAATAACATTCATTTGAAAAGCCACAACCAAAATACTAGAAACAAACAAACAAGCACGTTTTCATTGATACTTAATATCATAGTAAAACGATGTACACAATTATGTTGCCCCCTTTGGCCAGCTAAGTTCAAAGACATCGTTTTGACTACGTTGCTTTGTGATTGCTCAGTGAATGTATTTTGTTACACTACTCCCGAATGCAAGTTCGTCAACATTAGAAATGAGACGACTGCCCCAATAATTTATTTATTAGAAGCAGAATGCTGATGCATTCTTATTTGTAATTTAGTTCATAAGAGGGGATATCCCAAATAGATTTGTAATATAATTTAGGTATAAATAGCTGTAAGAAAATGTAAATAAATTCAATTCCATTTCTTACACTGAGTGTATATTAATTATTAAACTGCGGCTCTCTAGCCATCCATTTAAAGCGAGCTGCGCTTATACAGCAAAAAGTAGGGAAGAATTAGGGTAGTACTTTACATGGCGATCATGCCAACTTGTTGGTTAAATTTAATTTAACAACAAGACGCGGACCAAAAATATCATATTTAAAGATCTTCCAAAAGTCAGTTAGTGTGTCTTCAACGGTCACCTCACCGGCCGTCCACTTTCTATCCTAGATGAGCTACTCACATCAAGAGCTTGATGATCTTTTTGAGGATCTCAACGCGCCAACAACAGTAGAAGAATATATTCCTTTGATGCAAGAAGTCCAAGACAGTATTCCAGAATATATATGGGGCAACCGCAATCAAAGGAGGTGATTAACAACAACCTGAGTAGCAGCCAGCAGATTTTAAGCAGTTCGAATATTAACAAAATAACTCTGGTAATACTAATCATTTTATTAGTAGCGAAAGTTCATTCTTACTATAAGAAATATGTTAGAAAACAAATTATAAGAAATAGAATAAATAATGTCTAAAAAAAAAATAATTATAAAATACATTTGAAGTCATTTCTATTATGGATAGTTTAAAAAGCATTTCCAAAATATTAGCAAATTTAAAAAAAAGTCCAAACAGAGAATATACTCAAGAATACATTGACAAAACAAAGAAAGAAATTGACAATATATGGAAAGAAATACTTATAGAAAAAACAGATAAAACGGAAATAGAAGAAATATCAGTACACTTTAAAGTAATAGAAAAACAAATCTTAGAAATACTTAAGCCAAAAACAAAAAAAACTGAACCAACAAAAATGGCAGAATTTAATATGTTAACAGCTACAAAGCTTATTACAGAATTTAACGGTGAATCGAAGAACCTTTCAAATTTTTTTGGGCTAATTGAATTCTATCATAACACCTTAGGTGAAGAAAGTGAAAAGAAAAAATTAATTAGATTTGTTATAGCAACTAAAGTTACTGACAAAGCAAAAAATAGGCTACTGACTCTAGACAAAGAACCTGACAATTTTTCAGATTTAAAGAAATTTTTAACAGATATTTACAAAACAAAAATAAACCCATTAAAACTACATAATGATTTAGCTAGACAGCATCAGGGAACACAAGAAGTTAACAAATATGCAGAGCGAATAGAAGTACTAATTTCACAATTAAATGAGATTCAGATAGCTGAACAGGATGAAGCCAATAAAAGAGTTATAATAAAGTTAAACGACCAACTAGGATTAAATGTTTTTAAAAATGGATTAAATGAAGCATGTAGACAGGTAGTACAAGCATCAAGAGTAGCTACATTTAATAAAGCTGTACAGATAGCAATTGAGGTTGAAGCGTCTACACGACAGAATAACATCATGCAATTTAGGACGAATCATAATGGTAGATACCATAATTCTTCCTATCCAAAATTTTCAAATAATGGTAGAAACAACAATAGACAGTACAATAACAACAATTATAATAATGGTTATGAAAGGAACAAAAATAACAATAGAGGTAGAGGCATTGCAAGGGGATACCTCAATAGTAACACTAGGTCGAAAAACTTAGAGATCCCCGGGCAGCAGAATCGGGGAAACCAAAGAAAGTTCTAAATTTCTATGGGGAATGTGACACAAATTTCGTTAACATAAGGATAAAACATTTAAACAAAACTTTCAAATTTTTAATTGACACGGGAGCAGATATTTCTGTTTGTAAAGAGTTTCTGGTAAAAGATTTAAATGAATATTCGTCATGTCAAATAAATGGCATAACAAATAAAACAATATTTTCGAAAGGTATAACAGAACTAGAACTCATTCTTGGAGAAACAAATATAAAACATCAATTCCACGTGGTTAGTGAGGAAATAAATATATCAACAGATGCAATACTAGGAAGAGACTTTTTTAAAACTTATAACTGTAAAATTGATTATGAAACTTGTGTGCTTACAATCTTAACACAAGAAGAGGAGATTGTACTACCATTAAATATTTCTATGAAAAACATTGGAAAATTAAAAATTCCACCAAGATCAGAAGTAATAAAAAGCATAAATTTAGATTTAAGTGAAGATAGTGTTATCATTGGGAATGAGATTAAAAAGGGAATCTTCTTATCAAATTCAATATTACCATCAAAAGGTGTTAAACATGTAAAGATATTAAACAGTACAGATAAAGAGGAAACAATAGAAAACGTAATGATAGGAGTAGAACCGTTGAGTAAATATAGAATATTATCAAACAACACAAAATTTAAAAATAGACAAAAATTTCAAAACCTAATAAAAAACATTCAAGTAGATAACTTGGATACAGCTGCTGCACAGTCAGTATTAAAAATTTGTGAAGAATTTCAGGATGTTTTCCATGACGAAGATGAAGAACTGACCACAAATAATTTTTATGAACAACATATCAGTATCAGATAAAAATCCAGTTTATATAAAGAATTACAGACTACCAAATGCACAATTAGAAGAAATTCAAAACCAAGTGTCTGAGTTACTTAAGAATGACATAATAGAAGAGTCTACCAGTCCATATAACTCACCGTTACTTATAGTTCCAAAGAAAAGCATTAACGGACAAACTAAGTGGAGATTAGTAGTAGATTTTAGATCACTAAATAAAAAGGTTGTAGATGATAAATTTCTACTTACAAGATTAGAAGATGTGTTAGATAAACTTGGTAATGCTAAATATTTTTCCACTCTAGATATGACAAGCTCATTTCATCAAATTTCACTGAACAGACAATCTAGGCCATTAACGGCATTTTCAACAAATGAGGGTCATTACCAATTCAAGAGACTACCGTTTGGATTAAAAATATCAACAAATAGTTTTCAGAGGATGTTGTCGATCGCTCTTAGTGGTCTACAAGCCTCAGCCTTTTTATATGTAGATGATGTTATAGTATTTGGTAAGAATTTGAAAGATCACAATGAAAATTTAATTAAAGTTTTAGCAAGGCTACGTAAATACAACTTGAAGCTAAACTTGGAAAAATGTGATTTCTTGAAACCAGAAGTAATTTACTTAGGTCATTTGATAACATCAAATGGAATAAAGCCAGATCCAAGAAAGTTTGAGACAATAAAAAACTATCCACTGCCTAAAAATGCAGATGATGTAAGACGATTTGTAGCATTCTGTAATTATTATAGAAAATTTATAAAAGACTTTGCAGAAAAAGCTAAACCGCTAAACTTATTGAAGAAGCAACAAATATTCTCTTGGACAGAAGAATGTGACAAATCATTCAACACACTTAAACATAGCTTAATAACTCCTCCAATACTCAGCTATCCAGACTTTAAAAAACCTTTCATACTAACTACAGATGCGTCCAATTTCGCATTAGGAGCAGTGCTCTCACAGGGAGAGATTGGTTCTGATAAACCTATAGCGTATGCTAGTAGATCCCTAAGTAAACACGAATTGAACAAACCCATTATAGAAAAAGAATTGTTAGCAATACATTGGGGAATAAATTATTTCAGGCCTTATCTTTTTGGTAGAAAATTTATAGTTTACACGGATCATAGACCCTTAGTCAGCTTATTTACGCATAAAAATCCATCATCCAAATTGACAAGAATTCGAGTTGACCTAATGGATTATAATTTTGAAATATTATTTAAAAAGGGGAACATGAATACGAATGCAGATGCTTTATCAAGAATAAAAATTGAATCTGAATTGAAAGAAATGATACCGAAATATAACATAGACGTTTTAACAAGAGCGATGAAAAAGAATAATAATAAAATAATAAATGAAGAAGAAAATTGTGCAAAAGCCTTGGACTCAAATAAGAAGACTAGCTACCTTCATATTTGGGACTGTACATCAATATCGGACATTAGGCGATTGAAAAAGTTAGAATTTGAAGAAAGTAACGTTACAAAGAAAAAAATAAATGAAATAAAAATAGCAGCAAACCTTGTAATTGTAGAATTTAGCGATAAATCTTTATCAGAGATAAAATTGATTCTGAGGAAGCTAATATTCAATATGAACAATGCAGGTGTAAAAACATTAGCGCTAGCAAGAACTAGTCAAATATTTAAAAATGTATGCATACAAGAATTTAAAAATATATTTAATAAGCTACAAGAAAATGTAAGAGGAGATAAATGTCTAGACATAATATTATTTAAACCTCAAAAACAAATAACAGATGAGAAAGAAATGCACAAATTAATAGAAGAACATCATCAATCGAAAATAGGAGGACACTGCGGTATCAGAAGATGGTGTCAACAAGTTAAAACAAAGATATGTTTGGAAAAACATGAATAAAATGGTTAAAAAGTTTATTAACAACTGCGAAGCATGCAATAAAACCAAGACAACAAGGTATACAAAAGAAAATATTGTCATTACAGATACACCCAATACTTCATTTGAAACAATATCAATTGATACTATAGGACCACTTAGACCATCTAATGGTTATAGATACATACTTACAATACAATGTGACTTAACGAAATTTGTAGAAGCATTTCCGATAGAGAATAAAGAAGCGAATACTGTAGCAAAAACAATAGTAGAAAAATTTATTCTAAAATACGGATGTTTTAAAAAACTTAAAACAGATAAGGGAACAGAGTTCACAAATGAATTGCTTAAGAATATTTGTACACTTTTAAAAACAGAAAAGATTGTTTCTACACCTTTTCACCATGAAACAATGGGATCAATAGAAAAAAACCATAGGGTATTTAATGAATATATTATGAGCGTAGGAGATAAAGATAACTGGGAAGAATGGATACCATACTATACTTATTGTTATAACTCAACACCAGATAGTAGTACTTTATATTCACCATTTGAACTAGTTTTTGGAAAGTTATGTACTCTTTCATGTGAAGTAATAGAAAACAAAGATACAATCTATAATATTGACAATTACCTGAATGAGTTAAAATGTAAATTAAGATATGCTCACGAGCAAGCAAAAAACAACTTAATCAATGATAAATATAAAAGACAGAATGTTCAAAAAAATGTTAATAAATCAAATTTTATCGTAGGTGATTATGTATATTTAAAAAATCAAAAAAAAGAAAATTTGATAAACCTTTTAGAGGACCATATAAAATTATATCACAAAACGGTGTAAATAGTATTATTTTATTAGATGATAAGAAATATGAAATACATAATAACAATTTAATTAAAGCCAGAAATACGAACCTACAATAAATATCAATAAATAACAAAAACCTAAATCCATCTATAGGTACATACAAAAAAAAAAAAAAGAGAGACGAATAATATTTATTTAAATTTTAGAAATATAAACAAATATCATTTTTTAAAGGGGAGGGATGTAGTGTAATAACATTCATTCGAAAAGCCACAACCAAAATACTAGAAACAAACAAACAAGCACGTTTTCATTGATACTTAATATCATAGTAAAACGATGTACACAATTATGTTGCCCCCTTTGGCCAGCTAAGTTCAAAGACATCGTTTTGACTACGTTGCTTTGTGATTGCTCAGTGAATGTATTTTGTTACACTACTCCCGAATGCAAGTTCGTCAACATTAGAAATGAGACGACTGCCCCAATAATTTATTTATTAGAAGCAGAATGCTGATGCATTCTTATTTGTAATTTAGTTCATAAGAGGGGATATCCCAAATGGATTTGTAATATAATTTAGGTATAAATAGCTATAAGAAAATGTTAATAAATTCAATTCCATTTCTTACACTGAGTGTGTATTAATTATTAAACTGCGGCTCTCTAGCCATCCATTTAAAGCGAGCTGCGCTTATACAGCAAAAAGTAGGGAAGAATTAGGGTAGTACTTTACACGCGTTACAATGGGACATTATTTGTAAATTCCAAAAAGATTTAGAATAATTTCTTACTTCTAAGCCAATATTGGCCATAGCCTCAGACAACTCAAAAAGAGACTGGGATGTCAACCACATTGAAAACTTTTCATTGGTTCTCGTTATATACTATAGTATATAAATGGATAAGCACTTTTTGTCGATATTTTCGGGAATTTCTCAAAATAGTTGAGTCGAAAATCAATATTTTCAGTAGTATTTTGTTTTCGTTTTTATTTCTTAATACCATTTTTTTCATAGAATGTTAAAGGTAACAGATATCGGGTTTTCCAATTGGGACTTGACTTTGATTTATAAAAAAAAAGTCTTAATACTACTATCTGTAAAACTAAATATTTTTGAAATCGACATTTCTGCTCGTTCTTGAGATATATGGCCGGCGAAAATAGGTTTCCCAAAAAGTACGGACAAATGCACACACATTCATCTCTCGAAGAACCATGTACAGTACATATGTATTTAGATTCTAGATGGGGGCCGTTCATAAAATACGTTCGTACACAAGGCGGGGGTGGGCTCATGCTGAGTGTGACAAGGGGGGACGGGGGATATATGGTCACGTGACGTTCGCCATTCATTAAAGGTTAGGTTAGGTTAGGTTATAGTGGCTGTCCAAGATGGAAACGGACACACTTAGGCCAGTTTAATGGCCCATTGTGATACCACATGAATCTTGAGGTTACTTCCTAAGCTCAATGGAACCAGTTTGAGTCTCTTACGAAACGTGAGAGGCTGATTATGCCGATATGATTTAGATCGTTTAGATCGTTGAAGAAGAATTCTCCTAGGTAATTCTTGCGCTTTCGAGCCAGAGCAGGGCATGTGCAGAGAAGATGAAGAATTGTTTCTTCCTCTTCCTCGTCCATACAGCTTCTGCAGAAATCATTTGAGAATTCGCCTAATCTCGTGGCGTGCTTTCCTATTAGACAGTGTCCGGTTATGACACCTATTATCGAGCTTATATGCGATCTGCTTAGAGAGAGCAAGCACCTTGAACGTTTTAAATCCAGTGTTGGCCAGATGTTTTTTGTGACTTGACACGTGGTGATGTTGTTCCACCTGGTGCCTGCCCTCCTCACAGCGTCTTGCATTAGCAAAAGTTTACAAGTAGCGATTGGTATGCCAGTACGTGCCAAACGTGGTAGGATGGGCTGTACTGTGCCGTTCCTGGCGAGTTCATCTGCCTTACAGTTACCTGGAATGTCTCTATGGCCCGGCACCCAGCAAAGGTGAATATTAAACTGTTGTGCCATCTCCATTAGAGATGATCGACAGTTATGGACTGTTATAGAGTTTGTAGAGACAGAATCCAGAGATTTGATAGCGGCCTGACTATCTGAGAAAATACGGATATCAGATGTTGATATCACGTTTTCTTTAAGCCAGGACAAGACTTCTTTTATCGCCAAAAGTTCCGCCTGGAACACGCTACAATGATTGGGAAGGCGGAAAGAGAGACTTAATTTCAGTCGTTCAGAGTACACACCTCCACCAACCCCTTCTTTTGTTTTTGACCCATCTGTATAGAAATGGATCGACTCATCTTCCAGGAATGTCCTATCCTCCCAAAAAGATCTGGGAGGTATAGAAATCTGGAAATTTCTGTCGAATTGCAGTTGGGGGATGGTGTAGTCTGTGTGCTTTGGAATTGATTCTAAATAACTAAGAATTACGGAGTGGCCAATGTTCTTGTTAGTCCACTGCGACGAAGCTTTGAGGCGAATAGCAGAGCTTGCAGCTATTTGTTTGCTAAAAATGTCAAGAGGTGTTAGGTAGAGTAAGGTGTCCAGTGCCGCAGATGGGGTCGTGCGAAGCGATCCACTTATACATAGGCAAACTGAACGTTGGACTTTATTTAATTTATCTCGGTTTATACCTTTTTCTAAAGCAGTCCACCATACTGCCACACCGTATATTAAAATCGGTCTTATTACCGATGTGTATAGCCAATGCGTGATTCTGGGTTGTAAGCCCCATTTATTACCGATGGCTTTTTTGCAAGAAAAGAGAGCTACAGTAGCTTTTTTGACTCTTTCCTCTACGTTGCGTTTCCAATTTAGTTTTTTATCTAAGACAAGACCCAGGTATTTAGCCTCGTCTGAGAATTTTAATTGGATTCCTTTAATATGGGGAGGGTTGACAAATGGAATTTTGTATCTTCTCGTAAATAAGACCAAATCGGTTTTGTGTGGGTTAACACCCAGTCCACACCGATCAGCCCAAAGTATTAGTCTGTCTAAGGCATTTTGTAAGAGTTCTTTTAACGTGTTAAGATGCTTTCCTGAAACTGCTATAGCAACGTCGTCTGCATAGGCTATCACTCTGAAACCCTCCGTATCCAGACTAGTTAGGATTTCATTCACCACTAGGTTCCAGAGGAGAGGGGATAGAAGACCACCTTGCGGTGTCCCTCTACTAACGAATCGTCTGCCAGAAGAGTTGCCCAGTTTTGAGTTAATTATCCTGCTAGTAAGCATTAAATGAATTAACTCCCGAAGCGAACTCTCTACATTTAGAGATGTTAGTGCAGATGTGATTGCAGATGTGTCCACGTTGTTAAAGGCACCTTCGATGTCAAGGAAAGCAACCATAGTGAACTCTTTATGATGGAGGGAATATTCGACGGTGCGTACTAAGGTGTGTAACGCTGTTTCCACCGATTTACCTTTACAGTAGGCATGTTGAGACGAAGACAGAAGTCTTGTATCAATACTTGCCCTTAAATGGATATCAATCAATCTTTCCAAGGTCTTAAGAAGGAATGATGATAGACTTATAGGTCGTAGATCTTTAGGATTAACTTGCGAGCATTTACCTGCCTTGGGTATAAAAACAACTTTAACTTCTCGCCATGCCGAGGGAACATGGACCAGGTAAAGACAGCTGGTAAAAATTGCCTCAAGGATTGGTGCAATTATGTCAGAAGTCTTTTGTAGCTCGGCTGGTATTATTCCATCTGGTCCTGCAGATTTAAATGGTTTGAAGCTGTTGAGAGCCCATTGTAGCTTGTCCCTTGTGATCAGACCTTGTGGATATGTTGTATTGGGACTTGAACGTATATAACCGTTGCAAGTCTCGGTAAGAGAACTTCCAGGAAAATGAGTATCCAGTAGTAAGTTCAGCGATTCATTACTTGAATTTGTCCAGGAGCCGTCTGCATTTTTCAAGCAGCTTGGCATCGCTGGATTAGTTGAAAGAATTTTCCGTAACCTAGAGGCTTCAGAAGTTTCTTCTATCGTGCCACAGAAGGATCTCCAAGAAGATCGTTTAGATTTCCTTAGTGCCTTCTTGTAAATTCTTAGGGATTCTTTGTAAGAATCCCAGTGAGAGGCTAGTCTTGCGGCTTTGGCTCGGTTGAAAAGTTTCCTGCATTCTTTCCTGAGCGAGTCAAGCTCTGAGGCCCACCATTGTGGTTTCCTCTTTCCTCTTATGTGTATAAGTGGACAAGCAATTTCTAGCGATCTGTTCATAGCTGAGGTAAGTTCATTGACTTTGTTGTCAAGTTCATTAGCGTTAGAGGAAGGACAAGATAGTCCAGGTTTTAGTAAACTCTGTAATGAGTTCCTGTATGAAGCTCAATCAGTTTTCCGATAATTTCGAAAAGTCAATGGACTCGGGTTATCATCCACATTGATATTGAACTGGATATATCTATGATCAGAGAACGAGTGTTCTTTGGATACTTTCCAGTCCAAGATCATATGGTGTATAGTATCTGAGACAAGAGTTATGTCTAAGACTTCTTGTCGAGTTTTAGTTATGAAGGTTGGTTCATTTCCAACATTACTTACTAAGAGGTTAGTACCAAGAATATAATCAAAAAGAGACTCACCTCTGTCGTTGATATTGGTACTTCCCCATACCGTATGATGAGCGTTAGCATCGCTCCCAATAATTAGGCGGATCCTTTGCCTTTCCGCTTCAGCGACGACTTTCTCCAGGGTTTTTCCAGGGAGAGGGCCAAGGTGGTCATGGCCAAGATACGCCGACACTAGCCAGAAACTTCCTTTGGTTGTTTCCAGCCTAGCTACGGTGGTATCTTTGTCACTGAAATGATGGAGTAAAGATACATTAATGCTACGTTTCACTAGTATGCAAGATCTAGGTTCACCTTTATCTGTCACACACAGTGTGTAGTACCCAGGAGTCCTGAGTCCTCGAACAACGGATCTCACAATCCATGGCTCTTGGATCAGGACAATGTCTTCCCCGTTTCTTGCCAGCCGGAGAAGAAGTGAGGCCGAGGCCTTTACGGAGTGCTGGAGATTAATCTGTACTAACTGCAGCATTTTGGCTACAATTAGGCAGATCAACCTCCACCACGGTTTTGTTCTGATCCTCTGAGTCTGAGGATGAACCCAAGAGTTCGTCCTCGCTCAAAAGGATCATGTTGAGGTCGTCCTCAGTCTGCATTGAGGATGGACTGTCTACGACTTTTGTAGAGGGTGAAGTCGCTATTGGAGAGGGCATGGGTGCATCGACACCCTCTGTTAAGAGAGAAGACGATGTCCCAGGTCCACCAACCGCTAGTTCACCTTCGATTGTTTTTGGAGGCCCGCTTTCCGCGTTAACCTCATCTTTTTTATAGACTCGAATTTTTATTGTTTCGAAGCCATAGTTTATGGAGCCCTCGTTTATGGCTAGAGGAGCCAAAGATTCCTTATTGAGTACCAAAATGGCGCTCCTATAAAGATTCTTCACCTCCTCTAGCTTGGCTATCTTCCAGTTATGAGTCGGAAGGGACGGGTTACAAACTCTGATCATCTCGAGAATGTCCTCGATACCAGCAGGTTCCATTGGGATCCAAATGCGGGCTCTAGGTCTGCTAGGAATGTCTTCCTTAGCGACAACCTCGAGCTTCGCACCTGGCCAAACTTCACCTAACCGGCTGACAGCGAGCTTGTATAGGTCACAAGACCTCTGATCACCACAAACCATGAGTTTGACATGGCCTTGATGCCAACCCCCATCGCTTATGGAAGGAAGTGGTCCTGGAAGCTCCCTCAAAATGCTTAAAAAGCCACCCGAGAGCTTAACCTTGACCAACTGCCAACGATCAGCCGATATTGTTCCATCATCATCGCTCCTGTCAATGACCGCAACCACGACTTTGCCCTTCGCGACGTCACTGAAACTGGCTTTCTTGATGGGATTGAGGGGAGTGCTGGTGTTGTGCACCCGAGGCCGTTTTGGTGTCGGTACCGCCCCCTCACGAGAGCTTTCCCGTTTGGACATAGAGTCCTTATTGGTCTTTGTTGTAGCAAGTATGCTTTTAGCCCATTCGACGCTAGCGGTTTGCTGCGGTGTCCTTTCAGCCCCCGATGATGCACCAGAGGCCTTCAGGATTTTCGCCGCTTGCAGCCTTTGTCTATATTGGCTTTTTGAGAGTTTCCCCTTACCATTTCTGGATGTACTCTCATTAGTAGTGGTAGGGCCATTTTTCACAACCCTGCCGCTACTGAAATTAGGTATCGCTACCTTCATATTCTCGTTGCTACCAACTGCAGAGGAGGATCCATGGTTAGCCACTACTCCCTTCTCTGTGTTCGCCGCAAGAGATACGGCAACAGGCTTTGACGCCAAATTGCCGCCCGGTCCTGAAGAGATACCGGTCTCATCATCCTTTACATTTTTATTTTTTTTTATTCATCTTAATCCCACGAGTTGCGAAGAAAAGAGGTCCGTCTGCACAGAGATTCGCATGTACAGATAAGGCTAGTTAATCTGGAGGTCGCCAGGTATCCGGATACTCCGTTAGAGACTGGGCTATTTTTGAATTGGGCCCCCAGCCAGGCTGATCATCAGCACGGGTCGTTTAACACCTTGGATCCAGCGCAATAAAGATGAGAGGTGGTAGGGAAGAAAGAGATAGGGTGAGGAATCAGTTGATGTTAATTCATCATTCTGATATGTGAGGAAAAGATTGGGATTCGGTAACAGCAATTCAGCTTATTTACCTAGAGTGAGAAGGAGCATAGGAGATAGGAGTGCTGTCTAGCTTTTTCGCCATTACAACGTGGGAGGTGGGATGGTAGTTGGTGACATAAACGTAGGTTGGTATGCCTTGTTTATGTGGGAGTGGATGATGATTCTGGGAAGGTAGAGGGATAAGAACGTCCTTTAGTTTCAGGACTCATCTAGAGAAAATTCTCGAGAATCATTGACCTTACTCAGCTTCTACAACTCGACAAGTTCGACGTTCAGAGTAGAAGCCATTCATTAAAACATTTTCAATTAGTATTTCTCTTGACTATTTTTCTATTTAAATTTTCATCATGATAGAAAGTCATTTATTTCGTATTTAGTAGATACATATACAGAATTTCAAACGTATATAGTTTTATTACAATAAGTTGAGCCGTTTATTTTGAAAGTGGCATAAGTCACTTTTTCAAAAAAAATCGAGTTAATGGCAACACTAAATACAATTGAACGGTAGGTATCTTTTCATTTTTAAAAAATTTGCACTCAATAAGTTGAGAACTATTGAGATTTCTTCGAGAGAAGTATTGGTAATTAACGGTATAACAAATATCTTAAATATCTCGACTTAAAAAAAAAAGTGACTTATGCCACTTTCAAAATAAACGGCTCAATTGTAACTTGATATGTTTACTTTTGCTTATTTTTCGATATGAGCGCTGGCTCTGTGGCGCGGGTTTAGTCTTTTGACTTGGCTCTAGCGGCGTTGCGATCCGTCACAATTGGTTTCTTTGTTTTTTTCAATACTTAAAAGAGTAACGTTTCCTCGCACCCTGCGCTCTCTACTCAGTAACAAATGAAAATACTGTTTCTCATGTATTTATTATTATATTATTCTTTCATTCTTCATTTAGTAGTTGTTTATTGTTTAGGCACGTCTGCACCGCTCAAGCTCTCACATTAGAATCATACTTATAATACAGAATATTGAATAATACAAAATATAAAGCACCCAGGATGATATTTCGCCATATCGCACCACTTCCAGTCATCAATGTTGATTGTTGTTGTTTTTGTTACTGCTGCAGAAATTTATCATATTCAGTGGGGGGGGGGGGTCTTCGTTTTTGTGACGAAATATTTCTAGGGGGGGTCACAGAAAGCGTGACACAGCTAGACAATGGGGGGAGGGGGTCAGAAAAAGCTGAGTTTAGCGTGACGTATTTTATGAACGGCCCATGTTGAAACATCGAAAAATTTAAAAATTTTCAATTTGACAAGTCGGATGCATACAAAAAAAAACATTCTTACATCAATCAATCAAGTATAAATCAGTCGCAGTGACGGCATGCATCGTGTATTTTTTAATTTTACTATTACTACTTAACTATTAATTTAAACTGCTATGATAATGTATATGAAATGCTGGGGCCCATACAATAAAATTTCTTCAACACTAGTTTAAGGGCCGAACGAGATTTTAAGGCTTTTCTAGTTTTAAAATTTGGAACAAAATTGATTTAGAAGTTAATTAAATTAAAATCAATATGAACATTTTATTATTAAAATAATATTTCTGAGAAACTAAAAATCGAAATGTTTTTTAAATTAGTTCTTACCTGGCACTATCAATAATATGGGTGTATTTGACTAACGTATTTAATTTAATAAGGATTAATACTGTATCCGTCTTAATAACTAAATTTGATAATTTTTTAAAACTGAAATAACCAAAGTAAACTTAAGTAATAATCCCACCATACATTTTTTTGATATAAAGAGTGGTTAAATTTTTAGGACCGATGCTCAATGTGACCCAGCCTTAACGTCAAGTTTTTTCTGCATTTAATGTGACAGTTCTCAATTTCAGACTACACCGAAAAAAAAAAGCTTGGTTGATTCAACAATTTTTCATTGTTGGCCAGCCAACCAAGGAAAATTGTGATTTTTACCAAGGTTTGTGGTGAAATCAACAAAGGCCGCATTGTTGATTCAACGAATGGAGGATTGTTGGCAAAAAATACCCAAAAAATGAAAAAACTGATCACAAACGTATGTTGAAAGTACCAAGGGGCTTGGTTGATTGCATTGTTGATGAATCACAAACGTAGTAAAACCGTGATCAATAAAAAATGACTACGTTTGTGATCCAACAACCAAGGTTTCTTGGTGAAACCATGGTGAAATCAACCAATAAACGATGTAAAAGCTTTGTTATATACTTTTGGTTTTTTGTTAAATACATAATAAGTATATACTAAAAAAAATCATTGCGAAAATGATAACGTTCGTGATTCAACAACCAAGGTCTCTTGGTAAAATCTTGGTGAAATCAACCCATAAACGTTGTAAAAGCATTGTTAAATAAAATTGATATTTACAAAAAAAAATAATTATGAAAATCACAACGTTCATGATTCAACAACCAAGGTTTCTTGGTAAAATCTTTGTAAAATCAACCAATAAACGTTGTCAAGTGTTGCTAAATAAAATAGATACAAAAAAAATTGTGAAAATGAAAATGGTAAAATCTTTGTGCAATCAACCAATAAACGTTGTAAAACCATTGTTAGTTAAAATGTATATTTACAAAAAAAAAAATATGAAAATCACAACATTCATGATTCAACAACCAAGGTTTCTTGGTAAAATCTTTGTAAAATCAACCAATAAACGTTGTAAAAGAGTTGCTAAATAAAATAGATACAAAAAAAATTGTGAAAATTAAAATAGTAAAATCTTTGTGCAATCAACCAATAAACGTTGTAAAACCATTGTTAAATAAATGCATACTTACAAAAAAAAAATTGAAAATCACAACGTTCATGATTCAACAACCAAGGTTTCTTGGTAAAATCTTTGTGCAATCAACCAATAAACGTTGTAAAACCATTGTTAAATAAATGCATACTTACAAAAAAAAAATTGAAAATCACAACGTTCATGATTCAACAACCAAGGTTGCTTGGTAAAATCTTTGTAAAATCAACCAATAAACGTTGTAAAACCATTGTTAGTTAAAATGTATGTTTACAAAAAAAATATGAAAATCACAACGTTCATGATTCAACAACCAAGGTTTCTTGGTAAAATCTTTGTAAAATCAACCAATAAACGTTGTAAAAGAGTTGCTAAATAAAATAGATACAAAAAAAATTGTGAAAATTAAAATGGTAAAATCTTTGTGCAATCAACCAATCAACGTTGTAAAACCATTGCTAAATAAATGCATACTTACAAAAAAAAAAATTGCAAATCACAACGTTCATGATTCAACAACCAAGGTTGCATTGGTAAAATCTTTGTGCAATCAACCAATAAACGTTGTAAAACCATTGTTAAATAAATGCATACTTACAAAAAAAAAAAAATTGAAAATCACAACGTTCATGATTCAACAACCAAGGTTTCTTGGTAAAATCTTTGTGCAATCAACCAATAAACGATGTAAAACCATTGTTAAATAAATGCATACTTACAAACAAAAAGTATGAAAATCACAACGTTCATGATTCAACAACCAAGGTTTCTTGGTAAAATCTTTGTAAAATCAACCAATAAACGTTGTAAAACCATTGTTAAATAAATGCATACTTACAAAAAAAAAATTGAAAATCACAACGTTCATGATTCAACAACCAAGGTTTCTTGGTAAAATCTTTGTGCAATCAACCAATAAACGTTGTAAAACCATTGTTAAATAAATGCATACTTACAAAAAAAAAATTGAAAATCACAACGTTCATGATTCAACAACCAAGGTTGCTTGGTAAAATCTTTGTAAAATCAACCAATAAACGTTGTAAAACCATTGTTAGTTAAAATGTATGTTTACAAAAAAAATATGAAAATCACAACGTTCATGATTCAACAACCAAGGTTTCTTGGTAAAATCTTTGTAAAATCAACCAATAAACGTTGTAAAAGAGTTGCTAAATAAAATAGATACAAAAAAAATTGTGAAAATTAAAATGGTAAAATCTTTGTGCAATCAACCAATCAACGTTGTAAAACCATTGTTAAATAAATGCATACTTACAAAAAAAAAAATTGCAAATCACAACGTTCATGATTCAACAACCAAGGTTGCATTGGTAAAATCTTTGTGCAATCAACCAATAAACGTTGTAAAACCATTGTTAAATAAATGCATACTTACAAAAAAAAAAAAAATTGAAAATCACAACGTTCATGATTCAACAACCAAGGTTTCTTGGTAAAATCTTTGTGCAATCAACCAATAAACGATGTAAAACCATTGTTAAATAAATGCATACTTACAAACAAAAAGTATGAAAATCACAACGTTCATGATTCAACAACCAAGGTTTCTTGGTAAAATCTTTGTAAAATCAACCAATAAACGTTGTAAAACCATTGTTAGTTAAAATGTATATTTACAAAAAAAAATATGAAAATCACAACGTTCATGATTCAACAACCAAGGTTTCTTGGTAAAATCTTTGTAAAATCAACCAATAAACGTTGTAAAAGAGTTGCTAAATAAAATAGATACAAAAAAAATTATGAAAATTAAAATGGTAAAATCTTTGTGCAATCAACCAATAAACGTTGTAAAACCATTGTTAAATAAATGCATACTTACAAACAAAAAGTATGAAAATCACAACGTTCATGATTCAACAACCAAGGTTGCTTGGTAAAATCTTTGTAAAATCAACCAATAAACGTTGTAAAACCATTGTTAGTTAAAATGTATGTTTACAAAAAAAAATATGAAAATCACAACGTTCATGATTCAACAACCAAGGTTTCTTGGTAAAATCTTTGTAAAATCAACCAATAAACGTTGTAAAAGAGTTGCTAAATAAAATAGATACAAAAAAAATTGTGAAAATTAAAATGGTAAAATCTTTGTGCAATCAACCAATCAACGTTGTAAAACCATTGTTAAATAAATGCATACTTACAAAAAAAAAAATTGCAAATCACAACGTTCATGATTCAACAACCAAGGTTGCATTGGTAAAATCTTTGTGCAATCAACCAATAAACGTTGTAAAACCATTGTTAAATAAATGCATACTTACAAAAAAAAAAAAAAATTGAAAATCACAACGTTCATGATTCAACAACCAAGGTTTCTTGGTAAAATCTTTGTGCAATCAACCAATAAACGATGTAAAACCATTGTTAAATAAATGCATACTTACAAACAAAAAGTATGAAAATCAACGTTCATGATTCAACAACCAAGGTTTCTTGGTAAAATATTTGTAAAATCAACCAATAAACGTTGTAAAAGCGTTGCTAGATGAAATAGATACAACAAAAAAAATTGTGAAAATTAAAATGGTAAGTTTACATAAGATCCTTTTTACAAAAAAGTCAAAATTGAACATTTTCAAATCTATTTCCCTGACTGGAAAACTTATTAAAACTTACAAAAGCATGCTCAATACATTTCACAATTTTCGTCTGATAAAGAAAACTTATACTAATTCTTTTCCCGCGTTTTGTGGAAAAAGATGTTTAGATTCTTTTTTTTTTCATTTAGCTTAGTTCATTTTTGTCATAATTCCCGTAAGTTTACATAAGCTCCTTTTTACAAAAAAGTCAAAATTGAACATTTTCAAATCTATTTCCCTGACTGGAAAACTTTTTAAAACTTACAAAAGCATGCTCAATTCTGCAAATGTGTTTGTGTCACATGTGTGGAAAAATGCTTTTGTTTTAATTTATTTTACTTAAGTGAACGTTCTTACCCTTAATGACATAATGTTAAAAACTACTTCAATATTATTTGTTTAATTAAACCGACTCCTTAATGGCCAAAACTTAAATGCAGAATTCTGTATGCATCTTTACATGAAACATTCTTCCAAATAGCATTTGCATACTTAAGACCCAAACATAACAAGTTTAAGAAAACACAAGCTAATGACAAAAATCTAACGAAAAAAATCTTTATGTTTGCAAAAGTAACACGCATATCCATAATTGACAACTAATTCGTGTGTATTGAACAACCTGTCAGATTTATTTATGCGCCGATCTACTGAGATCGCTCTTATTTATGCTTACATAAATAAAACATATTTTATGTTATTTATGAATCCAAAATAATTTATATCATTTCCAATTTTTTGCAAAAGAATATATTTCTGATTTAATGAAGTATGAACACGGCCTTACACTCAGCCAATGCATTAAGTGATTACGAACATTGTTAAAAACGAACCAAGAAAAAACCACGAACGTGGTTTTTTCTTGGTTGGCCAACCCACGTTCGTAGTTGAAACCGGCGCGCCAAATTACAACGTGAATAAACATGCTCTGTGCTTTATTATATTTTTGCCGCCAAAAAGATAATTTAAGGCCACGTAACAACTTATTCATAAATACATTTCACAATTTTCGTCTGATGAAAAAAACTTATACTAATTCTTTTCCCGCGTTTTGTGGAAAAAGATGTTTAGATTCTTTTTTTTTCCATTTAGCTTAGTTAATTTTTGTCATAAATCACGTAAGTTTACATAAGCTCCTTTTTACGAAAAAGTAAAAATTTAACATTTTCAAATCTATTTCCCTGACTGGAAAACTTATTAAAACTTACAAAAGCATGCTCAATTCTGCAAATGTGTTTGTGTCACATGTGTGGAAAAATGCTTTTGTTTTAATTTATTTTACTTAAGTGAACGTTCTTTCCTTTAATGACATAATGTTAAAAACTACTTCAATATTATTTGTTTAATTAAACCGACTCCTTAATGGCCAAAACTTAAATGCAGAATTCTGTATGCATCTTTACATGAAACATTCTTCCAAATAGCATTTGCATACTTAAGACCCAAACATAACAAGCTTAAGAAAACACAAGCTAATGACAAAAATCTAACGAAAAAAATCTTTATGTTTGCAAAAGTAACGCCCATATCCATAATTGACAACTAATTCCTGTGTATTGAACAACCTGTCAGATTTATTTATGCGCCGATCTACTGAGATCGCTCTTATTTATGCTTACATAAATACATAAACATATTTAATGTTATTTATGAGTCCAAAATAATTTATATCATTTCCAATTTTTTGCAAAAGAATATATTTCTGATTTAATGAAGTATGAGCATGGCCTTACACTCAGCCAATGCATTCAGTGATTACGAACATTGTTAAAAACGAACCAAGAAAAAACCACGAACGTGGTTTTTTCTTGGTTGGCCAACCCACGTTCGTAGTTGAAACCGACGCGCCAAATTACAACGTGAATAAACATGCTCTATGCTTTATTATATTTTTGCCGCCAACAAGATAATTTAAGGCCACGTAACAACTTATTCATAAATACATTTCACAATTTTCGTCTGATGAAGAAAACTTATACTAATTCTTTTCCCGCGTTTTGTGGAAAAAGATGTTTAGATTCTTTTTTTTTATTTAGCTTAGTTCATTTTTGTCATAATTCACGTAAGTTTACATAAGCTCCTTTTTACAAAAAAGTCAAAATTGAACATTTTCAAATCTATTTCCCTGACTGGAAAACTTATTAAAACTTACAAAAGCATGCTCAATACATTTCACAATTTTCGTCTGATAAAGAAAACTTATACTAATTCTTTTCCCGCGTTTTGTGGAAAAAGATGTTTAGATTCTTTTTTTTTTTCATTTAACTTAGTTCATTTTTGTCATAATTCCCGTAAGTTTACATAAGCTCCTTTTTACAAAAAAGTCAAAATTGAACATTTTCAAATCTATTTCCCTGACTGGAAAACTTTTTAAAACTTACAAAAGCATGCTCAATTCTGCAAATGTGTTTGTGTCACATGTGTGGAAAAATGCTTTTGTTTTAATTTATTTTACTTAAGTGAACGTTCTTACCCTTAATGACATAATGTTAAAAACTACTTCAATATTATTTGTTTAATTAAACCGACTCCTTAATGGCCAAAACTTAAATGCAGAATTCTGTATGCATCTTTACATGAAACATTCTTCCAAATAGCATTTGCATACTTAAGACCCAAACATAACAAGTTTAAGAAAACACAAGCTAATGACAAAAATCTAACGAAAAAGATCTTTATGTTTGCAAAAGTAACACGCATATCCATAATTGACAACTAATTCGTGTGTATTGAACAACCTGTCAGATTTATTTATGCGCCGATCTACTGAGATCGCTCTTATTTATGCTTACATAAATAAAACATATTTTGTTATTTATGAATCCAAAATAATATATATCATTTCCAATTTTTTGCAAAAGAATATATTTCTGATTTAATGAAGTATGAACACGGCCTTAAACTCAGCTCATGCATTCAGTGATCATGAAAAATCATGAGCGTGGTTGATTCCATTTTATTTCTCTTTTCCGCCGAACCACGTGTGCGTGCGTAGTGAAAACGGACGCGACGCCATCTTCGTACTTACTTTAGTTTGTTCTGTGCTGTTCTGCTGTGGTGTCGAGTGGTCGGTCGTTCTGTGTCTCGTTAGTTCGCGTTAAAAACCAAAGCACACAACATTTTTGGTAAGTAATTTTTTTGTCTTTAAAATCATATTTTTCTGTTTGTGGCTACATATATATACATATGTAGAAACAAACAAAAATTTATTTTGAAACAAATTTCATACTTTTATAAGTATGAAATTATCCATTTGTAAAATATAGGTATAATATCATCAAAGAATGGACATTATATCATGGCGTCGTCGGTGGAAAACAAAATTGTTTTAAATGTTTTGCAAATCGTAATATAACTATTAAGAACATTTCTTGCTTTCCATTGACGATGTGTCCATCAAAGTATCCTTTTCCTAAGACTATATCTTGTAAAATTCTAATTCGATAACTATTCCTGATTTTATTACAACAATCTACTCATTCAATTTAATTTTTTTTTCAGCTAAATTTTCACAAAAATTTCAACGAGCTGTGGCAGGTGGGGCAAAAGCAAAAAGCCAAAGTACTTAACATTTTTGGTAAGTAATTTTTTGTCTACTAAATCATATTTTTCTGTTTGTGGGTACATATGTATATATATATATGTAGCAACAAACAAAAATTTATTTTGAAACAAATTTCATACTTTTATAAGTATGAAATTATCCCTTTGCAAAATATATAATATCATCAAGGAATGGACATTATATAATGGCGTCGTCGGTGGAAAACAAAATTGTTTTAAATGTTTTGTAAATTGTAATGTAACTAATAAGAACATTTTTTGCTTTCCATTGACGATTTGTCCATCAAAGTGTCGTTTTCCTTAGACTATATCTTGTAAAATTCTAATTCGATAACTATTCCTGATTTTATTACAACAATCTACTCATTCAATTAAAATTTTTTTTCAGCTAAATTTTCACAAAAATTTCAACGAACTGTAGCAGCGGGGGAAAAAAGCAAAAAGCCAAAGTAATTAAAATTTTTGGTAAGCAATTTTTTGTCTATTAAATTATATTACTCTATTTGAAGCTACATTTATATATTAAGTGTACAACGAGAATGTATTTTAATTTAAAATTATCTTGAGATTAATATTAGAAGTTCTTGTTTTCATATAGGTATGCTGAGATTCAGTTTAGGAAGGTTTTAAGATTTTCAATGCAGTCAGTCAATATTTTTACTTAAAGAAGCTTTCAGTTTGTATTTGAATTATTATTATTCAAAATAGATATTCATTCGAAACTAGTTCTTTTCTTGTTTTGTTTTGATTAAAACCAAAAAAAGGAAGATAGTTTAAATTCTATTAACTTTGAGATTTTTCTATAGAAATTCATTTAATATTATTCGACTTTGAAGAATAGTTTTATAACAAGGATGATAGTTATGTTGATATTAAATTTTAACATTATCTTGAGATTAGTATGCGAAGTTCTTGCTTTCATATAGGTATTCTGAGATTCAGGTTAGGAACTCATTTAAGATCGTTTCAGTCAATATTTTCACTTAAAGGAGCTCTCAGTTTGCATTTGAATTATTATTTTTCAAAATAGATATTCATTCGAAACTAGTTCTTTTCTTGTTTTGTTTTGATTAAAACCTAAAAAAGGAAGATAGTTTAAATTCTATTAACTTTGAGATTTTTCTATAGAAATTCATTTAATATTATTCGACTTTGAAGAATAGTTTTATAACAAGGATGATAGTTATGTTGCTATTAAATTTTAACATTATCTTGAGATTAGTATTTGAAGTTCTTGTTTTCATATAGGTATTTTGAGATTCAGTTTAGGAACTCATTTAAAATCGTTTCAGTCAATATTTTCACTTAAAGGAGCTCTCAGTTTGCATTTGAATTATTATTTTTCAAAATAGATATTCATTCGAAACTAGTTCTTTTCTTGTGTTGTTTTGATTAAAACCTACAAAAGGAAGATAGTTTAAATCCTATTAACTTTGAGATTTTTCTATAGAAATTCATTTAATATTATTCGACTTTGAAGAATAGTTTTATAACAAGGATGATAGTTATGTTGCTATTAAATTTTAACATTATCTTGAGACTAGTATTCGAAGTTCTTGTTTTCATATAGGTATTCTGAGATTCAGGTTAGGAACTCATTTAAGATCGTTTCAGTCAATATTTTCACTTAAAGGAGCTCTCAGTTTGCATTTGAATTATTATTTTTCAAATTAGATATTCATTCGAAACTAGTTCTTTTCTTGTTTGGTTTTGATTAAAACCTAAAAAAGGAAGATAGTTTAAATCCTATTAACTTTGAGATTTTTCTATAGAAATTCATTTAATATTATTCGACTTTGAAGAATGCTATTATATTTTAACATTATCCTGAGATTAGTATTCGAAGTTCTTGTTTTCATATAGGTATTCTGAGATTCAGTTTAGGAACTCATTTAAGATCGTTTCAAGGTTTTTAAGATTTTCAATGCAGTCAGTCAATATTTTCACTTAAAGGACCTTTCAAAAAGCAAAGTATTTAACATTTTTGGTAAGTAATTTTTTGGCTACCAAATCATATTCTTCTGTTTGTGGGTACATATATATGTAGCAACAAACAAAAATTTATTTTGAACAAATTTCATACTTTTATAAGTATGAATTTATCCCTTTGTAAAATATATAATATCATCAAAGAATGGACATTATATCATGGTGTCTTCGGTGGAAAAGAAAATTGTTTTAGGTGTTTTGTAAATCGTAATGTAACTATTAAGAACATTTCTTGCTTTCCATTGACGATTAGTCCATCAAAGTGTCGTTTTCCTTAGACTATATCTTGTAAAATTCTAATTCGATAACTATTCCTGATTTTATTACAACAATCTACTCATTCAATTAAAATTTTTTTTTCAGCTAAATTTTCACAAAAATTTCAACGAACTGTAGCAGCGGGGAAAAAAAGCAAAAAGCCAAAGTACTTAAAATTGTTGGTAAGCAATTTTTTGTCTATTAAATTATATTACTCTATTTGAAGCTACATTTATATGTTAAGTGTACAACTAAAATGTATTTTAATTTAAAATTATCTTGAGATTAATATTAGAAGTTCTTGTTTTCATATATAGGTATGCTGAGATTCAGTTTAGGAAGGTTTTAAGATTTTCAATGCAGTCAGTCAATATTTTTACTTAAAGAAGCTTTCAGTTTGTATTTGAATTATTATTTTTCAAAATAGATATTCATTCGAAACTAGTTCTTTTCTTGTGTTGTTTTGATTAAAACCTACAAAAGGAAGATAGTTTAAATCCTATTAACTTTGAGATTTTTCTATAGAAATTCATTTAATATTATTCGACTTTGAAGAATAGTTTTATAACAAGGATGATAGTTATGTTGCTATTAAATTTTAACATTATCTTGAGACTAGTATTCGAAGTTCTTGTTTTCATATAGGTATTCTGAGATTCAGGTTAGGAACTCATTTAAGATCGTTTCAGTCAATATTTTCACTTAAAGGAGCTTTCAGTTTGTATTTGCATTATTATTTTTCAAAATAGATATTCATTCGAAACTAGTTCTTTTCTTGTTTGGTTTTGATTAAAACCTAAAAAAGGAAGATAGGTTAAATCCTATTAACTTTGAGATTTTTCTATAGAAATTCATTTAATATTATTCGACTTTGAAGAATAGTTAACAAGGAAGATAGTTATGTTGCTATTATATTTTAACATTATCCTGAGATTAGTATTCGAAGTTCTTGTTTTCATATAGGGATTCTGAGATTCAGTTTAGGAACTCATTTAAGATCGTTTCAAGGTTTTTAAGATTTTCAATGCAGTTAGTCAATATTTTCACTTAAAGGACCTCTCAAAAAGCAAAGTACTTAACATTTTTGGTAGGTAATTTTTTGGCTACCAAATCATAATTTTCTGTTTGTGGGTACATATAAATTATATATGTATGTATATATAAGTAGCAACAAACTAAAATTTATTTTGAAACAAATTTCATACTTTTATAAGTATGAAATTATCCCTTTGTCAAATATATAATATCATCAATGAATGGACATTATATCATGGCGTCTTCGGTGGAAAAGAAAATTGTTTTAGGTGTTTTACAAATCGTAATGTAACTATTAAGAACATTTCTTGCTTTCCATTGAGGATGTGTCCATCAAAGTATCGTTTTCCTAAGACTCTATCTTGAAAAATTCTAATTCGATAACTATTCCTGATTTTATTACAACTAATAAAGCAAAAAGCCAAAGTACTTAACATTTTTGGTAAGCAATTTTTTGTCTATTAAATTATATTACTCTATTTGAAGCTACATTTATATATTAAGTGTACAACGAGAATGTATTTTAATTTAAAATTATCTTGAGATTAATATTAGAAGTTCTTGTTTTCATATAGGTATGCTGATATTCAGTTTAGGAAGGTTTTTAAGATTTTCAATTCAGTCAGTCAATATTTTCACTTAAAGGACCTTTCAGTTTGTATTTGAATTATTATTTTTCTAAATATGTATTCTTTATTATTTAATTAACAACCATCTCGAGATTTCAATTCTACAGTTATTAGTATAATATGTGGTGTGGAATCGCTTAAACGAAAACTAATTTTGGACCATTGATAAAAGTCATAAATTAAAATTTCAATTTTTTAAATTGTTTTGAAAAAAAAAAATGGTACTATGTTCATATTTGCAATTTTTGGCAAAACTCAGAATATGGTTTTGATACGAAATGATGCCTTTGTAAATAAAATATCATTCTTTATCAAAATGCACCATATCGTCAGTGGAAAACACAATTACTTTTAGTTTTTTTTTTTTAATTTCGAAACTCCTTTTCCCACTACGAAACCCAAAAACTTTCACACAAGCAAAGAAAAAATTCCTGAAACTATAAGGGCTTCACAGCAATCGCTCATTATAGAGGTACAGCAGGCCAACAATTTTAATCCTACAATTGACCACTTTGCTTCAAAGGTGAGAGCTTTTGGTCAAAACTTACAACCTCTTATAATTTGTTGTTATTTCGATGATTCGTATGTAGTTTATTTCAATGTAATTAAATATAAACTTAAAGATATATTGCCTGCATTGGGTAGTTGTTTCAAAATAGTTTTTGTTCCTAACCTAAAATATACAATGCCATGTAATTTGTCTGGATTTTGATAAAAACTATTTCTTGAAAAAAGTTTCATAGGATGTTCTAGTTTTAAATCCTTCATAATATAACTTAACATGAGGTAAATTAATATTGAAATTCTCTTATAGTATATATTTGGTTATATAGGTACGTAAAGAATGGAATATTTATCACAATGTTTTGTTGAAGACCCTGAGGATCTACATCCTGAAACTAAAAATATTCAACTTGAACCAAATTATTGTTCTCCTCTTAATGAATGTGATAATGATGAAAGCCCAAAATCTGTTTTCGATATCACTGTTGATGAATATGAGGATAGCGAGAGTGATGAAACCAACGCACCCTGTTTAGAAATAGCAAAAGAAGTAGTAGATATTGAAATGTATAATTTACTATCTTCTTGGGGATTTGTTGATTTATATAATCATTTTATGAGTCTTAAGCTAAACGTTGACATCTTAAAGTACATATCCAATGAAGACTTAAAAGAAGTGTTTGCAGATAAATCATTCGGAATAAGAGTTGAATTTAAACATAAACTTCATAAGTGGCGAAAGGAAAATGTAATACACTTAATAAAATCTTATTTATTTTGTCGTTTAATTGATTTCTTTTAGGAAATAGAAACTGATGTTGATCCATCGATAGAAATATTTAATAGCATTAAGATGTTAGTAGAAGAGGAAGTAAAAAAACGTCTCGGAACAACCAGTTGTTCTGATTTACACAGCGAGTCTTCAGCAGAATCAATGCCACCATCTCCCTCATCAAATGCTTCAATTTCAAATCCTTCATCACCCAGAATTTGCTTTGGCCATTTTGTAAACTAATTTCCTTAAATGAAATACATATTATGCCCTTGAGATCAAAAATATATCTTTATAATATTGCACCACTTTCAAGCTTAATCTATTTGATTTTTTTTTTTAAATCATTATCATTCAGGATATCGATAAAATACTTGATTTGTTCCCCTCGGGAAAGTTCGTCATCAACGAATTTAAAAAGAATACAAAAATTGGTGATACATCACGAACTATTTTAATAGATTGCTTGACAAATTGGCTTTTAGCAAATAAAGAATCAATAGGACGCCGAGATTTTCAATTTATTTCCACACTAATACATGATCGATTTAACGAAGACCCCGTAAGTTTATAATTTTGAATACACCTTCTTTCGAAAAAAATGTATTTGTTATCGGGAAAAAAGGGCACCCTTGCATAATTTTTATTTCGCATAAAACCTACATATGAATATATTTGGTTTTTTAGCCATAACTGGTTTTATTTTAATTCTCTCAGTTAATAGTAGAATAGGTATCGTAATTTAATTTTGTTTCATTTTTTAAATAAGAGGAGACAAAAAAAACTTAACTTAAACAAAAAAGGACTCCCAAATTTACTAAAGTTACGCAATAAAAAATTAAAAAAAATGAGCATAAAGATTTCTTGAAAAAAAATGAGACAACAAATTTTAATATAAACGAAAGAAAACGATGACCCTTATTCAAGGGTACCCTTCTCTCCTCTTCGTTATTGCCATTCAAAAATAATTTTGCCAGTCATTTAAGCAAATAAAAGTGCAATCAGGTGGAAAATACTGCAATTGTTAAAGTAGATAACGTAAATATTGTAATAAATTGAACTTTAAAAAGAATGTATATATTGACTAACATACTTATCTATTTCAATGAAATTAATTTAAAAATCTTTTGCCTTAAATCGAACAATTCAATCAAAGAACATATACTTTTCACCACCTAAGCGTGGATCAAAAGGGAATCCTTCAGGAAGATTATACTGTCGATATTATAACATAAAGCGTCGTAATAGGAAAATTGGTTTTGATACACAGAAAAAGGAACCAGAATCTATTTCTGGTTCTATGCTTGCAAATCCTTTTCCAGACGAAGAAGACATCATGTTTTTAAATAGTATGCTTCTTTAAGTTTTAATTTTAATGTAGTTCTCATTCAATTATAATTTTTTGTTAAAGATGAATCTTTGGCGGATGTGAAATGGCTTCAAATTTATAAAGAGCCTTGGGAAGAAATCAAATCTAAATGGCAAAAAACTTATAAGGCAAGACAACGAGATATTTCAAACCAAAGTTTCCCCGACATTTTATTGAATTGGCCTCTACTGAAGCACTCAGCAGGAGTGACATTGGTAAATTATATTATTATACATCAACCTATTGAATACTCTACCTAACCTATCCTTTTTTGGGCCTACAAATCTACAATTATCTTAAGTATAGTTATTGTCATCAAATTGCATTATAATAAAAAAAAGGATTTTCAAAACTTTTGATTCAAAAACTATTTTTTTATTTTATAATATTTCAAAACACTATGTAACAGCAATTTATTGTTGTTTTGTTTTTTCGTTTTGCAAAAGAAAGAGATAATATATATTATTTTCTTTCTAATTTTAGATCAATATTGATTTCGAAATCTTATATCCTGGAAAACAAAACTTCCTTTTAGATAAATGGGACAGTTTCAAAGCCAACATCCTTCCAATTTTCAATGGAAAGATAAAGGACAAAAATTCCCAAGACCTACTCTCCAACCTTAATAATAAAAACTTTACAAAAGGTTTGTAAACATATCTGTAAATTAAATAAACATATAAAATTAAGTTTTCTATTTCTTGTGACCTTTTTTTTCTTTACATAAAGCCTACGAAAAACATATTTATTTATATAAAATTAAGTAAAATAATAAATAAATAATTCTTTTCATAAGACTTTTTAATTAATAAAATAAAATAAAAGAGTATTTATGTAATTATTTTCAGATCCAGAAGACTTTATCACCATATCCCTGCTACACGCTATACTTCTCCCACTACGACACACATCAACTTCCGCACAAGCGAAGAAAAGGTTCCTGAAACCAACTATAAAGGACTCACAGCAATCGCTTATTATAGAGGTACAGCAGGCCAACAATTTTAATCCTACAATTGACCACTTTGCTTCAAAGGTGAGAGCTTTTGGTCAAAACTTACAACCTCTTATAATTCGTTGCTATTTTGATGATTCGTATGTAGTTTATTTCAATGAAATTAAATATAAATTTAACGATATATTGCCTGCATTGGATAGTTGTTTCAAAATATTTTTTGTTCTTAATCTAAAATATCCTATGCCTTGTAAATCAGTTTGGATTTTCATCCAAAAATATTTTTTTGAAATTGACACTTTAGAAAGGGCTTCTCCAGATGTTCTAGTTCTAATTGAATCCTTAAAAACCAATAATGTATAAATGCCATATATGCTTAACATCCTTAGTAGATGTTAAAACACTTGTTATCCATTATAAACAAAAACATTATTTTAAAGCAACTAATGATTATGAATGTTTTAACTGTAGTCAAATCTATAATTTGAAAAGTTTTAAAAGACATTTTAAAAGATCTTGTAAGAATTTAAATCCCAGTCCATCTTCTTCTTCACCTATACTCGTAGAAAATACATTTTCTTTTGAAGAAAATATTCAAAATAGTAACCTTGAAAACAAAAGTACACCGCCTGAACAACATAATATTTTTGAAGTCATTGAAACTTCTGCAACAAGATTTCTTTGTAATTTGTACGGAAATTCTAATTTATGTCGTAAAATTGTTGAAGATATAGTTGCAGATCTAACAGAAGAATTTTTTTCAGTAATATTCAAAAAATTAAACCAAGAGTTTTCTGAACATATTAAAACTGATATGAAAGATAAATTTAAACACACTCTCACTTTTTTACAGAATCCTTTTCACAAAGTCAAAACTTTTTACAAATTTATTCAAACGACAAAAAATAACAATTTATATCATGAACCTTCAAGTTATATTATAAATAAGGAAGTTTGCGTTAAGAGTGGAACAATGCCTACATTAGATAGTGTTGAATCCGACGGTATTATACTACCGTTAAAATTTCAGTTTAAGAAGTTCTTTGAATTACCTGAAATCTATAAAGCTACTATACAAAATATGAAATACCTTATTACTAACAATATTAATCATTTGATAACAACTGACATTTGGAGGGAAAGAATTAGTAAATTCCCAGAAGAAAAACGTTCGAAAGTAATACCTTTTAATTTATATTTCGATGATTTTGAATCAAATAATCCTCTAGGTTCTCACGGTGGAACTCATTCCATTGGAGCTGTATACTATAATTTTCCAAGTCTTCCGCAGCACATTAATTCTGAATTAAACAACATTTTTGTTGCAATGTTGTTTTATTCCAAATATAAGTGCTTTGGAGAAAATTCGATCTTTTATCACCTTGTTGAGGAAATAAAAATACTGGAAGAGAATGGAGTTTCAATTACATTGAGATCTGGAGAGACAGATCATTTTTACTTTGTATTAGGATTAATAACAGGTGATAATCTAGGCTTAAATACAATTCTTGGTTACTCCAAAAGCTTCAATTCACAATATTACTGTCGTATTTGCACTTGTTCCAAAACTCAGAACCATGTAACTTGTTCTGATAAAAGTAGCTATCACAGGACAATTATTGGATACAAAAATGATACAGAAAAGTTTTCAAAATCAAGAGAAAGAATGATAAACACTGGAATCAGGGAAGAATCAGTTTTCAATAATATTCCATCATTTCATGTAGTGCATAATGTTACAGTTGATATTATGCATGATATATTTGAGGGTGTATGCCACTACGATTTGTGCAAGCTAATTAATCAGTTTATATTGGTTGACAAATTTTTTTCTTTAGACGTTTTAAACAACAGAACTCAGCTTTTCAAATACAGTAAATCCGAAATTGGTAATATTGCCCCTATTATTAAACCCGAACACATCCAAAGGCAAAAGTTAAACATGTCAGCAAAAGAGATGTGGACGTTTTGCCGATTTTTACCAATTATTATTGGTGATCTTGTCCCAGAAAAAAATAATCACTGGAAATTATTAACTTTTCTCAACAAAATCATAGATATTGTTTTAAAATCAGATTTTAAGGAAGTTGACATTCATAACTTACAAACTTTAATTTCAAAGCATCACTCGACATACATCAAGCTATTCAATGAAAAATTAAAACCCAAATTTCATTTTATGATTCACTATCCTTATGTTATGCGTATGCTTGGTCCCCTAAAACACTTTTGGTCATTTCGATTCGAATCAAAACATAAAGAGCTTAAAAACTATTGTAATAGCATAACTTCTCGAAGAAATCTTCCATTGTCCTTAGGTATTAAAAGCTCATTGATGTTTTCTAAAAGAGTTACTTGCATCTCAGAAATTTCTCCTGAAATTTCAAATATTTCTAAAACTAATGAGTCTTTGTTAAAACAAAGTTTTTTTTATTCTAAATTACGAAATATTTCTTCTTATAAAATTCTTTTTGATGACGAGTTGAGTTATAATTCACTTACTTACCAAAAACTTTGCTATAAGATCAATGATTACATTGGATTTTCTGAAAATATTTTTAGAATCGAATGTTTGGTCTTGTTGAAAACTATTCCATATGTAATTTGTGAAAAAATTATAGTTTCCAATTACATTGATCATTTTAATTCTTATGAAGTCCTTAAAAACACTGATGATTACTATATTTACATTATTAATAAATTTGATGGCCCGCCTGTTTCCTTACTTTCGAACCCCAATGGTAAAAATTATATATTTTTAAACTTTTTTTGAAGATGTACATATGTACTAGTATTTTTTGAAAGCCTCTAAAAAGTGCACTCACACTGTTTTAATTATTTTTAAATTTTTATTTGATTGAGTCAACGTTCTATACAGAACGTTCTCTGAGCCTCTGAGTGCTCTGTGCCCCCTCCCGTTTTCTTATTTGTTGCTTTTCATCTTTGGGTTTGAATCAAAACTACTATAAAAGCATAACTCGAAGCTATCTTTCTTTATCCATAAACCTTTGATCAAAAAAATGTCTTTTACTAACGAACGAAAATGTTCCATACATAATCTGATTTGCGAAAAAAATAAGAATTAAAGATTGATTATTATTAATTTGATTAATATATGTTCTTAAAAATACTTCTAACAAAAATATTTATGTTATTATTGTTAAAATTAAATGAAATAAAAAATTACAAATTTACAAATTCATAAAACATGTATATACATTTATATTTTATTATATTATCAATATTTATTTTATTATTTAAATAAAAATGTGAACAGAAATGAAATTATCTATTTATTTATCTTTTTGGAATTTACAGGTTTGAAGATCATTTGACTACGTTCGTGATAAATTAACCACGAACGTGATTTATTGACCACGTTCGTAGTAAAATGACTACGTTCGTGGTAAAAGCATGGTCAATAAATCATGTTCGTGGTAAATGCTTGGTTGATTTCGTTGTAAAACCTTGGTTGATAAATCACGTTTGTGGTAAATGCTTGGTTGATTTCGTTGTAAAACCTTGGTTGATAAATCACGTTTGTGGTAAATGCTTGGTCAATAAATCACATTTGTGGTAAATGCTTGGTTGATTTCGTTGTAAAACCTTGGTTGATAAATCACGTTTGTGGTAAAAGCTTGGTCAATAAATCACGTTTGTGGTAAATGCTTGGTTGATTTCGTTGTAAGACCTTGGTTGATAAATCACGTTTGTGGTAAAAGCTTGGTCAATAAATCACGTTTGTGGTAAATGCTTGGTTGATTTCGTTGTAAAACCTTGGTTGATAAATCACGTTTGTGGTAAAAGCTTGGTCAATAAATCACATTTGTGGTAAATGCTTGGTTGATTTCGTTGTAAAACCTTGGTTGATAAATCACGTTTGTGGTAAATGCTTGGTTGATTTCGTTGTAAAACCTTGGTTGACAAATCACGTTTGTGGTAAAAGATTGGTCAATAAATCACGTTTGTGGTAAATGCTTGGTTGATTTCGTTGTAAAACCTTGGTTGATAAATCACGTTTGTGGTAAAAGCTTGGTCAATAAATCACGTTTGTGGTAAATGCTTGGTTGATTTCGTTGTAAAACCTTGGTTGATAAATCACGTTTGTGGTAAAAGCTTGGTCAATAAATCACGTTTGTGGTAAATGCTTGGTTGATTTCGTTGTAAAACCTTGGTTGATAAATCACGTTTGTGGTAAATGCTTGGTCAATAAATCACATTTGTGGTAAATGCTTGGTTGATTTCGTTGTAAAACCTTGGTTGATAAATCACGTTTGTGGTAAAAGCTTGGTCAATAAATCACGTTTGTGGTAAATGCTTGGTTGATTTCGTTGTAAGACCTTGGTTGATAAATCACGTTTGTGGTAAAAGCTTGGTCAATAAATCACGTTTGTGGTAAATGCTTGGTTGATTTCGTTGTAAGACCTTGGTTGATAAATCACGTTTGTGGTAAAAGCTTGGTCAATAAATCACGTTTGTGGTAAATGCTTGGTTGATTTCGTTGTAAAACCTTGGTTGATAAATCACGTTTGTGGTAAAAGCTTGGTCAATAAATCACGTTTGTGGTAAATGCTTGGTTGATTTCGTTGTAAGACCTTGGTTGATAAATCACGTTTGTGGTAAAAGCTTGGTCAATAAATCACGTTTGTGGTAAATGCTTGGTTGATTTCGTTGTAAAACCTTGGTTGATAAATCACGTTTGTGGTAAAAGCTTGGTCAATAAATCACATTTGTGGTAAATGCTTGGTTGATTTCGTTGTAAAACCTTGGTTGATAAATCACGTTTGTGGTAAATGCTTGGTTGATTTCGTTGTAAAACCTTGGTTGACAAATCACGTTTGTGGTAAAAGATTGGTCAATAAATCACGTTTGTGGTAAATGCTTGGTTGATTTCGTTGTAAAACCTTGGTTGATAAATCACGTTTGTGGTAAAAGCTTGGTCAATAAATCACGTTTGTGGTAAATGCTTGGTTGATTTCGTTGTAAAACCTTGGTTGATAAATCACGTTTGTGGTAAAAGCTTGGTCTATAAATCACGTTTGTGGTAAATGCTTGGTTGATTTCGTTGTAAAACCTTGGTTGATAAATCACGTTTGTGGTAAATGCTTGGTCAATAAATCACATTTGTGGTAAATGCTTGGTTGATTTCGTTGTAAAACCTTGGTTGATAAATCACGTTTGTGGTAAAAGCTTGGTCAATAAATCACGTTTGTGGTAAATGCTTGGTTGATTTCGTTGTAAGACCTTGGTTGATAAATCACGTTTGTGGTAAAAGCTTGGTCAATAAATCACGTTTGTGGTAAATGCTTGGTTGATTTCGTTGTAAGACCTTGGTTGATAAATCACGTTTGTGGTAAAAGCTTGGTCAATAAATCACGTTTGTGGTAAATGCTTGGTTGATTTCGTTGTAAAACCTTGGTTGATAAATCACGTTTGTGGTAAAAGCTTGGTCAATAAATCACGTTTGTGGTAAATGCTTGGTTGATTTCGTTGTAAGACCTTGGTTGATAAATCACGTTTGTGGTAAAAGCATGGTCAATAAATCACGTTTGTGATAAATGCTTGGTTGATTTCGTTGTAAAACCTTGGTTGATAAATCACGTTTGTGGTAGAAGCTTGGTCAATAAATCACGTTTGTGGTAAATGCTTGGTTGATTTCGTTGTAAGACCTTGGTTGATAAATCACGTTTGTGGTAAAAGCATGGTTGATTTCGTTGTAAAACCTTGGTGAATAAATCACGTTTGTGATCAGTTTTTTATAATTTTCAAAGTATATAAGAAGTATATAATACATAAACAACGAACCTTGGTTGGCCAACAATGTTTTATTGGTTGGCCAACAATGAAATCAACAACGTTTGTGATCAGTTTTGAAAGAAATTTTTATCAAAAATTGATCACGCTCCATTAGTTGAAACAACAATGCCCATTCGTTGACGCAAAAACAACCAAGCTTTTTAGTTGATTTCACCAAGGTTTTTTTTTCGGTGTAATTCAATTTGAACTACGGAAACCTACACAATTGAGAAACGTGTTAAAGTTATTCAGGCTAATTACGAAAATGGACGTTCATCAAAATACATATCGTGGACTTCGCGATTTTTCCGGTTAATGTAATCGTCCAAATGTGTGTAGAATCGAAGAAATCGTGCAAAAATTTGAGCAAACCGGGTCTTTAGGGGATGTAAAAACATCATCATAATGCTCGTAGAGCTCGTACTGTCTGGAAAGCCGTCCACCTCAACTCGTCGTCTTGCCCAACAATTATAACAATGTTTCACGAATTTACACGCTAACAAGTTGCAATTGACTCAAGAACTAAAGGCTCTTGACCATTTCAAGCCTGGCAGTCGTCAATGGACAGAATTGTGTCAAGAAATGGCAAAAGCCGATGACCAATTTTCGAAGAAAATCATCTTAAGTGATGCAGAAGCAGAATTGCCGCATTTGGGCGAATGATAATCCAAGACTGATTCTCGAAACAACAATGCACCAACAAAGAGTGACTTTATGGGTTGGCAGCATCATCGGGTCGTATTTTTCCATAATGAGGTGTTGGCTATCATGAGATGATAACAAACTTTGTATGGCCCAAATTGGAAGATATGGATGTAGACGATATGTGGTTTCAACAAGACGGTGCTACTTGTCACACAGCTTACGAAACAATGGTCCTTTTGAGCGACAAATTCAATGGCCATGTTATCTCACGGCCGCCAAAATCATGTGATTTGACACCGTTGGACTTCTTTCTGTGGAGTTATTTGAAAGAAAAGATGTACGTCGATAAGCCAGCAACAATTTGAGAGCTAAAAGCTAATATATTTCGGCTTATAAACGGCATTGACCCTTAGCTTCATCGACAATTTTGACCATAGGATGGAGGGGTGTGGCCAATATTTTGTTCCATACATAATTGAAACATACTAATATTATCATACGAGTATTAAACAGATATGACACTAATTTTCTAAATACTTTATGTTTCTTTCAATATCAACATTGGCCCTTAAAATTTACCCACCTTTTAGCTATCATTGGTTTTCATCTTTGAAAAATGTGTTTCGAGGTTTGACATTGTTAAAAGAGTGAGTTTTGTTATGTTTGGTAATAAAATGGAGAATTGTAGAATTTTTTTGAATTTCTCAATAACCAGCTGATTTTTAAATTCATAATTTGAAATAAAATCGTTCCACTTAAAGCGATCCATTGTCTTTTCATACTTGTCAGTTTTCCTTTCAATGATCAACTCTGACCTCAAATGATTGATTTCACTCAGGAAATGCTGGATTTGAATCAGGAAATATTGTGTTCAATGCCAGAAGTCAACTTGTCAACAAAATTTTAATGATTGGTATCAATTAGGAAAACCAATTATAGCTATAACTGTCTCCTCAAAAAAATTATGATTATTTTTTCCTTTTTTTTGTTTGCGTAAAAAGGAAAACGTCTATGTTTCTAATTTTACTGTATTTCCTTTATAAAACATTATAGGTTCTATACTTCATGTAGGTATCTATCTCTCTATTGCTACGAAAAAATATTTGTTGACTTGGTTTTCTACAGAAAAAATAAAGATATTGGCTTAAAATTCATCTCATTTTTCGCTGTTAATATTTTGTAAAATTTGTCGCAATAGATAATCTTTTATCTCAGCCCAGAAACAGGTCATTACAAATTGAGCCAAAGTATTATTTACCTGATTTTGTCTACTATTTGTTTATAGGTAGCACTGAAAGACTTGTTAATAGTGATCACTTTCCGATCTTCACGTCAATCGAACTAAGCACCATCCAAAACCCACAATTTCACATACCAAGATATAAGATCGAAAATGCAGACTGGGATAAATTCAAAAACAATATTGTACAAGGTTTACCAGAATATAAATTTCCGAACATAAATAAACAAGGAGCTTTGGTACTCAGATGCATTCGTAATGCTGCGAATAGTTCTATCCCTCAGACATCACCAACATCTCTTAAAAGAGCTGTGCCGTGGTGGAATAAAGAGTTAGCTGGGCTAAGAGCCGAAAAAGTCACCACTTGGAGGTCCTTTAAAAAAAGGCCCAACCAGGTTAACTTATTAGACTATAAAAAAGCTAATGCTAGGTTTAGAAGACAGATGAAAATAAGCAAAATGAAATGTTTTAATGAATTTACGGCAAGCATAAACCATAATTCACCTGTCACGGTAAAAATTTACCGCGACAAAAGTCATTCTTTCATTTATCCCATCCCTTGTTCCTTCCTTACCATTTCTTCTTTTCACTACAGGTGTTTTCGTCAATGTACTGAGAGAGAGAAGGGCAGCCATGGTCCATCAGCCATTGGTTCACTCTCTCAGTATTTTGACGAAACAAGAATCATCGATATTAATCTTGATACTGAACATGGATAACGGACTGTGACGGACAGACGGGCGGTCTGATCCAGCAGAGAGAGAGCGTGGGTGACAGTTGGTTGGTCCCGAACACTAGATGTAACTCATTTTGAGAATGGCCGAGAGCCCAACATACATATTCATTTGCACTTCTCACTATTGTACAAAATGGAACGCTATTCGCTTATCCCTCACCCCCCCCCCCAAAATCTAACACAAGCCCACCGACGTAGTTTTATTTTTTTGTAATCGCGTATAAAAATATAACTGCAAACTTTTCCTTCGAAATTATATACATATTCTTTAATCAAGGTTTCTTCCATCATTTTCGCTTTCTTCTTGATTTTTGTTTGTTATATTATTGTATCCTAGATTCGAAGGGGACTAATGTATTCATTAATTCGAAGTAGAATTCTTGAATCCTGGTATTTAACTTTCTGCTTGGCTTTCTCGAACGAAATAGTGGGAAAATGGCTGAACACACTCATTGAGTTTGCCGCCCCTGGAAGTGACACCAGCGGTCGGCGAATTCAGCGATGACTGTGAATAAGCCGGGGAGTTATGTGTGAATAGGTAGGACGGCTGGATTTCATGAGCGTCGGCTCATTTCAGCAAATAAGCTGTATGATGCTGAATTATAACGTGATCGAAGTCCGCGCGTTCCGATTGGCCGAAAGCATTGGGGGGATGAGTAAAGAAGAGGTTTGGACAGACATCGAAAACCCTGGAAGGATCACTGCAAAAACACTCTAGTAAAGATATAAATCCTCGGTAGCCATATTGGTTTGCCTACAAGCTAAACCGGAAACTGGCGTCATAAAGTATTTCTTAGTGTGCGTGTAATTTCTCCTCTAATTTATGAAATTTCCCCTAAAAACTCAGTAAATGTGTCTATGTATGCGTGAAAACACGTCAATTTTACTCGTTGAATTCTTCCACATTACAAATACAACAATGTAAACAAATGGGTTTTGAAGGGTGATACGTACGAAGGATTTATATCTTCATTAGAGTGTTTTTGGATCACTGCTTTACTGATGACAAAAAGACCAAGATCATATTTTGAAGAAAGAAAGCAAATTAGTGAGAAAAGTGTCAAAGTTTAAGAATTTTATTTCGAGTGTTATAAGTGGAAACAAAAAAAAGTCAAAATCGAGAAGAAATAAGTAGGAAGTGTGGATGAAGGAAGAAAAGGTGGAAAAACAAAAGGGAAAAGAAATCAAAGAGGGTATAGTTGGCAGAGGAAAAAAAAGTTAAGTATAGTGGTTTTATTATTTTACATTCAAATCGTTGTGGTATTACTTTAGGAAATTTTGGAAAAAGAGTAGGAAATCGGTTGACTTGTGTTCCGTAAAATTTTCTCGAAATTACGAGACGCGTGACCCGTTAATATTTTCTTTTGTCCGTTCGGGAAAAAGCAATAGCGGTCCATTTTACTTTGTTTCAAATTTCCAGTGTTCTATTTTCTTTTGTTCTTGAAAAGATCTTGGGTTTTACTCCTATTTAAAAGGTTTCCCAAGCAAACCAGTTTTCAAAGCAATAAAAGGAATTAAAATCCCATTTCGGTAATATAAATTTACTCTTATTATTTAAAAGTGTTTTCACCATCGGTTCCGCTCCGAAGGTTTGCAATTTCCTTTAATTTTTCATAAAAAAATTGCTGGCGCCCTTTTTACTTTTCAGGTCTTACCATTTCGATTAATTTAATTGATCGATAAAAATAATTTATTCGAACCATCAAATAAATTGGTGTAACCCAACCCTTTGATCTAGTCGTGGTTGTAGCATTGGAAGTGCTACCTGCTGCACTTCGAATTCGAACGCACCTTATCGTCGTTTCCTTTGGTTTGACATTCGTCTGATAACCAATTCATAATTCGTATATTATCTCGTGTGCCGGTCGTGTTTCGGTTTCGTATAAGGCATAGTAATAAAAAAAATGATTATTAAGTTCATTTATTCAAACAAAAAAATATTTTAAATTGCTAGATATTTAAAAGTCCAAATGACTTAAATGATATATTGTTTATATTATATTTATCAGCAAAGAGTAAAACCCAAAAAATAAAAAAGAATTGGGTATCTACTCTTACTATGGTGGGTCTATATGGGTTAGTCTAAAACAGTTGGATAAACAATATTTTTTGTTTTTCCATTTTGAGGCAACTTAAAGTTGGCATGTGAAAAACATGATTCCTCCAAATTGACACCACAAACGTGAAGTGTTTGCCCGTGGGCCTTATTTATGGACATCGCAAATGATAAACGCACAGGATATTGTAATCTTTTTAATTCAAATGGCATATCAGTTGGAATCATAGGGATACGCGGTATCAAACACACTTCTCCTTTTGATTTACCAGTTAAGATTGTGGCTTCAATCATATTTGACAATAATTTTTCACTGCCAATCTGGTGCCATTACACAGCTTTGGTGAATTAATATTTCGCAATAATATAATCAAAGAACCAATTTTCATATTCAAGCAATGCGGTGGTATACCATCCGGTTCCAATGACTTTAAAAATTCAATTGGATAATTCATTGCCTCATCTTGATTCATAACACTGTCAATTGATTTATGTATATGTCGTGACTACACCTGGCAGTTTCGCTTGAATTTGAAAATTAATGGCATTGATATGAATGTTCTACGGGGCTAAAATGGCGCATTCTCTCTTCCAATCATGATTTCTGTAATTCTGAAGAATATTTGGAAAAACACGTTCAATCAACTCAACTATAGATTGCGCAATTGTACAAAAATTGTTCGGTAAAGTGATCAATCCGTTGGTACCGTCGATTCGTATTTTGCCATCACCAATTTCTAACAATTGTTTTAAAAGCTCATGGCAGTTGCATCATTATGTAAGTTAATACGCATATTAATGTTCAGTGTCAATTTTCGTACATATCTCCAAGGAACTGATGACTTCAAACAGGCGTTTATTTCATCAGCAGGAGATCGAGATATGACAGGCAATGTTTGACGAAAGTCCCCTGACAGCAATATCAGAGCACCACCAAAAAGCTGTTGATAACCGCGTAAATCTTGCATTGTTCGACTAAATGCTTCTATTGATTTTTTATTCGCCATTGTGCACTCATCCCATAAAATAATTGACATTAATCGCAGAACTTTTGCCATAGCAGAATTTCTCGAAATATTGCAAGTTGGAGTTTCAATCACCTGTACATTCAATGGCAATTTTAATGCAGAGTGTGCGGTCCGACCACCTTCTAATAATGTAGCAGCAATTCCCTAAGATGCAAGTGCCAATGCAATTTTCTGTTCCGAACGAATAGTCGCTAAAATCAATGATACAACGAAAGTTTTGCCTTAGAAATATAATCCACCTGCATTATTGGAAACGGCTTGCATGATTGTGTCATATACATGTTTTTGTTGAATATTTAATTTGGTGCTATTACAATTTTGTGATTATCAGATGGCATACGATCAAGAGCAATTTTGAACAATTGAACTAATGCGTTATGCTGATGGAAAAATCTTTGTAGCTCACGAATAATTTCTCGTCTTGTATTTGAAACAATTGCACAACGTTGACCCAATTCACGATTTTCATCACCAATAAAATCGGGGTATGGCAATAACGAACCAGCTTGATGATAAATCTGACCCTGAATCTGTAACATGTATGCAATTTTAGGTAGGTGTTGAATCAGAATTTTTAAGGCTTTATGATTTAGATTGACATAAACATGGGACAATCCTGTTGAGGTATTTATCTTAAAAGTCGGCATAAAATTATCTCTAATAATTTTAGTAGCACCAAAAGAAGTCATTTGAAATGCCGAATTGTATTGTTGAATATTAGGTACTCAAAAACTGCTTCGACGTTTGAGATGTCCCAAAAATAAATGAATACAATGGGTCGGGTGGAGTTTCTAATGTTAACAATCTCACTTTACCATTAGCACAACACATGCCGGGCGTTTCACCTGGAAAGTTACCCGCATCACAATGTGGACATATTGCGTCCATCATTCCAATGTATCCGTACATACTATAATCAATCTGACTATTGTAATTCAAAACAGCACACAGCATTTCATCCAAAACAGCACGACGTATTCGTGATCGCCGTGCAAGATTAAGTACAGGTACATGGTCAACAGATCTATTCTGTGCAGTACGTTCACGCTGCGATGCATTAGCTTGTGCGCGTTCATCTGTAGTCTGAGATCGTCTTAAAATGCCAATTGATTTGCATTACGCGTTCGCCGGCCTATGTTTGGTCGTCTTGCTCGTGGCATTTTACCTTCACTCAACAACTCAACAATATTTTGGAAAATATAAACACAAAGCAATAACTCAACAATATTTTGGAAAATATAAACACAACAAAGCAATAATTATCGCTGATAAAATGAAATGACATATGATGACATTAAATTTGTTTGACAGAACTACCGTCACTTTTTTGTCTTCGATTGGTTTGCCAAAGGTTCAAATTGGCTTTTAAGTATTTGTACAAATTGTTTGTATATGGGAGTATAGAAAGATGTTGATTTTACACTTTTCCAAGATTTTTTTTTAAATTTTCTCTACGCACAAACCTTCTCTGGACTTCCACGAATAATTCAAAACCAAAATTACCCAAATCGGTAAAGGCATTGTTGAGTTACAACATAACAACGAAAAGTGGCATTGATTTTTATATATGTACTAGCGGCCCGGTACGTGCTTCGCTACGTATAAGGCATAGTAATAAAAAAATGATTATTAAGTTCATTTATTTAAACAAAAAATATTTTAAATTGCTAGTTATTTAAAAGTCCAAATGACTCAAATGACATATTGTTTATATTATATTTATTAGCAAAGAGTAAAAACTAAAAAATAAAAAATAATTGGGTACTCTTACTATGGTGGGTCTATATGGGTTAGTCTAAAACAGTTGGATAAACAATATTTTTTGTTTTTCCATTTTGAGCATGAATAAATAAACAGTTGGGGGTACCGACTCTGGAACAGGCAACATAAAGTTGGCCATGTGAAAAACATGATTCCTCTAAATTGACACCACAAACGTGAAGTGTTTCCCCTTGGGCCTTATTTATGGACATCGCAAATGATAAACGCACAGGATATTGTAATCTTTTGAATTCAAATGGCATATCAGTTGGAATCAAAGTCCCCTGACAGCAATAGCAGAGCACCACCAAAAAGCTGTTGATTACCGCGTAAATCTTGCATTGTTCGATTAAATGCTTCTATTGATTTCTTATTCGCCATTGTGCATTCATCCCATAAAATAATTTACATTAATCGCAGAACTTTTGCCTTAGCAGTATTTCTCGAAATATTGCAAGTTGGACTTTCAATCACCTGTACATTCAATGGCAATTTCAATGCAGTGTGCGGTCCACCTTCTAATAATGTAGCAGCAATTCCCGAAGATGCAAGTGTCCATGCAATTTTCGGTTCCGATCGAATAGTCGCTAAAATCAATGATACAACGAAAGTTTTGCCTGTACCACCAGGTGCATCCAAGAAATATAATCCACCTGCATTATTGGAAACGGCTTGCATGATTGTGTCATATACATGTTTTTTTTGAATATTCAATTTGGTGCTATTACAATTTGGGATTATCAGATGGCGTACGATCAAGAGCAATTTTGAACAATTGAACTTATGCGTTATGCTGATGAAAAAACCTTTGTAGCTCACGAATAATTTCTCGTCTTGTATTTGAAACAATTGCACAACATTAATCCAATTCACGATTTTCATCACCAATAAAATAAATTTGCAAAAATTGATGATCAGCGTCGGAGTATGGCAATAACGAACAAGCTTGATGATAAATCTGGCCCTGAATCTGTAACATGTATGCAATTTTAGGTAGATGTTGAATCAGACTTTATGATTCAGACTGATATACTCGTAAACATGGGACAATCCTGTTGAGGTATTTACCTTAAAAGTCGGCATAAAATTATCTCTAATAATTTTAGTAGCACCAAAAGAAGTCATTTGAAATGCCGAATTGTATTGTTGAATATTACTCAAAAACTGCTTCGACCTTTGAGATGTACCAAAAATAAGTGAATACAATGGTTCGGGTGGAGTTTGTAATGTTGGCAATCTCACTTTACCATTAGCACAACACATTCCGGGCGTTTCACCTGAAAAGTTAGCCGCATCACAATGTGGACATATTGCGTCCATCATTCCAATGTATCCGTACATACTACAATCAATCTGACTATTGTAATTAAAAGCAGCACGCAGCACTTCATCCAAAACAGCACGACGTATTCGTGATTAAGTACAGGTACAGGTTCAACAGATCTATTCTGTGCAGTACGTTCACGCTGCGATGCATTAGCCATTTGATTTGCATTACGCGTTCGCCGGCCTATGTTTCGTCGTCTTGCTCGTGCCATTTTACCTTCTCTCAACAACTCAACAATATTTTAGAAAATATAAACACAAAGCAATAACTCAACAATATTTTGGAAAATATAAACACAACAAAGCAATAATTATCGCTGATAAAATGAAATGACATGATGACATTAAATTTGTTTGACAGAACTAACGTCACTTTTTTTGTCTTCGATTGTTTTGGCAAAGGTTCAAATTGGCTTTTAAGTATTAGTACAAATTGTTTGTATATGGGAGTATAGAAAGATGTTGATTTTACACTTTTTACACTTTTTTTTTTAATTTTCTCTACGTACAAACCTTCTCTGGACTTCCACGAATAATTCAAGACCAAAATTAGCCAAATCGGTAAAGGCATTGTTTAGTTATAACATTACAACGAAAAGTGGCATTGATTTTTATATATATAGATATAGATAAAGTAATATACATAATTGTTCGGTTCGTCGCGGAAAAGTGCGACAAATTGGCACCCAACGTATGGGGCTTGTGAAGAAAAAAAATATTATTGGGAAAGAAAATATTTTCAACCGAAAATATTTTCAAAAGCTTTTGTCGTTTAATTCATTTTCCTAGTGATTGTCCCAGTGTTATTAGGGAAGTTTTCGTTTAATCTGTTTTGTTCTTTTTTACTTTCCTTGGTTTTCTTTTTTTCTTTCAGTGATATTATTGGCCATTAATTGATTAAATTGATCATCATTCCAACCTAATAATATACGTATATAAAGAGTGACAATTTATATAAACAGTTTCATAAGTGGTTCCCGTTTTTTTGATATTGGATAAAGTGTACCTACCTAACCTGCATAATAACATATGTATGTACCTACATTGGCTAAAAAGGAATTTACTCTAGGAAACTGTAAGTTGTTTTATTTTCATTACTTTGTTTTGCCATTTTCGAAATCTGCATAACTAAATTCGTTTATATTAATTTTATATGTAAAATAATTTTATAATTCCATCAAATTGATTCCAACGTTAAATCTTCCTTGGTGTTTTCTTGTTTCTTTCTTTTATTTTATTTTTAATTGGAAAAATTTCATCAAGGAGGTGTTAGGAAAGTTTTCTCTCTGTGGAATTTCCAAGCTATTTTTTTATATATTAAGTTTTTTTTATTTTTTTTTATTCTTTGAGGTGGTATAGTTGTAAAATTTTATTCGCTAGTACAGGGTGGTACGAAAATTTGTTTCTGGTAAAATCCAAAATTATTTTAAAAGTTGGTCTTAGATTAACTTTTCCTCTGAGTTGGTTAAAATAGAGCAATGAACTGGGTGTTGATTTGGCGCTTTATTTCAACGTTTTAGTTTCAGGTATATTACCAATCCTAGTAAAATAATTATATTTGCACTAATTTACATTTTTTTTGTACCAAAATTATAATCGTGGTTTTATTTGTTTTGGCGTGATCGCGAACAAAATCAACTAGGTGTTGAATTTTGGAACTTTTTTTTTAAATTTTGCCAAGTATTTTTTTTTTAGCTTTCGAGATTTAAATTCCTTTTTCGCAATTTTAGAACATTTTAAATAGAGGTTCGGACTAACAACTTGGTGTTGATTTGGCCTCGTTATAGTTCGGTGAAGACAATTTTCGATTTTTATTTTTATTCCTGGCGCGTTTACTTGAATTTTTTTTGTTGTGTATAAAGCAACCAGCTGGGTGTTGGTATTTTGTTTTATACTGCGTTTTGTTTTGATTAAAAGAAAATAATTTTTTTGTAACGTCGGTCTTTTCGAAACCGTTCCATTTTTTTTTTGTCCAAGGAAAATTGAAAATGGATGTTTACCGGTTGAACAAAGAGGAACTCTCTTACGAGTTACGCGCCCGCGGTTTAAAAGAAGGTACGGTGGAGAACATGAGAGCCATTCTCAGATCTTCACGTATTCTGGAACGCTCGGGATCTATATCATCGGATAGTCCGCACTACCCGTTTTCTTTCGGAGAAGATACCGAGGCGGTATGGAGATTAAGGAACTTTTGAAAGTTCCGCCTAAGAATCCGAAGTCTTCGGAGTATCTTAAGGTTTTGACCAAAATTGAGTGGGCGTTAGTTAGGTTGAATAGGGCTAAGGCAGAGTCGTCGGAAGAGGTCAATGAAGTGGCCAGATTTGAAGGGGGAGTTATTGTTGTTAATGGCAAAATTAACAGAAGGGGATGAGGATACACCACACGATATTGAGAAAAATAAATCGAAAAAAAATACGTTGGCAGCAGGGTTGGAAGCGTTACCACCTGTAATCGACCAACGACCGAGTTCAGGATTTCAACGACAGACCGAGGCTTGCTTACACCAAGATGAGGTCCGTGACCGGAATCCTGAGCGTATTGAGAAATGGAATATAAAATTCTCTGGTGAGCGGTGTGGCTCATGAGTTTCTGAGGAAAGACTTTTTCGTTCAGCAGTCGATCTTTTCACTGGGAAGGCACTCCTCTGGTTTAGGGCGATTAGGGACTCGATTTCAACCTGGAAGGAGTTGGTTAGCGAGATTAAGTTGGAGTTTTTACCCTCCAACTACGACGACCTCTTATTGGAGGAAGTCAAGCGACGTACCCAAGGGAAGGATGAGTCCATGGAGATTTATATTGCCCTCATGCAGACTCTTTTTAAGAGATTTTTAGAGCCTCTGAGTGAGAATAGGAAGCTGTCCATTCTCATGAAGAATATTACTCCATTCTACCAGACGCAATTGGGGTTGGCCGATATTAAATCAGTCAACGAACTCGTTGCGTTGGGTAGAAAGTTAGAAACGATTAGAACAAATGTAGAAGCTTTTGTTCCTCCTCCTAATAACCGCTCTAGGCAGGCTTTGGAGCCTGATGTTGCCTATGTTGCTTCCGTTCAGGAACCAGCAGCTACAGTTGCAGTTGAAAGAAACCCACCACCTCGTGGCCCATTCGCTGTTTCAACTGTAATAGGGAAGGCCTTTTCTCGAATACCTGTTCCGCTCCTAGGAAGTGTTTTGGTTGTGGGGCTGTAGGTACAACCAGACGCGATTGTAGGCGTTGCTCGGGAAATGGGCAAGGACAAGAGCGCCGTCGCAATTAGGTAGGTCGCCTGCTGACGACCAGCTGGTAGGGAAAATCCAACTTGGTTTCACGTTAGATTCAAGCGGGGACGATAGACGTCCATATTTAGGTTTAAACATGGTAGGATTTTAGGACTCCTAGATTCAGGAGCATCAAGAATGATTATTTGTAGGGATGGGTGGACACTATTGAAGGATTTAGGATTACATTTAGAGACAAGTAATGTTAGGCAGGTTCATTGAGCCGTTGGTGCAGGTGTAGGAGTGTTAGGGATAGTAAACTTACCTATAATAGTAGAAAACATCAGTTTTAGTTGAGTGTTTGGTAATACTCTCACTCCCACATGCCATGATTCTTGGTGCAGATTTTTGGGCACTATCGGGAATTGTCCCGGCCGGATCTTAGGTCAGGAATGTGGAGCTTTTCGAGCCAGGAGATGGTGGCTTCGATAGATAGCACGTCGCTTACAAAAGAGTCAGAATTAGACGTTGAGCAGAGGGCAAAACTAAATGGTTTTAATTGAAGATTTGTTTAGGAATATGCCAGAAGGGTTAGGAGTTACAGATAGAGTAGAACATATAATCAGGACGACGCGACGTCAGAACCAATTAAACAGCGGTACTATCCGGTTTCACCCGCGATGCAGGTCCACATCGACAAATCCCTTAAGGAGATGTTAGATGATGGAGTCATTGAAAAATCAAACAGTCCTTGGGCTTCGCCCATTGTTTTGATTAAAAAGAAAGACAGTACTTTTCGGTTCTGCGTCGATTATAGGAAGTTGAATCAGGCAACAGAAAGGGATGCTTATCTGCTTCCAATTATCTCGGCGGCGATTTTGGATAAGCTTAGGAATGCTAGGTTTCTTTCATCACTTGATATTAAATCGGCTTATTGGCAAATTCCAATGTCAGAAGAATCTAAAAAGTTTACAGCTTTTACGGTTCCTGGCAGGGGTTTGTTCCAATTCAAGCGGATGCCTTTCAGCTTACACAATGCCCCTGCGACTTGGCAGAGGTTTATAGATAGTGTTTTAGGGCCTGAGTTGGAGCCATTCGTTTTCGTGTATCTTGATGATATCATTATCGTCACAGATACATTTGAAAAACACTTAGGTATTCTTAACGAAGTTTCGAAGAGACTTAGTGAGGCAGGGCTCGGGAGGCAGAAGGTCGGGATAAGTGCAACTTTTGCAGACCATCCCTTAAATTTTTAGGTTACGTTGTAGATAGGAACGGATTACACGTCGATCCGGAGAAAGTAGAGGGTATGGTTAAAATACCGGCACCCAAAAACGTCAAAGAGGTTAGGAGCTTTGTAGGAACTGTTTCGTGGTACAGGCGTTTCGTACCAAACTTCGCAACAGTAGTTAGGCCCTTAACTGATTTGCTGAAAAAGAGCAAAAAGTTCGTCTGGACTGAAGAATGTGAAGACGCTTTTAGGAAAGCTAAGGAATTTTTAATTTTGGCCCCAATTTTAACTTTTCCCGATTTTAGTCTTCCTTTTGTAGTCCAAACCGACGCGTCAGATTACGGTATCGGGGCCGTACTAACCCAAACCAGTTCCAGTAGTGGCTGGGATCTCGGATGAGGATTTAGACCCTTGGATGTCAAAAATGATTTCGTCAGTTGAATCGAATACGTTAGATTATCCAGCTTGGAGAGTTGAAAGTGGCCGACTATAGAAGTTTGTCAAATCGACACATATAGTGGTGCACGGAAATAATGAAGAGTGGAAGTTGGTAGTAGGGAAAAAGAATAGGTTAGATATTTTAAAACAATGCCATGATTGTCCGTTAGCTGGACATATGGGGGTAAGAAAAAGATTTGCTAGAGTAGGGGCTACATATTATTGGCCAAAAATGAGGAAAGATGTAACAAAATACGTTAGGAATTGTAAAATCTGTCAACAAGTGAAACCAGTTAATGACAAACCAGCCGGTCTCATGACTGAAAGGATAGGAGTTTCTTCTCCGTGGGAGATGATTAGTGTGGATTTAGTAGGTCCATTATCCAAGTCAAGTAGGGGATTTATGTATATTCTTACAGTTGTAGACTATCTCACAAAATTCCCATTATTGTTTTCGTTAAGATCTGCAACGGCAAAGGCAGTTTGTAAGGAGTTGGAGGATAACGTGTGTCTGTTATTTGAGGTTCCAAAAGTAGTCATTTGCGATAACGGTCCGCAGTTTAAGAGTAGGGAACTTAAGGCGCTTTGTAATGAATATTCATCCAAGATTAGGTTTACCCCACACTATCATCCCCAGGCTAACCCCGCGGAGAGAATTAATCAAATTATTAAGACAACGTTGAGAGCTTATGTTTCAGAGAATCACAGCGCATGGGATCTTTAATTAGCTAAGGTAGCTTGTGCTATACGCACCTCTCAACATGAAGTGTTAGGAGTTTCTCCATATTATGCCAATTTCGGCAAAAAAATGTCTACTAGTGGTAGGGAGGAAGTGACACTTAGTGATCAGGGTATAGATGGTAATGAGATAGCATCGCAAGGAGAGGAAGGAGAAAGGTTTACGAAACTTAGGACGGATATAGCTGCCAAAATTCGAACTGCATCCAAGAAATCTGCGGAATCTTACAACCTCAGGAGGAGATTATCTTCATATGAAAAGTAAAAACACCGTTATATTGAAATTACAAGTTTTAATTCAACAACTTCTTTATTCAAAATAAACAATTTTAATTAAAAGAAACAAATTAAATTTATTTAAAAAAAAAAAAACTTATTGTGAATTGAGCTTTATTGTATGCATTTCGGCTAGTCTACTAGCCATCATCAGCAACACGACTGAGGGGGAAGCTGTTACAAAGATTAAATTGCACAATCGTATACATGAATGTCAAAATTAATAAATAAAAACAATACATTTACATAATTTTTAACAAAAAAGCTTTTAAGAAAGAGAAATTAAAAAAAGAAAGAAAGAATTTTTACAATAACAATAACATTACAAAGTAAACAAATAAGACTCTATATTCCCCAAATCTGCATTCAACGCTGAGTCATCTCTATGTATGTAAAGGCTTTCGTATGCATCAAGTCTGCGACTCTCGTTCACGCATTTCAAAAGCTTTACATTATTGATTGTTGTTGTTAGATGATTTTCTTGTAATGCGTGCAGTGCAAAGGCAGATTTTCTTGGTTCATTGTTTTTTATGTTGTTTTTGTGCTCTTTAAACCTCGTTTTAACACTGCGTTTAGTTTGACCGTAATATTTTTTGTCGCATTCATTACAATTGATAACATAGACCCCAGCTTTGTCAAGTTGTTCCTTTTTGTCTTTCGTAGAGAGCAAGATATTTCTAAGTTTAAAGGGGTTAGAATAGACAAGTTGCATACCATTTTTATTATATGACGCTTTTAAGGTATTAGTTATCTCTGGAGAGAATGTCATAACTACTCTTTGTTTTTCTTTTTTATGTCTTTTGTTTTGTGTATAAAACGTTGTCAAGTTGTGTGTTTGACTTTTCATCGAATGTCGGTTAATTATCTTGTCGATGATTATTTGACTGTAGCCATTGACTCTAGCTGCGTTTTTTATGTAATTGTATTCTTTTGAGTAGTTCGATGCTGATAGTGGTAGGCTGACTAGGCGGTGGGCTAAAGAGTTGAAGGCTGCTAGTTTATGTTGTATGGGGGTATATGAGTCACTTGGGATGAAACGTAAGGTGTTAGTGTCTTTATGATGTATGCTGATGTCAATCTTGTTGTTAAATCGATGAAGTTCCAAGTCGAGAAATGTTATTTTGTTGTTTTCTTCGATTTCGCATGTGAAATTTATCTCATCATGTTGTTTGTTCAAAATTGAGAGCAAATTTTCTATTTCTGAACGTTTTATGATGGTTAATACGTCATCAACATATCGTTTCCAGAATGTAGGTAGCAGATTTTTGTTTTTAAGGTCTGTTTCGAATTGTGACATGAAAGCTTCGGCAATTAAGGGGGAAAGGGGGTTTCCCATACTGGTTCCCGGTGGTGTTTGACCGGATCGAAGGAAACAAATATTCTACGTCGAAAGACACCATCTTCAGCAAAGGTGATTGATTCTAATAGTTTTGAAAGCTCGATTGAGTTCTTTATCGAACAACTTTCAAACTTTGGCAGTGTATTCATTTCGTTCACCAGCCATTTGGCGATTAATGTGCACGGCGATTGGACACAAGCGACGATTTCACGCATTTTTTCTCCTGGCTTATGAATTTTAGGTAGGCAGTATAATTTTGGCACTTCTGGGTTCGATACTAAATTTTTCCATTTGAACCTGTCACCGAAAATTTGGCTTATCTGCTTTCGAACTGAATTGGCGGCAGTTATCATCCGGTTTAGTGGAGAGCTTTTTATTTCTTTATATCCCCGTTCATTTATCAGTTTCATTGTTCGTCTATCGTATTCACTTTTGTCCATAACGACTATTTTTTTTGCCTTTGTCGGCTTTCATCACAAAAATGTCCCTTTTGTTAATTGTATTAATTGTTTTTGAATAATTAACTGTATTTTTTGTGTTATTTATCTGTTTGTATTCTTGGATTGAAAGTTTTGATTGTTCACGAATTTCTTCACGGATTTGTTGTGGTTTGAACTTTAAACTTGTCTCAATATCAACTATCACATCATCTAGTGGCAATTTATTGGGTTTAATTGCAAAATTTAGGCCTTTGTTTAATAAATCGAGTTCTTTACTTGAAAGCTGCTCGCTTGAGATGTTGATAACTGCATCTTTTACTATTTGAGGTTTAAAGAATTTTGGTTGTGTTGGTGTTTTCTTTTCTTTCAACCTTATAAATTTTTCATTTTGTTTTTGACGTTTGTAGTCAGACATAGATTCGGTTACAGCAGCGACACTATGCAGAAACTTGTACCAATCTGTGATTTCATTTTCGCGAAGTTTTGATGCTAAATTAAGATGTAAACTATACAGTTCCAGTTCTATTTTCGATAAAGCTGCGTATTTTGCTTTCAGTTCCCAGTTTAACCAGTTAGTTTGGGCTGTTTTAATCACTTTTTTGGTGACTTCGTTTGATACGGCGCACTTTATTTTAATAAACTCCGGAACAATCTGATATTTTTTGCATTTTTTGATAAACGAAATGTCCATCTTTAAAAGAGCAACTTTCCTGCTCAATCGAGTAAATTTATTCCTCATTGACATGGTTGGTCGACGGATTTTTAGTATTTTGTTTGTAGTTTTGGAATATATTTTCGTAATTTCTCAAATATTATCTTCATATGAAAAGTAAAAACACCGTTATATTGAAATTACAAGTTTTAATTCAACAACTTCTTTATTCAAAATAAACAATTTTAATTAAAAGAAACAAATTAAATTTATTTAAAAAAAAAAAACTTATTGTGAATTGAGCTTTATTGTATGCATGAAATGCGTGAAATCGTCGCTTGTGTCCAATCGCCGTGCACATTAATCGCCAAATGGCTGGTGAACGAAATGAATACACTGCCAAAGTTTGAAAGTTGTTCGATAAAGAACTCAATCGAGCTTTCAAAACTATTAGAATCAATCACCTTTGCTGAAGATGAAGTCATGGTGTCTTTCGACGTAGAATCTTTGTTTCCTTCGATCCCATTGAAACACGCTTTATCAGCACTTGAGGCCCATCTGGTCAAACACAACGTCCCAACAGAAAAAAGAAACGTCTATATGCAAGCAGCCGAAATGTGTATGAACATGAACTACTTCGAATATAAAAAGCGCTTTTTTAAGATCGAGTCGGGAACCAGTATGGGAAACCCCCTTTCCCCCTTAATTGCCGAAGCTTTCATGTCACAATTCGAAACAGACCTTAAAAACAAAAATCTGCTACCTACATTCTGGAAACGATATGTTGATGACGTATTAACCATCATAAAACGTTCAGAAATAGAAAATTTGCTCTCAATTTTGAACAAACAACATGATGAGATAAATTTCACATGCGAGATCGAAGAAAACAACAAAATAACATTTCTCGACTTGGAACTTCATCGATTTAACAACAAGATTGACATCAGCATACATCATAAAGACACTAACACCTTACGTTTCATCCCAAGTGACTCATATACCCCCATACAACATAAACTAGCAGCCTTCAACTCTTTAGCCCACCGCCTAGTCAGCCTACCACTATCAGCATCGAACTACTCAAAAGAATACAATTACATAAAAAACGCAGCTAGAGTCAATGGCTACAGTCAAATAATCATCGACAAGATAATTAACCGACATTCGATGAAAAGTCAAACACACAACTTGACAACGTTTTATACACAAAACAAAAGACATAAAAAAGAAAAACAAAGAGTAGTTATGACATTCTCTCCAGAGATAACTAATACCTTAAAAGCGTCATATAATAAAAATGGTATGCAACTTGTCTATTCTAACCCCTTTAAACTTAGAAATATCTTGCTCTCTACGAAAGACAAAAAGGAACAACTTGACAAAGCTGGGGTCTATGTTATCAATTGTAATGAATGCGACAAAAAATATTACGGTCAAACTAAACGCAGTGTTAAAACGAGGTTTAAAAAGCACAAAAACAACATAAAAAACAATGAACCAAGAAAATCTGCCTTTGCACTGCACGCATTACAAGAAAATCATCTAACAACAACAATCAATAATGTAAAGCTTTTGAAATGCGTGAACGAGAGTCGCAGACTTGATGCATACGAAAGCCTTTACATACATAGAGATGACTCAGCGTTGAATGCAGATTTGGGGAATATAGAGTCTTATTTGTTTACTTTGTAATGTTATTGTTATTGTAAAAATTCTTTCTTTCTTTTTTTAATTTCTCTTTCTTAAAAGCTTTTTTGTTAAAAATTATGTAAATGTATTGTTTTTATTTATTAATTTTGACATTCATGTATACGATTGTGCAATTTAATCTTTGTAACAGCTTCCCCCTCAGTCGTGTTGCTGATGATGGTTAGTAGACTAGCCGAAATGCATACAATAAAGCTCAATTCACAATAAGTTTTTTTTTTTTTTTTTAAATAAATTTAATTTGTTTCTTTTAATTAAAATTGTTTATTTTGAATAAAGAAGTTGTTGAATTAAAACTTGTAATTTCAATATAACGGTGTTTTTACTTTTCATATGAAGATAATATTTGAGAAATTACGAAAATATATTCCAAAACTACAAACAAAATACTAAAAAAACTCAGGAGGAGAGATTGTTGCAATTTTATTTGCCCGATAATTTTTATAATATAGAAAAACAAAATCGAAATTAAAAGAAATGAAATTAAACGAAATTAAAAAGAAACGAAAAGAAAACACTTCAACAAATTTAATCGCGATATCGGAAATGCAATGTGCCGATCTGTCAAACAACAGCGGCGAAGAAGCGAAAGGCAAATTGCAACAAGCAGCAAATAAAGTGCTGCCACTACGACTAGCTCAGAAAGGGGTGGGTTCAGCGAATGTAAATTAATCGACGATTCGATTAATTTAAGTTGCTGATGATTGTGATATCAATTTGATATCAAAATTATTAATTTAATTAGTGATTGCCACAGGGGCGTTCTTACGTTTCGTAAGAAAGAGGGCGCCAGCAATTTTTTTTCCTGAAATGAAAAAAAAAGGAAATTGCAAACCTTAACAAAGAACAAAGCAGAGAAACCGAAATGAAATAATAAAACCACTGTATAAGAAATAAAAAGAACAAAACGGATACCTTTTTAGATAGATTTATTAACTTAAATATGCCTGAGAAACCTTGCAAAGCGCAGGATGAAAACGCAGGATCTTTTCCAAAAATTAAAATGAAAGATTTCATAGACAATGGACCGTTAAGGACTTAATTCCCATCAATTAAATTGGGATAACGAAAAATTCAAAAAAAAAAACGATTTAACACCGAATCAAAAATTTTACTTATCTTTTTTTTTCTGAAAAATCCCCAACTGGTTATATTTGTTTTTCCTTTCCTTTCCTTCTCTAGTTTATTTCTCCTTCCTTATTTTTCTTTAACCACGACACTAATTTTTTTTATAATTTTTCTCAATCCTTTTTTTTCACAAACTTCGTTCGAAATCACAAAATATTTTCTTCTAATCTGTTCACTTTGAATGTTTGCCAAGAATAGACGGCCAGATTCCAAGATCTGTCCTGTCTCTTCTATTTCGTCTCCCGCCATTTTAGCTTTCAGCCAATATGGAGTGGCGGATTTCGATCACATCATCAACAGCCAATCGCAGATCGGCTTGTTGATCTCAACTTGTGATGAAATACTCGCGATCCTGCTTACTCGCCATTTCCTCTCACAGCTAAATGCAAGTCATCCTGGAATTCGCCGCCCGCTGGATTCACTTCCAGGTCACGACGATTCCAGGAGCTGCATTCAGCCACCCCACTTTCTACTTTGAGATCGAACAAGGATTACGAAATTTAAAATTGAGAAAAATTTTAACTTAACTTTAACTTTAACTTCAACTTTAACTTTTTTTAAAAATCGCGCGAAAGGAAAGAACAAACAAAATAATTACAATTTGGTATCTGTAAGCTAAACCCCGAACTAAGTTTCTCGAAACTGAACCGTCCATAAGTCTATGAAATCTGTTTACAGTATTACAATCATTTCAAAATTCATCCAAACAGCGTTAGAAAAAGTTAACAATATAAACAAAATAAATAAAATTTGTACAAAATGAATTTAACCAAAAACATAAATTTGCAATTTTAATAAAACTTTAAGTTGGGCCGTATGCCATTCTCCATTTGGAGTAACTTCTCGCGCAACTTTTCCTTATGCATCCACCAGACCGTCCATCTGGTTTGGTTTCACTTGAATGGAAACCAACCTTCTTTTTAAACCTGAAACGAGACTTGGTATTTTTTCCTCACGAAAATGACAGAGAGAACCATGGTCAGAAGGACTATGGCCGTCCCGCTCTCTCTCATCCTCGTGTCGAAGGAATGTGACATTTGTCAAATCAAATAAAGTAAACAAAACAAAAGTGGATGCAAAATGCATCATTATAATAAAATTAAAATTAAATGTGAAGAAGACTTGTTGCGTTCAATTATAACGCAACAAGATATTCAATATCTTCCTAATGATGTTTGTTTGGCGCAGAAATTTTGATTTATCTAATGCTGCGAATTATTACGCAGCCAAGCTGGCACCGAAGTATGTCGGGCCATTTAGGATCAGAAAACGATTGTCTCCCTGGACCTATGTCCTAGAGGATGACAATGGTAAAGAACGTGGCACTAGGCACACTAAAGATCTTAAACCTTTCAATAAATTTTCAGAAAACGATTAAGTCGGAAGTCCCACAGTAAAGTAACGTTTTTGTTCTATTTTGCTTTGTTTTTATTTCTTTTCTTTGTTGATTTCCTTTCGAACCGACTGCCATATTTGGCCTGATGGATTCCTCTGTAGTGATAGTAACCAGGTCCAGCCGTAGGAAATTGTTTACTTTTGTGTCAAAAGGTAAACACATTTCCAAGGAGGAAAGGGTGGAGTTTGTCACGGTAAAAATTTACCGCGACAAAAGTCATTCTTTCATTTATCCCATCCCTTGTTTCTTCCTTGCCATTTCTTCTTTTCTCTACAGGTGTTTCCGTCAATGTACTGAGAGAGAGAAGGGCAGCCATGGTCCATCAGCCATTGGTTCACTCTCTCAGTATTTTGACGAAACAAGAATCATCGATATTAATCTTGATACTGAACATGGATAACGGACTGTGACGGACAGACGGGCGGTCTGATCCAGCAGAGAGAGAGCGTGGGTGACAGTTGGTTGGTCCCGAACACTAGATGTAACTCATTTTGAGAATGGCCGAGAGCCCAACATACATATTCATTTGCACTTCTCACTATTGTACAAAATGGAACGCTATTCGCTTATCCCTCAACCCCCTCCCCCCCAAAATCTAACACAAGCCCACCGACGTAGTTTTATTTTTTTGTAATAACGTATAAAAATATAACTGCAAACTTTTCCTTCGAAATTATATACATATTCTTTAATCAAGGTTTCTTCCATCATTTTCGATTTCTTCTCGATTTTTGTTGTGTGAATAGGTAGGACGGCTGGATTTCATGATCGTCGGCTCATTTCAGCAAATAAGCTGTATGATGCTGAATTACGACGTGATCGAAGTCCGCGCGTTCCGATTGGCCGAAAGCATTGGGGGGATGAGTAAAGAAGAGGTTTGGACAGACATCGAAAAACCTGGAAGGATCACTTCAAAAACACTCTAGTAAAGATATAAATCTTCGGTAGCCATATTGGTTTGCCTACAAGCTAAACCGGAAACTGGCGTCATAAAGTATTTCTTAGTGTGCGTGTAATTTCTCCTCTAATTTATGAAATTTCCCCTAAAAACTCAGTAAATGTGTCTATGTATGCGTGAAAACACGTCAATTTTACTCGTTGAATTCTTCCACATTACAAATACAACAATGTAAACAAATGGGTTTTGAAGGGTGATACGTACGAAGGATTTATATCTTCATTAGAGTGTTTTTGGATCACTTCTTTACTGATGACAAAAAGACCAAGATCATATTTTGAAGAAAGAAAGCAAATTAGTGAGAAAAGTGTCAAAGTTTAAGAATTTTATTTCAAGTGTTATAAGTGGAAACAAAAAAAAGTCAAGAAATTTTGTAAGGGAAAGGAGAAAAATCGAGAAGAAATAAGTAGGAAGTGTGGATGAAGGAAGAAAAGGTGGAAAAACAAAAGGGAAAAGAAATCAAAGAGGGTATAGTTGGCAGAGGAAAAAAAGTTAAGTATAGTGGTTTTATTATTTTACATTCAAATCATTGGAGAAAGAAAGCAAATTAGTGAGAAAAGTGTCAAAGTTTAAGAATTTTATTTCGAGTGTTATAAGTGGAAACAAAAAAAAGTCAAGAAATTTTGTAAGGGAAAGGAGAAAAATTGAGAAGAAATAAGTAGGAAGTGTGGATGAAGGAAGAAAAGGTGGTAAAACAAAAGGGAAAAGAAATCAAAGAGGGTATAGTTGGAAGAGGAAAAAAAAGTTAAGTATAGTGGTTTTATTATTTTACATTCAAATCGTTGTGGTATTACTTTAAAAAATTTTGGAAAAAGATTAGGAAATCGGTTGACTTGTGTTCCGTAAAATTTTCTCGAAATTACGAGACGCGTGATCCGTTAATATTTTCTTTTGTCCGTTCGGGACAAAGCAATAGCGGTCCATTTTACTTTGTTTCAAATTTCCATTGTTCTATTTTCTTTTGTTCTTGAAAAGATCTTGGGTTTTACTCCTATTTAAAAGGTTTCCCAAGCAAACCAGTTTTCAAACCAATAAAAGGAATTAAAATCCCATTTCGGGAATATAAATTTACTCTTTTTATTTAAAAGTGTTTTCACAGTCGGTTCCGCTCCGAAGGGTTGCAATTTCTTTTAATTTTTCATAAAAAAATTGCTGGCGCCCTTTTTACTTTTCAGGTCTTATACCCCTGTGGTAATTAAAAATCATTTCGATTAATTTAATTGATCGATAAAAATAATTTATTCGAACCATCAAATAAATTGGTACCCACCCTTTTGATCTTGCCGTGGTGGTAGCATTGGAAGTGCTACCTGTTGCACTTCGAACTCGAACGCACCTATCGTCGTTTCATTTGGTTTGACATTCGTCTGATAACCTTCAAACCAAAAAAAGGATGCACTGATGTCCTGCTTCATCTCGATTACGTGATATCTAACGCTCTGTCTGCTCGAAACCACGTCTCTATTTGGGCACTTGATTTCGAAAAGGCATTTGATCGTATAGGTATTCACCTCGTTCTAAGCAAATTAAAAGAATGGGGAGTTGGCCCAAAAATGTTTGAATATATTAAAGCCTTTTTAACAAACAGAAAATTGTCTGTCAAAATTAAAACTACTTTTTCTAAAACCGTTCCATTTGAAAACGGTATCCCTCAGGGATCACCGCTCTCTGTAATATTGTTTTCCATAGCTTTTGAAGAATTAAATATAATAATTTCAAAATACAAAGATCTAGATCACTGTGTCTATGCAGATGATGCATACATTCTTTGTAAACACAATGACCTAGATAAAACTAAAAAATTGTTTTTAAATATGCTCAAAGAAATAAATGACTGGTCTTATAACTCTGGACCTAAACCGTCAATAAACAAATGCAAAATGCTTCATATTTATAGAAAAAAACATTGTAATTATTTTGAACTAGAGCTTAATAATATAAAAATTGAAAATGTTGTAAATCTTAATATTCTTGGTCTTCTTTTCAACAATAAATATAATTGGAAGAATCATTGCACTAATTTAAAAAACTCACTAGCAGCAAGGCTTAGTATTATTAAGTATCTTTCATCTAAAAAGAGTAAGGTTCATATAAACTCTCTTTGTTATGTTACAAAAATGCTCATTCTTAGTAAAATTGACTATGGCCTAGCTATATATGGATCTTGTCCAAAATCCACCAAAAACATTTTTAAATCTACGTATCATCAAGCGGCTAGGAGGAGTATTTGTGCTTTTCCAACAAGCCCAATTAGAAACATCCTCGCTGAAGCTGGACTACCGACAAAAGAGGAATGCTATTTAAAAGTCACCGCTTCACTTTTACCCAAGCTAGCCTTTCAAACTGGATCAGTGATCGACAAGGACACAATGCAAGCCCTATCCCATAAAAGAAGAAGACGAATCCCTTCCACGATTTCTACCATTTTGGAGGTAGGCAAAAAAATGGATATACCCTTCAAACGTCACTCCAAACGCCCACCATCACAGCCACCCTGGTTATTAGATAGCAACTCTATACTTCTCGACCTATGTGACATTAAAAAGCAAAATACTAACTCAGAAGTCTACAGACAAATGTTTACTGAAACTGCATCTAAACTTTCCGATAAAGGATGGAAGTTTTTATTCACAGATGGTTCATTTAACCAACACAACACGACATTTGCAGTTGTATCAAAAGAAGGTAATACACTTATTCAAGGTATTTTACCAGACATTACGTCAGTCTTTACTGCGGAAGCTGTGGGAATATTCGAGGCCATACAAAAATGTTGCAATACATCAGGCAAATGGACGATCTGCTCCAATAGCCTCTCAGTCCTAAAAGCCATTCTCAACCCTTTCCACTCGTCTATTATCATATCTAAAATAAGAGATATTATAATCTCAAAACCTTCCAAGCTTAAGTTAATGTGGACTCCTGGACATGTTGGAATAAGAGGCAACGAACTGGCTGATAAAGCTGCCAACGACGTTCATACTGCTCTAGTCTATACATTTGACCATTATTCCCAACGCGACCTTGAAAGGTCGATACAAAATAAATTTCGTGAAAATGAAATCGCAGAATGGAATGAATACCACCATCATTACACGTCAATCAACCCCAACAAAATACGCCTAATATATCCAACCCATACCCCAAAGGAAATGATAACGAACTTTGTCCGTCTCCGACTCGGTCATATCTGCTTTACCCACCAATATCTCCTCAAGAAAGAATCACCACCGACTTGCCCTACCTGCCATAATAACATCACCATCAGTCACCTGCCCTGGCCCTTGTCTCTTTTCCTCAAACTATATATTAAACATTATAAATACAAATTCAAAAATGATAGATCTATTAAAAGAACCTACTCAATCTAATATTGTAATTATAAATAAAATATTATATCTACTACAAATTAAATTATAATTTCTAACTTTTAACAAAGGAGCCGATAGTATTCTGCTGCTAGTGCTCCTATTTACCATTTATTAATAGTGTATTTAAAATATGTTATTAGCCGCGTTTTATTATCACCATGATCTGATCCGGATCTTGAATTTACATGCATTGCAACAACAACACAAGATCCTGCTTTCTGTTTCGATCTCAATTTGAGATCCAAAGTTTAATTCTTTTTTCACAACAAGGAGCGCTTTATCATTGTTATTTCACATGTAAATGTTGGTATCATTGCAAACAAATTAAAATAAACCTGTATTGCCATATAAACATTTCCATTTGACTGAAATAAAATATTTTTTAAATAGAAAGCGAGAAGCTTTATATTTATTTATTTGGTATATAATCCATGAAATAATTAGATATTTTAACAAAACTAGATATTAATTGGTGAAATTAAAATAATTTAGTCCAAAAAAATGTATTTATGGGAATTATTTTCCCCCAAAAAAAGGAACAAAAAGAAATCATTGAGCAAAATTATCTTTGGGAAACCCAGCTTTAAATGTCAAAAAATATAAATAAATCGAGAAATCTGCAGCACAAATGGGAGAAAAGATGTTCAAATAAATTGTAAGTAATCTCTAAATTAAACTATTTAAGTGTCACATTTATTAAAAGGTCAAAAAGAATCTGGACTACATGTGAGACCAAAGCGTTTCTGGATGCTTTGATTTTGAGAGTGCAATGGTGATTTGCAGAAACATTTTCAAAAGTTGTGAAGCTTCCATTTTTGGAATGTGTTTTTTTTTTTTGCTTCGTAATGTCACTTTTGAAAGAACGAATTTGACACTGCTACCAAGCTTCGAATAACAAAAAATATGATGATCCAATGCTGTTTTATTATCATGATCTGATCCGGATCAGATCATGGTGATAATAAAACGCGGCTATTGATAAGAAAAAAATAAATAAATAAATAAATAGGTATAAAACAAAACTCAAATTATTTTATTTGTTCGTTTTGTTTTTGGAGTCATCATACATAATTTAAAAAAATGTGTATATTACAATATAAACTTATTATATCTAAATAACAAAATAGGAATCTCAATTAGTAAGCAGCTAAAAATGTCTACAATCTTAAGTAAGAATTTAACATAACATAATAGAACAAAACATAACATACTCAATACATGCTGTAAGTTCGATTAATCACGAATTTTTTGTATGTTTTCTACTCAAAATTATTTGATTTTTAATTTGTGTGTTCTTTCTAGAAAAAACATTTTGATTATTTTAATAAATTCTCATTATATAATACATTGCATTACGATTTACTTTAAATCCAAGCTGTTCTAATTTTGAATCTCTAAGCAGTTTAGAACATTAAATTTTAAAATTTAAATAACTTTACGCATCATCTTTGAACTAATTTTTGTTGAAACACTACCTTTAAAAAAAAAACAAATTTAAATATACATCCATGTGTTTGTACAAAGGTATAGGTGCCTATGGGTATTTCAACAAAAAAGACAAAATATGATAATAGCAATCAAAATAATTCTATCAATCTGTTATTTATTTCCATGAACAATTAAATCTTGATTTGGTTCAGAAATTTAATATAATTTTCAAACAAGTAATATAAACATGAGGGTGCTCTTTTTGATAATATTTCTTTCGTTCAGATGCTGAACATTTTTGAAAATACCAACAAAAAAAACTTCATGAAAATTTCGAGATATTAGCCGAGAAATTTGGAGCTTAAGACAATTTTGAGTTCGTGAGAGTTAGGGATAAATTACAGTGAACACTTTTTTAGATCGTCCAATTTTAAGAAAAAACATTTACGGCACACGATGATTCTTTAAAAAAGAACTGAACTGTAACATTCAAAGAATAACTGTCAATGTTTCAGGATTTTTATAAGGGAATCTTACAATCTTTAAAGTTTACGAGTCACGTTGTTTGTCCGCGATGGATTCCCAAACTGCTAAACCGATTTCAATCAAATTTGTAAACCGTGTGCAGTTTCATCCAACTTGAAAGATGCTATCTCATCTTTCAAGTTGGATCAAACTGCACATCTTAATTTATGATCGCAATACTATTTTATTGCAAATTATTTGTCTATTATTTGACAGTCACATTTATCTGTTAGGCGCCAGTTATAGCTATCCTTAAAATCGATCCGGAAAAGTTTTTGAATCGATATTTGACGGTGTTTCCCTTTGATTATAAATGAAAATTTTATACTCATCGATCGGAAATCACACAAAGAATTTTTTTGAGAAAAAAAGTGTAATTACGCATTTATTTTTCTCTAAAAATGTATTTTTCTATTTTCCGGACGGAAATTCATCTTCCTGAACAGCTGATAATTTTATGTTCAAAAGTGAAACGAATCGTTCCACTGATTTGTGCTCCAATTTCACACAATTCCAATGACAGATTTCTGTCAGGAAACATTTTTCGGTGGATTTCAAGCAGGAAATTTGTTTCAATGACAGAAATTTTTAAGGATAGCTATAAACGACCTGTCAAGAAAATTCCAATGTTTGTTTTCAATAATGAAACCCATTGATAGCTATAACTGGCGCCTTAGCTCCAGATGTCAGATGACAAAAAACAGCAAAGCGTGGCCGGGCCAGCTAGTATTAATATAAATGGCTAACATTTTCAGGGAATCACATTACATTTGATGCTAGTCTGCACTAGGGATGTTGCGAATATTCGCATCCGCATCCGCGATTGCGGATTATTCGCAATAATTCCAACATCCGCATCCGCATAAACTGATGCGGAGTTTGTTGCGGATGCGGATGTTTTTAAACGCTTTTTTTCAAATTTGTAGTTGCAATCGAAAAATAGCAACAGCACAGCATACTATATCATGATCAACAACAACGACCCTTTCACCCTTAGTAAAACTGTTAAATTCAAAAATCTCGGTCCCAAGTAGGCGACGACAAAAGCAACAACAAGTGATATGCAATGGTCACAGATTGGAGGATTTAAAGCTCTTGCTAAGTGGCCAGAGGACACGGTTTATTTTTATATATTTAGTGAAAAAGTGATACAGATACAGAACATAAATGCCGCCACCAACAAAAAGCATCATCTGGATTTATTTTAATTTAAACAAAAATGATCCTGACAAGTTCGAGTGTAAAATATGTCGTAAAACATATTCACGAAAAGGACGCACGACTTCTTCATTGAAAAACCACCTGAAGTCAAAGCACCCAGAGGAGTTTGGTTTATTTGAGAGTGCGAATAATGAAAATCTTTAAAAAAAAAAGAAGATGCAGGTATGATATTTATTTATAAACATTAAATTCTGAAATAGCTTGTTAATATACGATCCACTAAGAAACAGATTGCAGTCTGAGAAGGCAGCAATCTTGTTTTTTATTAAATATAACTCACCCATTTTTTAATTTAATTATTAAACGCAAAGATAATCAATAAAATTTTCCTTTATTTACGGACTTAAAATTATTGTTTTTATTTAATAAATTCTAAAATCCGCATCCGCATTCGCATCCGCGGATGTGAGTCTCAAAAAATCCGCATCCGCATCCGCGGATGTCAAAATTTTTATATCCGCAACAACCCTGGTCTGCACATAAATAGTTTCAGGAAATTATTCTTCTGACATTTCAAATAAATTTTCAGCACCCGAATGTAAACATAATTCTAATTTGAAAAACAATTTTAATGAAAATATGAACAAAACTCGATTTCGGCGAATGGTACGGCACTAAAAAATCCTGATTTTTAATTTAATTCACTCGCACTCCACTCCTAAATTTGTATATCAAAACACTGTCTTGAGACAGGCCGGCCGGTGATCGGCGGCAGTCACCATTTGCGCCAAAAAAAATATGAATGAATATATTGTCTTACACATCCATCGAAGCTTGTTTCCTCAAACCTCATTTCCATAATGGAAATTTTCCAGCTAAACGAAGGCTATATATAAAGAGTGTATACAAGCTAGCTGCTCTTAATCGCCACCAGTCAATATTCAACAATGAAGGTGAGCGTAGTACTTAATTTGTATATAATTAGCTATAATAATAATTTTCTCACATTTGTATTTCTATAGGTCATTTTGATAATAACCCTTTATTCAATTCTCGTGCAATGCAACGGAGATATAAGCGAAAGGATACCAACACCAACCCAAAGCCTTGTACCTCCGACATTCGAGAACCCAATTAAGGATTATACGGTTGGGTTGCTCCCACCACCAATAGATGGCCAACCAGCTAGGGATGACACGAGACCAAAAGTCCAACAACGCAAAGTCCAAATCCGAAGTCACATACATTCCAATCCCAATGCTCGTACAAGCAGCTTTGTTAATACTCCAAGGCAATCCGTAAATTCAGTCCAACAACGACCCGAATATTCCGCAGTCCATCAGAAAACACATCACTCCTCAAATCTGCTGCAACCTCAAGTGTATAAACCTAAGACGACAATTTATCAACCATTCCAGCAGTCCACAACTCATCACCATCAACCTTACGCTCAATATTCATATCCAGCCAGCTACAGTGCGGGAATAGTAGGACAACCTGTGGCAGCAGTGACCAAAAATCATCAACATAAACATTTCGTTTCGACTAATCAATACTACAGCCCAGTAACTCAGAACAGAGTCCATCAGCATTCCACTCATACGCTATACGTGTCTATTCCGGTGCAGAGAGGTCTGTCTACTGGTCTACAACACATCTATCCAAGTGTGCAGAAATCAGCTTTTGTGCCCAGAACAGTGTTCTCGTATGGTGGCAGCGGGAGTATAGTTCAAACTTACCCTTCGGTTTCCTATTCTGCAATTCCACAGTATGGTTCAACGCTGGATTTCGGAAATGCCAAACTTGATCCCGAATTAGTCCAAGTTATAAGCCAGGTTTATGGGCAATATCATTAATTTATTTAATAATTTCTTGGAAGAATAAAACTATTTGATTTTCTTCTTCTCATCCAAGGTCATGCTTATCAACAAATTATTTGCCAAATCGTGTTATTTATTATTAAGTAGAATAGACTTTAATATATGTATTTACATAAATTGCGTGTTAACTACAACAAGTAGCTTTTGTGCTTCAAACAAAAAAATAAAATGTGATTATACTGCAACAATTGTGACTTTTTTAAGTTTTAATTAATTTATGCATCTTAATTTTTAAAGCTATATTAACGTTTAAATTCAACTTCCCAATCATAGGTTACAGAGCACAGAGCTAGTTTCTACTTCCCTTGACCAACTTTCAACTCTAGTTTATTAATTCGGTGATTGTTAAATGGTTGAATATTAATTTAATTGAATTAGTTAAATTAAATCATCTTCTCACTTCTCACACACAATATGTGTAAATAATGGTGCCAAACCAATAAGCATTTAAGTACATGATCTGGGATTTGCTAGTATTGTGTTGAATGAATTGTTATAACATAAAAGCCTAATTGATTGTTCTTCTCCACGTGAGTTTTGATTCCCATCAGTTTTTGATTGTATTATTTTTATTGACCTTGAAATTAAAAAAAGGTATTATTCAATGAGTATTCATTTTAATGAAATCATAAAGAAAATCGCTAGGTTTTGGCATATTTACAAAGATGACTTTTTGTAAAATTGTGTTCAGTTGTTAGAACTTTTATTGGAATGCGCTTTTACACACCTTTTCAGTTATTTTAATAATGATCGAACAAAATGAATTTAAAATATTAAGCCGGTTTATAAATCTCAACCTCATTAACATATGTATGTGTTTGGGCACTCGCACTTTTATTTTTGTCCAATCGCTGGGAGACGACATTTTTGAGTGGGCTATACATACTAAGCTTATGTTAAATTAAAGGAAAGTAAATTTTAGTTAACAAAATATGATATTGATTATCATATTTTGTTAACCAAACATACATAGTTAAAGAAATAATAAATTATAACAAAATTAAATCAACAATTGTGAATGTGTTAAAAAGTTTTATTTTGTAAAGTGTGAGAAGAAAAGATTTGGCAGTTAAGCAGCATTCACATGAGCGCGACCAACGAACGACGAATGAATTACAAAATAAGAGTTTATATACGTTTAAAGACATATTTCCACACAAATTCTTAACAAAACGATAGCAATATAGTTTCTATTTGATTTATGATGCATACTTTTACTTTTCAATATCCTATATTAATAAATTTAAGAAAACAAATTTATTCGTCGCGAAAAAAAATTGTAGTTGATACGAACTGTCAAACTTTATTCGCGTTCCACATTATCCACACTCGCAACGAACAAAATAATCGCCCTTAACCTAAAAAATCATTCTTGTTTTGGTTTCGGTGGTGAATGGTGTTCGGCTGTGCGACGAATTAAAAACTCTCATGTGAAAGAAATGTCAAAATCGACGAATATTCGTTCATTCGTTGGTCGTTGGTCATGCTCATGTGAATAGTGCTTTAATCAGTGATTAGACATTTGATTTATTAAGCATTTGAAAAATATCAAAGCACTGTACTATAGCTATACAATAGTTATACAAATTTAATATACATATATTTGGTTATTAGAAATAAGTTGGTATTAAAGTAAGCTTTATCAGTATGAATTGAGAAATATGTTCAACAACTTTAATATTACATTGAAAGAGGTGAGTGATTTCAAGAAAACAGGTTACACGCTTATTAAATGTTGGTAATATGGTAATTTATGTTATTTTTTAAATACATTTTCAATCTCCTACAATTATTGTTAAAAATAATTTAATATTAACAACAAATTTAACTTGCATTTTGTAATTTTACTAATCCTAACTGGGGTCGATGCGGAAGGTTATAGAGTGCGAATAGTAACCTATGTATGCGAATGACGTTACTTAACGCCTTAGATAATTCTTCGAGCTGATCAGTGTGGATTGGGAGTCAACCTACACAAACCCGAATTAGTCCTTATTTCGAGGAAATACCAAATTCCATATGTTAACCCTCCCTATACTTAAGCTATCCAATTAAAGTTCTCAGACGAGGCTAAGTACCTGGGGATTATTTTAGCCAAAAAACTGGGATACCGACATAATGCCCAAGTGCAAAATCTCCAAAAACAAAATCCCCACACTTAAAAATCCACAAAATCATTATCCCCAAGTACAAAATCTCCAAATATAAAATCCCCAGGATCTAAATCCCCATGCACATAATCCACAAACGAAATCCCCAAATCTATTTTTTTTTTTTTCAAACTCCGTCAATGCATGTTGGTTTTCATCATTTGAGTGTACTTTTCGGAGCTAAGCAAAAGTTCAGAAGATTACGACATTTCAAAACTTTACTTCTGGTTCAAAACGAATTTTCTGGATGCGTCAAAAAGAAAACATGAACCCGAGTCAAAGTCGTTTTCCCAATCCATTTTTCCCAAAATCCATGGCTCCAAACAAGATAATTTTCACAATTTTTTTCCCAAAAAATTGGTGTACAATACAATTGTTGGCTTAACTTTCCATTAGCGCAGCACAAATTTCGACATGCGGTTTTTTTTATTTGATAGATATGTGCAAATAAATAATAATTATAGCAATTTTAGAGCGAGGAAACATTTATTTCTATTTTAAAATAATTTTCAAAGTTCACTTTTTCACATATAACACACGCAAAAATGGTTGATTTTGACATTTCTTCCCTGTTTTTTGTTCAGTTTTGCCGTACTTGATTTTTTTTGTTGTGGATATCTTTGATTTCAGTGCTCTAATGCAAAAAGTACTTTGCATACACCCAAACTCGCACCCACCCCAAATCCTATAGTGATTCCAAGCAGGGGGGTTGCAGGGGCAGCATGCCCCCTTTACATACCTAGCTGTTAGTCCGCCGCGCGCCGTACTATCAATTCAAAACATTATTATTGAAAAAACTTGGCATTGGAATAAATAACGATTGGAAACCATTGAATGACAAAAATTGGGACATTACATTTTTGGAAAAATCGACATTGGGACACACGGATTGGGAATTTTGTCCTACAATCGGAAATGATAGATGTTGTTACCACAATTGAGAAAATAAGCAGCGGTGAAAAACGTCAATTGGAAAAATCGAGCGTGAAAACAAGAAGTTAAAAATAAAAAACAAGGCGGTCAAAGTTTGAAAAAATTGAATTTTTAAAATTTATATCATATAATGTACTATGATAGATTATTTGTTTCATTTGTTTATTTAATACCATGAATTTAAAATGTGTTTCTTATTTTTGAAAAACATAGATACTCGTAGTATTAATTTCTTATGTTTTTGTTGAATAAAAAGATAAACACAACTTAACTTTGTTCTGAATTATTCCCAAAATCAAAATCCTTAAGCACAGATTTTGTTTTGGGGATTTTTGTTTTGGGGCTAGGGTACCCAACCCCTAACTAAATTGGAAACGCAATATACAAGAAAGATTAATAAAAAACTACTTTAGCTCTCTTTTCTTGCAAATAAGCTATTGTTTATAAATGGGGCTTACGACCCCAAATTACGCACTGGTTATACACATCTGTAATCAGACCAATTTTTATGGGTGCAGGGAATTAACTTCACGGGAACTAACTTCACATGGGAACTAACTTCACCACTAGTGGGAATTAATTTCACTTTTTTTTTGTGAAGTTATCTCCCACTGAAGGCGGGAGATAATTTCATCAGAAAATTGTGTGAAGTAACTTCCCACCTACGATTGAAATATCTGAAAAAATATCAAGCGTTGAATTGGTGACGTGAAATAGTACCAAATGAAATAACACCAAATTTCAAATTTGGCCTTATTTCGTTGTTCAAAACGAAATAAAACCAATTTGGCTTTATTTCGATTTATAAAAAGAAATAAGGCCAAAAAAATAATGGAAACAACGCCGAATATTTTAAAATTCAAAAATGGTTGATTTATTGTCTAGAATAGCTACTTTTGCTAAAAAGTTTTTTTGAATTGATAGCACGGCGTACTAACAGCTAGGTATGTAAGGGGGGGCATGCTGCCCCCCTGCAACCCCCCTGCTTGGGATCATTATAGGATTTGGGGTGGGTGCGAGTTTGGGTATATGCAAAGAACTTTTGCATTTGAGCACTAAAATCAAAGAAATTCCCAACAAAAAAAAAAGCAAGTATGGCTCACAGTTATGAAAGAATCACAACGCATTCGTGTTCTTTGCATATACCCAAACTCGCACCCACCCCAAATCCTATAGTGATCCCAAGCAGGGGGGTTGCAGGGGGGCAGCATGCCCCCCCTTACATACCTAGCTGTTAGTACGCCGTGCTATCAATTCAAAAAAACTTGTGTTAGGCTCCAATTTCAAAAATTTCAATCGAGCAACAAGTATCTGTCATTTTTCAACTTCAACTTATGTTAACTTCACATGAAAGTGAAATTGATTCCCACAAAAAAGTGAAATTATCTCCCACCTTCAGTGGGAAATAACTTTACCAAAAAAAGGTTAAATTAATTCCCACTAGTGGTGAAGTTAGTTCCCATGTGAAGGTAGTTCCCGTGAAGTTAATTCCCTGCACCTTTTTATGTATGGTGGATTGCTTTAGAAAAAGCTATAAGCCGCGACAAACTAAATAAAGTCCAACGTTTGGCTTGCCTATGTATAAGCGGATCGCTTCGCACGACCCCATCTGCGGCACTGGATACCCTACTCTACCTAACATCTCTTGATATACTAAGCAAACAAATAGCTGCAAGCTCTGCTATTCGCCTCAAACTTTCATTGCAACCGCTTATACATAGGTTAACAGAAACATTGGCAACTCCGTAATTCTTAAGTATTTAGAATCAATTCCAAAGCACGGAGACTACACCATCCCCCAACTATAATTCGAATGAAACTTCCAGATTTCTATTTGGAAGGAAAGGAGATTCCTCAAAGAAGAGTCAATCCACTTTTACACAGATGAATCAAAAACAAATGAAGGATTTGGGAGAGGTGTGTATCAAAAATACTCTTTCGTACGTTTCACTCTCCAAAACCCGTTTGTTTAAATTGTTGTATTTGTAATTTTGACTATAAGTATATGAATAGATGTGCAAAGCAACAACAAAATGGGGAGGTGAATAAGTTTTTTCTCAGATTGTTCTTTTTACTTTTTTCGATGAAAAAGTCAGTTTTAAGCTTTACTTTTGCAGCCTGTATATTGATCTGATTTCTTTAATTTGTTTTTAATGAAATGCTGGTTCGAGAAAATTAGAATAAGAAAAAAAAGCGTGTGCTTTGTTAGGTTATAAAAAAATTTCTTCTTTTTATTAAAAGTTGTAGGTTTGACAGATGATTGAAAAAATTAGTGTCTCTTTCGTATGCAAATGTTTTTTTTTCTCTCTTTCTAATGATTAAAGGCGAATAAACACTTTGTGTGTTTTATTTTATTGCTATTTTCAAATCCAACATTCTCCCGGCAATGACAACATGGTTGTTATTTAATAAGAAAAAAAAAATCATAAAATCTGTACTTTAAAATAATGGAAATCATAACAACGTATTACGTTAAAATTCAAATCAAAGAAAATATTACATAATATTAAAAAAAAAAGAAAGATAAAAAGTTAATAATTGAGTTATTTATATTTCAAGTGAGAGAGGGTTTTATGATGAGTTGAATGATGGTTGCTTCTTGTCGCTCGTAGAGGAGCGTAAGTGACTAAAAACAACCTCGAATGGCAAACTATTTAGAATCTTATGGCTGGACAGTGCTTGGTATCAAAGCGAGTTTAACGATTGGTCTTTTCAAAAGGCCGTGGGTGTTTTGATTGTAACAACTCGAACGAGATCGTCGCTTCCTCGATGTAATGAAATGACACGTCCCATGGGCCAATGACCGACTGGAAAACGATCATCTTTGATGATTACTAAATCATTTTCTTTGATGTTAGGTTGCTTGGTTTGTCATTTTGTACGAATTTGCATGCTGGACAAGACATCTTCCTTGAATCGTTTCCAAAAATGTTGAACCATTGACTCCATTAATTGATGTCGTTTGATCGGATTTAATTCTGAGGGTGGTTGAGGTCGTGATAAAAGAGCATTTCCCGTCAGGAAATGTCCCGGTGTTATTGCCGTGAAGTCATTTGCATTCTCAGTGACTGGCGAAATCGGACGTGAATTGAGAACAGCTTCAATGCGAGCCAAGAGAGTTGAAAATTCCTCGAATGTGAGTTTTGCATCTCCAATTACTCTTGATAAGTGAAATTTCATTATTTTTACAGCTGCTTCGGCTAATCCATTGAAATGCAGTGCTCCCGGTGGACTTAAATGCCATTGAATGTGTCGATTTGCTAGTGCTGGTATGATTTCCTTTTGGATTGATTGAAGAAATTTGTTGTAGAGTCTTAGATTCTCGTTATTGGCACCAACAAAGTTAGTCCCACAATCGCTAAACACATCATGAAATCCACGACGAGCGACAAATCGGTCGAACGCATGAAGAAATGTTTGTGTTGTGAGATCACCAGCTGCTTCTAAATGAACAGCCTTCGTAGTCATGCATGTGAAAACGGCAACGTAACCCTTGTATGAAGTTTGACCGCGGCCTTTTGAAGCACGAATATCATAAGGGCCCGCGTAGTCAACGATAGTCGATGCAAATGGTCGTGAATTAGTATTAACACGCGCAGTTGGTAATGCAGCCATTTGTTGTTGTGATAAAACTGGACGTGCTTTGAAACAAATGACACACTTGTTTATAAAAAGTCGTGCGAAATTGCGTACATCAAGAATGCAATAAATTTGCCGAATTTGATTGACCGTCACTTGAGGTCCACCGTGTAATGTAAGACGATGATAATAATCCGTGATCAACTTTGCAATGTAGCTTTTCGAAGGCAGAATTATTGGAAATTTTTCTTCAAATGACATAAATGCATTTTGTAAACGACCGTTGACACGAAGAATTTTGTTGTTGTCAATGAATGGGTTAGGTCGATATAATTTGCAGGACTTCTTGATTGGGTTTTGATCTTGCATAGTTTGGAGTTCACATGAGAATTCATTTGATTGAATCCACCGAATAAGTGAAAGTTCACTGTTTTGAATTTCAGCGACGGTGAGTGTAGGAACTAGTTCAATGAGTTCCTTTCTTGGAATTGATAGCATTGATTTCGATGGTCGTGGCAATTTGAGCTTGATTGAAGAGCGAAAAATTCGAACGAAACGAATGGCGTATGCAAGGGCACGACGAAGACGGTTGAAATTTGAAAAACGTTGCATGAGTGTATTGATGCTGGACACTTCTTCTTTGATGTTGAGGTTAATTGATTTCACCTTTGATCGGAGCTCATTTCGATCGTCGTCATGAACTTCGAATGGTGAATCTGGCCAGTCAGATTGGGGTAGTGCAAGAAATTGTGGTCCATGCCACCATAGTGATGAGTCACGCAGTTCGATGATAGTTAGCCCACGGCTATTGAGATCAGCTGGGTTTTCAAACGTGCGGACATGGTGCCATTGTCCAATTTTAGTTGACGATAGAATTTTGTGAATTCGATTACAAACAAAAACTGACCAACGATTTGGATCTCCTCGAATCCATGACAAAACGACGCTGGAATCAGTCCACATAAAAACATTATTGAATTGGATTCTCAATGATTTTTTTACCAGTTCAAGTAATTTTACTGCTAAAACGGCACCACATAATTCGGCGCGAGATGTTGTTAACGGCTTGCGCATTGGTGTCAATTTACTTTTAGCCATGATTAAATTTACATGGATTTGATCATTTGAATCGATGGTTCTGAGATAAATTGATGTAGCGTATGCCCTGTTTGAGCTATCGCAAAAAACGTGAAGCTCATTATTTTTGTTGGTTGATGATGTGTTAATCCAACGAGGAATTTCGATTTCTTTGATAAATTGAAGTTGATCAAAAGTTTTTTCCCATTCAGATTGAAGGTCGATAGAAGTTATAATGTCGTCCCAGTCAAATTTACTCTCCCACAATTTGTTCAAAAATAATTTTTCTTTGGTGACAAATGGATTGAGCCATCCAAGTGGGTCAAATAAGCGAGCGACTGTAGATGACACATTGCGTTTTGTGAGTTGTTTATTGGTGGGAAAGTTAACGCAAAATGTGAACAAATCTTTGATGCTGGACCATCCCAAACCGAGTGTTTTGATAGCGTCTTCGGCATTGAATAAACACATCGTATTTTGATCATGATACCCAATGGGAATTTGTTGAAGAATCTTCAGGTGAATTACTAGCCCATTTACGGAGCTCAAAGCCGGCACTTCGCAGCAAATGAATGATTATTTGAATCATCTCAATGGCATTTTCGATGGTCTCGCTACCTGTTGTGATGTCATCTACATAAGTTTCAAGTTTTAATGCGGTGTAAACAGTTGGTGAAATGGCTTTGATTTCTTCAGCTACCATATGAATGGTTTTAATTGCCTGATATGGTGATGGTGCAAGGCCAAATGTGACGGTTTGAAGAGCGTATGTCTGAATGCCTAAATTATTGTTATCTTGCCACAAAACGTATTGATAGTGAGTGTCGTCCGGGTGTATATCGATGCAACGGTACATTTTTTGTATGTCGGCGATGAAAACATACTTGTGCGTACGCCAGTTCAGAATTATTGAAGCCAAATATGCTTGTAAAACAGGACCGGTAGTCAAAATATCATTTAATGATTTTCCATTTGTTGATTTAGCCGAGCCGTCAAATACTTGGCGGAGTTTTGTTGTGAGACTGGCTTCTTTAACCACGGCATGGTGAGGCAAATAGAAATGTTTTTCGTCAATCTCATGAACTAGTTTGACTTGATTGAGCTCCTTATATTCGTTAAATACTTTGAAATATTCTTCTTTGAATTTTTCGTCGTGAGCGAAACGACGTTGTAGCGATTGAAAACGTCTGAGTGCCATATCGTACGACGAACCCAATTGAATTGATGAATCAAAATATGATTTGAATGGTAAACGTACCATGAATTTCCCATTTGATTGGCGAGTTGTAGTTTGTTCGTAAAACTTCTCGGTCCATTCATCCTCTTTAGGCATTGTTTTTTCTGTTGGTACTTCCTCCAGTTCATGGAATTTTGTTAAATATTCACCAATTTGCTTTGTCGAAATGTGATGGCAATCAATCAATGGGAATGTAAGAACATGATTTTCTTGAAATAATTCTCCAAATAATATCCACCCCAAAGACGTGTATTGAGCAACGGGCTCACCGAATTCACCCTTGCGTAGACCTCCCTCAATGATGCGACCATAGACATCACCGCCTAATAATAGATCGATTTGACCGGAGTTGCATAATAAGGGTCAGCGAGTGGCAAATTATCAAGATGATGCCATGATTTTACCTTAACTGAGTGCAAAGGTAATTCTGACGTAATCGATGGAAGAACAGCGAATTTCGAAGTAAAATTAACTTTCGGATTGACAACCGAATGAATGTTGAGACTCAATCCCTTGTCGGTGATTTTGTATTGGATTTCACCCATAGGACGATAACCAATGCAGAATGGAATGAATGCTAATTTTAATCGTTGAGCGGCACGCTCAGTGATGATTGATTGTTGTGATCCCTTATCAACTAATGCCCGAAGTCGTATGAGCTGACCAGATGCGTCAAGCACATTTACAATTGCTGTAGCAAGAAGAACCGTTGAATTAGTGTGTACCAAATTATTTGAGACGATTTGGGGATTAACGGTCGGTGCATGATTCAACTGAGATGAAGTCGATGCCGTATTTGGGTTTGGGAATGAAGCTGCATTCAATGATAAGTTTGATTTATTAAAATGCAAGAGAGTGTGATGTCGACCACCGCACGTGAAACATGTGTGTTTGCTGGTGCATTGTGTTGACGTTGAATGACTAAGGCAATTGAAACACATTTTTTGTTGAGTGGCAAAGTCTTTACGTTCAAACGGTGACCATTGTAAGAATTGCTGACATCTACGTAAAACGTTAGGGCCCTTGCACCTCTCGATCGGACAAACAATTGATTTTTTTGAGACATGAAAATTTCGTATTTCCTTTCGACCCTGAGATTTATTGGAGGAGTTATTTGATTTTTGGTGCAACGATGATGACCTTGATTCGATATTGCTCGTTGCGTGTGTGGCATCAGCAATGAGAAATGTCGATTTAAGAAAGTCCAACAATTGTTGAAGTTTTGCAACTTTCTTTGGTTCTTTACGGTGTTTTTCGAATTCGAGACATGTAGCTGGCGATAGTTTTTAGAGTAGATGAAATGCAAAAAATTCGGAGTTTTCATCGGTATGAAATTTGAGGTTCCTTAACTGGAAAATGCAGGCACGTGCAGAATCATGCAACGATTTTAATTGAGCTGCTGATTCTGGTTGGGTGTATGTTGGTAAATTCATAAATTTTTTCATGAACGCATTGAACAGAACTTGATCATTGCTGTAACGATCTTTTAAATCTTCCAGGGCTTCATCATACGTTTCGTCCGTAACATCCAAATGAGCAATAGATGAGGTCACGTTTGCAGTTAGAAAAGATTTCAGATACACGAACTTTTGATGTTTCGACAGTTTTGAATTGTTGTGAACCCCCTCACGGTTTTCGCCTTGTTGTGGCGAGGGGGCTTACGTCTAACTCTTCAGCAATCCAGCTGCGGAGTAAGACAACTAAGAAAACCACCAAAAGCAGAGATGTTAATCTAATAAAATATGGATAAAAGTTTACTAAATGAAGAAAATCGAACGGGGATATACGTTCAAGTGTCGGCAGAAGTCACGGCTGCCGGCGAGGGCTTGGCTTCGCAAGAAGCTAAGTCGCCAGTGACAAAAGTAAACTTAGAGAAAGAAAAACGAGAGCTAAAAAGACAACCGGTCATTCTCTCAGTAGATCTCCTTCCCGACATAGATGGTTTAACCATCAAAGGTACGGAGACCTCGGACAGACCTCCTTCCATAGGTAGTCAAACCGAGGACGAGCTACTGATGGAACCGAGTCAAGAAGAGACTATGCTGAAGTCTGCTGCACCCCTCAAAGCTTCGAGGCAACGCAGCAACTACAAATCCTCCAAAAGATTCGTGAAAATGACCGAGTTGAAAGACCCTGCGACGCTCAGTTCGAGAGACAAAGCTCTCCTAAAAAAGCATAAGAAGCTAGTTAGGAACTTTGAGCGGCAGCTAGCAGAGACTGTCACTGCACCCAGGGAAATAGCAGAGGAAGTGAATGCCAAAGAGTCGGAGAGCAAAGGAGTAGATGCTGCCAAATCTAGGTCTGTCCCTAAAAAGGCAAACCGTGAACAGGCTGGCAATAACTCGACCGCTCGGAACGACAAAGGTAAAGTTCAGGCGACTTCCAATAGGAAACAGCAAGCCAACGCTAGGAAAGACCAAGCACCGGCAAGCACCTCTTCTGGAACGAAACCAGGAACGTCCAAGAGACAAAGATCGGAGGAGACAGTCAAGCAAGACGGTGCTAAAAAAACAGAAAACCAGCAGCTTCGACACCACCCCGATTTACCTACAAATCGCCATTATAAACCGTGACGACCCAGATGGGAAAATCTCGGGAAAAAACTGGCTTCTTGTGGAAAATGAGATCCTTAAAGCTATGAGAACGATAGTTCTGAGGACTATATCTTTGATGGTGCCGGATGGCGGCGAGGAGTCTGCTGCGGTGACCAGAAATCACGGGAGTTCCTGAACCGTACAATCGCCAACATTGGCGAACTATGGGAAGGTTCCTCCCTTGAGGTTCTACCCGCCGCAGCTCTACCACTCCGCCAGCAGTTTAGCATCTGGATCCCCCCTCCTGCAGAACATGAGGACGCAGCCATTATTAAGCTGTTGGCGAAACAGAACAAAGAGCTTCCCATTTTAGAATGGAAGCTCCAACACTCAAGAAAGAGTCATGGAGGCGAAGGGAAGGACCTCTTGTTTGTGGCAGACAAGAAATCTGACCTTCTGCTGAGAGAAAGAAAAGACGTGTTGAGGTATGGTCTCGGAACCGTAAAGGTTAAGAGGCATGAAGGCAAAGAGGAGTCAAAAGCTGCAAGTGGTGCAAATAAACCTGCACCACGCTAAAGCAGCAACGTACGACCTTACGCTCTACATGTCTCACGAGAACGTGGATGTGGCCTTGACCTTGATCCAGGAACCATGGTTAGGCAAAAACCGAATCCGTGGGTTGAGGTCAAAACACTACAACCTTTTCCATTCCACGTCAGATGAAAGTAATATTAGAAGTTGTATCCTAGTGAAAAAATCAATTAACGCTTTTTTCCTATCTAGGTACAGCAACAAGGATAACACGGCAATCAGCGTCGAATCGAATGAAGGAAACTTCATTCTAGCGTCGACGTACATGCCGTACGAGGAGGAGAGCCCACGATCAAAAACAGTCCGCGATCTGGTGGTCCATGCCACAGCAAGCGGTACACCTTTGGTGTTGATAGGTGATGCCAACGCTCACCACACTCAATGGGGCTCTAAGGACATCAATAAAAGGGGTGAGTAAATTTTTGAATATATTCTCTGTTCTAATTTATCGATATGTAATAGGGGCAATCACCCTACCTTTCGAAACAAAAACAGGGAGGAAATCATAGATTTGACCCTTATTAGCAATAATAGTAAAATTTCAGTTGAAGACTGGAGAGCCTCACCTAAAGAATCTTTTTCGGATCACTTTAGGATACTCTTCTCTATAGACAGGAACTTTACTGAAAAGAAACCTTACAGGAACCCAACTAGAACGAATTGGACAGAGTACGAAAATGGATGGAAGACTGTATTGATCCACCAGAGGATAATACAAGTCTAATCACTTCAACCATTGACACTGTTGTCCAAAACTTGTCTAGCAAAATGAGAATGTCTTTTGAAAAACACTGCCCTTTATCTCGTTCCAATAACTCCACTAACCCACCCTGGTGGAATGGTGTATTAAAGAAACACAGAACAGAGGTTAGAAAACTTTTCAATAAAGCTAAACTGAGTAAATTAGAAGAGGACTTAAAGTCTTATAGAGCCGCACTTAACACTTACACCAAAGAGTTAAGGAAGGCCAAAAAGGATTCGTGGGCTAAACATTGTGAATCCATTGAAAAAACAAGCGAGGCGGCAAGGCTCCGTAGAACCCTGGCCATTAATCCCACGATCCCGGGGTACATAAAACAACCTGATGGATCATGGTCGAACTCGAGCCTAGAAACGCTTGAACTCTTCATGGAAACTCATTTCCCCGGTTGTAAAAACCCAGAAAGTTCTCATTGCTTGCAATCGAACACGCTGGATTTTACTCATACGGAATCAAATTTAGAACTAAATCAGATTATTACTGAGCAAAAGATTATCTGGGCAATAAACTCGTTCAAACCCTACAAATCAGCGGGACTAGACGAGATTTTCCCAGCTCTTCTTCAAAATGCTCTCAAAGTAATAACTCCGTGACTTAGGGTAATCTTCATAAGTTGTATTAAACTTAGATACGTCCCTAATAGCTGGAAAAAGGTCAAGGTAGTCTTTATCCTAAAAGCAGGGAAACTCACTCGACCGCTCAGGATTATAGACCAATAAGTCTCTCTTCGTTTCTCCTTAAGACACTAGAGAGGATAATTGATCTACATGTTAGAGAACTTCTCAACGAAAACAATTTGTGCAACTACCAACACGCTTACCTTAAAGGTAAATCAGTGGAGACTGCTCTGCATGAAGTAGTTTCACATATTGAGAAAAGTCTTGAACATAAAGAATATACACTGGCAGCATTTCTTGATATCGAGGGTGCGTTTAATAACGTTAAAACGGAATCGATCAAGACTGCCTTAGTTGAAGTTGGAGTTGAATCTGTCATTGTCGATTGGATTTTCACCATGTTAAATGGCAGAATTATCAACTCTCAAATAGGAGATAGCACTATCGAGAAAACAGTTACTAGAGGCACACCACAGGGAGGAGTCATCTCACCCCTACTCTGGATCCTCGTAGTCAACAAAATTCTCACAAAGTTCAAAGATCAGGGCATTAAAATAGTAGCATATGCAGATGACATAGTGGTTTTGGTATCAGGCAAGTTTCTTACCATCATCGAAAACATTATGCAAAATGCATTAAAGGATTTATCTTCTTGGGCAACTAAGAACGGTCTCGGGGTCAACCCCACCAAGACAGAGCTAGTCTTGTTCACGAAGAAACGGAAACTGGAGGGCTTCAACCCTCCCAAACTAAATGGTATTCCTCTAAAACTTTCTAAGGAAGCTAAATTTCTAGGAGTAATCCTTGACTCCAAGCTTACATGGAAGCGTAATACGGAGGAAAGAATGAAAAAAGCATTATGTGCATTCTACACATGCAAAAAGACCTTCGGTGTACGTTGGGGTATGCGACCGCAAGTCATCCAATTGATGTACACAGCGATTGTCAGACCCATTCTTACCTATGGCTCTATTGTATGGTGGAAGGCGGTGGAAAAATCAAGCTATCTCAAGAACCTGAATAAGGTACAGAGACTAGCTTGTATAGGAATAACAGGGGCTCAAAGATCCACACCACAAGCTGGATTGGAAATGATCTTGGACCTCCCGGCTCTGGATGAGTTCATAAAGTGCACGGCAGCCAAAACTGCAATTCGTTTAAGAGAATTGTGTTTTTGGAGGCAGAGCACTTATGGCCACGGGTCAATCTTACAAAATTATGACACGATTCAAGGACTGTGGGAGACCACCGATTATATCCCCCCTTTACTAGATTTCGACAGGAAGTTTTCTATAGGGTGTCCCAAAATTAACGCAAGATTTCTAGGGTGTCCCAAAATTAAATTAAAATTAAAAATTAAAATTTAATTAGAAGTTTATGGCCTAACACAAATGAAAAGGAAACTCGGTATATTCTATCGCTGAGTAAAAAGAACATTAAAATTCTGATAGGTGTACTAACAGGTCATTGCGCCATTGGCACAATGGGATGTCAGGATGAGGAAGAAATGGAAACCATTAAACACCTGCTCTGCGACTGTCCGAACCTCCAAACCAGCCGACTCCGTCATTTCGGAAACAGGTTTGTTGGAGAACTGGATGATCTAGCACAGGTCTCAATGGCGAGCATGAGGAAATTTATAGATAGCACAGGCTGGTTCGTTAACGAGCCAGTCTACGCTAATCGACAGAATTGAGGAACATCGTTGCTAAATTTTTACTTTTACAGGGGATCACAATGGACCAGTAGGCCCCTGTGTCCGCAACAGCTTCATGCTGTGCACACCCCTTGCAACCTAACCTAACCTAACCCATTGTTGTGAATCGTTTGAAACGCTGCATAAAACGTTGGCCATTCGGTAGGCTCACCGTCAAATTTTTCGATTTTAAATTCAGGTGGCCTGAAAGAACTATCGGTTCGGACCTCGCGTATTATCGTATTGAATGACTCGTTTGAAATTTGTTCCGACGACGTGGAAGTCTGTGGAATAGTTTTTGCGTGACGCTCGGGATGGAATTTGTCAAATGCAAATTCAATATAATCTGTGGCATCCGCATATTCGGATTGAAAAGACCCAAAAATATCATTTTTGAAATAAATATCGTCGCGAGATAATTTTAAACGTACCAATGTTCGATGATTTGCATTGAAGGTCTGAAGATTTTGTGCAATTCGATTGAGACGTGTCATAAATTGCCCTTTGGATCTTCGACTTGAACCATCTTTGTCGAAATTTGGGCGCTCTCTCCACAGTTGTTCGAGCAAATCAATTTGTTCGGCCACCAATTGCTCTAGTTCAGTGGGGATGACTGAGGTTTCTTTCCCGTCATTGGACATGTTAAACTAGAGTTTGCCAAACAAAAATGCTTAAAGTCACTTACCTCTATAATCTGCGATTCTTCTGATTCTGGATATCTGCTTTTCACACGATGTTCCCTCGGAGCGTGGTGCTCGTGTACGTGTAGTGATGAATGCAGGAACCTTGTACAGACACGATTGACGGTGTCTTTGATCAATTAAATTATTTCAACAAATAATTTCTTGGTCGAATTTTAAGTAGTGGATGATTTGTGAGTAGTTACCATGTGGCATAGCACGATATTTGAGGTTACTACTCAGATGCGACACAATCGATTGGTGCCGGTGTTGAGAATTCACAGAAAACTTGATATGATTGTGAAATCTACGGAGAACTATTTTAAATTGAAATTAAAAAGTAAACCGGTTCGAAGGACCATGTATATTGATCTGATTTCTTTAATTTGTTTTTAATGAAATGCTGGTTCGAGAAAATTAGAATAAGAAAAAAAAGCGTGTGCTTTGTTAGGTTATCAAAAAATGTCTTGTTTTTATTAAAAGTTGTAGGTTTGATAGATGATTGAAAAAATTTTCTTTCGTATGCAAATGTTTTTTTTTCTCTCTTTCTAATGATTAAAGGCGAATAAACACTTTGTGTGTTTTATTTTATTGCTATTTTCAAATCCAACACAGTCATTTTGTTGATTGCAAACCAATGTACATTTTTGTCTTGAAAAAAGCATGTTCAACTTCAGTTTATTATAATTAATTCATTAATTTACAATAATCACCACGAAATTTTTTAAATTTCAGAATTCACCTCGGATTATTGTATCAAAGATGCGTTCGAAGAATCATCAAGTTAAGGGTGCGAGCGCCATTTATTGAATTCTCCTAAATTTTTGTTAATGAACGATGCTATCGAAAAAATTATGTAACATATCAAAGGAACACCAATGTTTTAAAAATATAATCAGAATGATTATAGCGAACCCGTTGAATAAATGCAGAGCAAATAAAATGCAAATTTTGACATTTATCACAAAATGAAAACGTCAAAAAATCGTTCTGAATTCATGCACAACTCATTCAATACTCGTAGATCATGTAATCGACATGTATGTTTATTGCTGACGTAAAGAAATTTTTTTAGTGAATTCATACAGTTTAACTTACTTACGGTGGAACTACAGTCCTGTGTGAACTAGGGCCTCAGCCAACAAACTTCTCCATCTAGCTCGGTCCCTAGCTACATGTCTCCAGTTTCGCGCTCCAAGTTGGGTGAGGTCACTTTCCACTTGTGCGCGCCACCTGATCCGCTGCCTTCCTCTACTGCGCTGTCCTGTGGGTGTGGATTCGAACACTTTTCGGGCCGGAGCATTGGTTTCCATGCACTCTACGTGACCCAGCCATCTTAGTCGTTGGACTTTTACCCTTCTGGCTAAGTCTACGTCGCTGTACAGCCCGTACAGCTCGTCGTTTCATCTTCTCCTTCACTCCCCTTCGATGCATACGGGACCGTAGATCACACGAACAAACCTTCTCTCGAAACGACCCAAGGTGTTTTCATCCGCTTTTGTCATAGTCCATGCTTCTGCACCGTATAGCAGGACGGGGATGATAAGGGTCTTATATAGCGACACTTTGGTCCTTCGAGAGAGGATTTTTCCACTCAATTGTTTTCTTAACCCAAAGAAACAGCGGTTAGCAAGAGCTATTCTTCGTTTGATCTCAGCGATGGTGTTGTTTTCGCGTTTAGGTAGACGAAGTCCTTGACTACCTCAAAGTTACGTCTGTGCACTATTCTTTCAAGTACGATGTTAAAAAAAACACATGACAGCGCATGACCTTGTCTAAAACCTTTTTTGACATCGAAAGGTTCTGTTAAGTTGTTTCCAACCTTTATGGAGCAGCGTGAATTCTCCATGGTCATCCTGCACAAACGGACGAGTTTGGCAGGGATCCCAAAACTAGACATGGCTCTATACAGCTCGTCCCTGTAGATGCTGTCATATGCGGCCTTGAAATCGATGAAAAGATGGTGGGTGTCGATTTGGTGTTCTTGGGGTTTTTCCAGGATCTGCCGTAATGTGAATATTTGATCGACTGTGGACTTTCCTGGTCTAAAACCACACTGATAAGGACCTATCAGGTTGTTGACGATGGGTTTTAGACGTTCACATATTACGGCAGAGAAGATTTTGTAGGCGATGTTAAGTAGACTGATTCCTCTATAATTGGTGCAGTTTAAAGGGTCTCCTTTTTTCAGGATCGGGCAAACAATACTGAGGTTCCAGCGGCTTTATTAGACTTCAGCTTAGATATGGCAATCTTTACTTCGTCTAAGTCGGGAGGACGGGATTGTTGGCTTTCGTCGTCTATGTTGAATGGATCATCAGTTTAACGCAAAATATACTTTTCATTCATTCCTTAAAAATGTTTAGTTACCAAAGATCAAGTTTACTTATCATTATTTGAAGGGTATGTTTAGTAAAAATACTGCTAATAATGAAAACAAATTAATGAGTTTTACGTATATGTTTTTGTTTTTCTTAATATAATAAATACTACCGTAGATTACATTTTATAAATGCAGAACATAGAAGAAAATATACATTGACAATAGTTTTCAGATATGGAGCATAGGTTAGTGTTGACAAATATTTTTGAGAAAGCCAATATTATTTTAGGTAGGTTAATTAAAGAAATTTCCGCTTCAGCTAACCTTCATCAACTTTTTAGAAACAAATTTAGCATTAATAGCAACCAATTATCACATAACATATTTAATTGTTCACATTGTAAAATGTCTAGAAATTTTCATTATTATCAAATTTCGTAATTTTAAAGATTATTTAAAACTAAAAAATGATCAGATACTTTTATATGATTGTTTTTCAATTAAAATAGGTTTGTGATTACTTTTAAGACTAAAATTTCAATTCAGGAACATCTCAACCACCAAAATAGACCAAACAATTTCCGAATTACAGAATGATTTATGTATCCACTTCATGAAAAATAATAAAAAAAATCTTTTTCCCGAAATGTTTACTTAATCCAAGTTGTCATTTTCCAACGACTTGCTACATTGAGCTCATTCATATGTATTTGAGTTTGATTTAAAAAAAATATGGACGTTTTTTACTTACCTTCAAACTACGCTTCAATTTACAAATTATTGTTTATAGTTTAATGTATTAAATGTATAATTATAAAAGATACAATTAAATTATTTCCACACCACCTTAGACCTACAAATTGTTTTCTATATTTGAATACTTTATTAAGAAAAAAGGTTTGCGTAAGCATAGAAACAAAAAACAGGGGGAGACGGATTTGTATAGAACAGCTAAAAACAAGCATTTTTTAGTGTGGGAGGGGGGTCTATCTCCCCCCGTTTAGGCGGTAGGGGCATATTAAAAAAATAAATACATTAAATGGAAAAAAAAAAATAATTAAAAAATAACGGTAATACTTACATTTAAGTATTATACCTTTTTTTAAAGCCAACATTTTTTTCTATTAGTTTGTTTTTAAATCAAGTCAAAACTATGCATAGTTTTTGAAAAAAATTGTTTTAAACTAAAAATGTATGCAAAAAAAATTTAAAAAAAAAGTTTAAAGTGTAGTTTTTCAAAACTTTCAAATTATTTACTGTTTTTTTTTAGAATTCATTGCTCTTATTTGTTTTTGATCAAAAACTGAAAGCTAGATGACTTTATGTCTTCTAGTTCTTGAGAAAATTGAAAATTACCAAAATAAATATTTTAATTAAATTACTTTTTCCTTGCTTAAGTATTAACGTAGTCTTATTTTGATAGTAATAATCGAATATGGATTAAGATATACCTAGGCTAAATTAATTTTTCTTAAATCCAGCTTATTTAAATGCAAAAGAAACTTTGCATGCACCCCATCTTGCAACCACCGAACCGTGCCCCCTACCCTCCTTGCACGCACTCCAACTTGCACCCACCCCAAATCCTATAGTGTTCCCAAGCAGGGGGGTTGCAGATCCTTACAGATCCCACTGTTGCTTACACACAAATTCGCATACACATTACTGTTGCATACACCCAAACTCGCACCTACCATTGTTACTATCAAAATAAGACCACTCAAGCAAAAAAAAAAGAATTAAATTAAAATAGTAGTTGTGGTTATTTTTAATTTGCATGCACTCCATCTTGCACCCACCGAACCGTGCCCCCTCCCCCCCTTGCACGCACTCCAACTTGCACCCACCCCAAATCCTATAGTGTTCCCAAGCAGGGGGGTTGCAGGGGGGCAGCATTCCCCCCCTTACAGATCACACTGTTGCATACATCCAAATTCGCACACACCTTACTGTTGCATACACCCAAACTCACACCTACCATTGTTACTATCAAAATAAGACCACTCAAGCAAAAAAAAAAAGAATTAAATTAAAATAGTAGTTGTGGTTATTTTCAATTTTCTCAAAAACTAAAAGACATAAAATCATATAGTTTTCAGTTTTTGATCAAAAACAAATAAGAGCAATAAATTCTGAAATAAAAACAATGGTAGATAATCTTGAAGTATTGAAAAACTACACTTTAAACCTTTTTTTAAATTTTTTTACTCAAATTTTGAGTTTAAAATTAAATTTTTTAAAAACTACGCATAGTTTTGACTTGAATTAAAAACTGGCTAAAAAAACAGAATGTTAGCTTTAAAAACATGTATAAAACTTAATTGTAAGTATCACCGTTATTTTTTAATTATTTTTTTTCCATTTTAAATAATAATTTTTTTAAATTGCCCCTACCACCTGAACGGGGGGTGATAGACCCCCCCTCCCATAGTAAAAAATGCTTGTATTAAGCCCCTCTCACAAAAACCGTTATTATATCTTGGTGCCAAAGTTATCGTACTCGTGCCAAAAACAGCACTAATAAATCATTAAATGTGTATTTGGTCAATTTCAATTAATTTATTATACATTTACAACACTTATTTGGAATGAAATTAAAAAGCTATTCAAATTTTCCAATTTAAGACCATGTCAGCACTTCAGATTCTGTTGGTTAGGATTGTTTCGCTTTTGAACGCGGCCATGAAACTTTCAAAATGAAGCATTTTGATGGGCCTATGAGGACTAAATGCGAGAATGTGTTTGGTTTTTGCATCATTTCACACACACTTTCTCACATTTAGTCCTCAATAGCTTGTAGGCAAACCAAAATGTCAGTCTAAGATTCACATCTTGTTAAATGGAGTATTTTTGGTGTGTAGTCTAAACGACTGAAGTTATGTCTCTCATTCCACCAGTCCGCCTTCCAAATCCTTGTATCCAAGCGGAACTTTTTGGCGATAAAACAAGTCTTGCCCTGGCTTAAAAAAACGTGATATCAACATCTGATATCCGTATTTTCTCAGATAGTCAGGCCGCTATCAAATTTGTTTTCATATCCGGGCACTGTCTTACTCGCCTCGCGGTTAGGCGTATTCTCAATTAATTTTTGAAGAAGCTGTACGGATGAGGAAGAGGAGAAAACAGTTCTTCACCTCCTCTCCTGCCTAGCTCACGCAACGCAAGACTTACCTAGGAGAATTCTTTTATAACGATCTCAATTGTATTAACATAATCAGTCTTTCTCATTTCATAAGGGACTCAAATGAGCCATTAAACTGGCTTAAGTGTATCCTACTCCATTACGGACAGCCACTTTAACCTTACCTAACCTAACAACATTTGTGTCTTTTTTATACATTAGGTTAGATTGATTATCCGTGGAGCACATGATACTTAAAAAGAAGAATATGGTTGAAGAATATAACTTCAAACTATTCTCGAAATTAAATTCAAAGTTTGAAGATAAGTAATATGTTTGAGTAATTTATTTAGAACTTGCAACTTGCGTTCTTTAAACAGAATTTCGTGTTATGGGTTATAGAAAACTAAATCGGGTTACTTGTAATTTGCATTTGCATTTGCATTAGAAGCTTTACATTTTAAATTTTAAATTACATTTAAAAAAAAATGTCTTTAAAACGTGAAGTTAGTAGGTAATGCCATTCGGTGAAAATTACAAACGTCCATTTTTTTTCTATTCTTTCGGCACTCTAAGCATAATTTCAAGACAGTTAAGCTAAAAAAAGTATCAAATCATTTTCAAGTGTTCGTATTTTTAAAAATATATGTATAGGTAATAAAATTGAATTACCTAATATTTTAATATTTTTTTCTTATTCTTTTACAATTTTAATTATATGTCTTGATGGCAGTTCTAGTGACAAATAAATTGTTTTTATTTTGCTTTGATAGTACACTAGGTCTTCCAAAACTAATATTATCCAACTCGTTAGTATTGCCATGTCAACTTTTGTGTCCTTTTCCATCATTTCCGCACTACATTGTGGTTTATCAACCGCCCATAATTTGTCGTGGTAGGCCATTAAACCATTTTCGCGAAGTCGTAAAATTGCACTAGCAAAATGTTCCTTGTAGGGTGAGCCTTTGGAAACAGCTGCACAGGAGGCAGGAAATGGTGGTTCCATCGTTACTTCCTGTAGATCACAGAATTCTTGTTCAGTGAGGTCATCTAAAAAAAAAAAATAATGTATTTTATCGCAATCTTTGTTAAAAGTTATATTCGATCTTGTCATGTAAAATGTTCAGATGGTACCGATTCATGTGACTATTACTTTATAGATATATTTGAGGGTGATAATAAGTGTAGCGTTGGTACTATTTATATGCCACCTTGCATGGCTAGTTCTCGGATGATTACACCGATTGTTGAAGAAATGTGTTCTCACGTACCAAACCTCTTTATTTGTGGTGATTTAAATATTAATAAATATTAAAAAAAAATAAAAATAGTGATGAAAATTTTGTTAAATGTTATAGTCAATTATCCATCCCTGTGTTTTCATATCATGACCTTATATTTTCAACACTTGACTTTAATTTCGATAAAAAATCGCAGCACACTTTCCAGTATCGTGATTTTCGTAATATTAATGTTGAAAACTTATTTAACGAATGTATGTCGATGTATTTGCATTCAATTTACACCACATCTAACCTAAACTATCAAATTGAATACTTTAGATCAGTGATTAAAGATCTTTTTAACAAACATGTTACATTAAAAACGTGTCATATGAAATCGAAGTTGTCCTTGGCTCTCTGCGGATATACTTAATGCTATTAAGGCTAGAGATGTCTCATACCGACGACGTTGGAGACGTTTTGGTTGTCCAGAAATGCTCCTCGACTTTAAACGGTTACGTAATTCTGTAACGAATTTGATCAAAATTGCGTTATACAAATTTTATAACAATAAGTTTAACTCAGATCGGTCGTCAAAGTTTTTTTGGAAGGAAGTTAAGAATATTGGTTTGAGAAAAGATGTTCAACCTTGTGATGATAATATTGATTTGGAAGGTTTGAATGTTAAATTCTCTACTTCACAAACCCAATTCTGTGAAATGTCTTCTAGACGTGCAGAGAATGATACTACTAACGCCTTTTCGTTAAGTGCGGCAGGTGATTATCAGGTAGATAAAGCAATTTTCTCCATAAAATCTAAATGCACCGGACTTGATAATATTCATCCTGACTTTATTAAAATCCTCCTACCCTTCCTACTTTCCCACATAACGCACATATTCAACACCATTATAATGACATCTACATATCCCATCCTGTGGAAGACATCGAAAATTATCCCCATCCTAAAACAAGGAAAGAAGAAGGAATATAGACCGATAGCTATCCTATCTTTTCTATCTAAAGTTTTTGAAAGTCTGATAAGTAACCAGATAAAATATTATATTAAAGACAAGCAATTATTGAATCCTTTGCAATCTGGATTTCGGTCTGGACATAGTTGTGTTTCAGCTTTACTCAATGTATCTGATGACATAAGACATGCTTTAGACAATAAATTTACAACTGTGATAACCTTACTTGACTTTTCAAAGGCATTTGACTGTGTAAACCATAATCTTCTCTGTGATAAATTGACGACCCTATTTAGCTTCTCTGACACAACTAAAAAACTTATTTACTTATATTTGACCAAGAGTATGCAAGCCGTGTCTTGTAATGGTAGAATGTCCTCGTTCCTCCCTGTTAATAATGGTGTTCCTCAAGGATCAATCATTGGACCTTTACTGTTTTCATTGTTCATTAATGATCTGCCCTCAGTTTCTCTTACTGTCAGTTTCATATCTATGCAGATGATGTCCAATTATACATATATTAGTTTTCCTGAGATGATGTTTAAGGATGCAATATCTAAAATGAACATTGATTTACATGCTATATATGATTGGTCGACACGGAACGGACTTAAACTCAATCATGAAAAAACGAAAGCTCTTCCAATTTCAATAAACAAACCAAACCCAGATAATTTCCTTCCCGTTATGTTGAATAATTATTGTATCATTGAATATGTTGCCCAAGTTAGAAATTAAGGTTTGGTCTTTAACAACAGGTTAACTTGGAATAACCATGTCGATACAGTTGTGTCGAAGATTTATGCTTCACTTAGAGAATTATCTGTTACTAAATCCGTACTACCTACCCATATTAAATTAAAGCTGGTAAAAGCACTTGTCCTACCTATAATAACATACGGGTGTGAGCTGTTTGCTGATCTTGATTCTCAATCACCTCCTCACCCTATCTCTTCCTCACCTAACACCTCTCATCTTATTGGGCTGGATCTAAGGTGTGAAACGACCCGTGCCGATGATCAGCCTGGCTGGGGGCCCAATTCAAAAATAGCCCAGTCTCTAACGGACTATCCGGATACCTGGCAACCTCCGGATTAACTAGCCTTATCTGTACATGCGAATCTCTGTGCAGACGGACATCTTTTCTTCGTATCTCGTGGGATCAAAAATGAACAAAACAAAAAATAAAAATGAAAAAAATGATGAGACCGGTATCTCTTCAGGACCGGGCGGCAGTTTGGCGTCAAAGCCTGTTGCCGTATCTCTTGCGGCCAACACAGAGAAGGGAGTAGTGGCTAACCATAGACCCTCCTCTGCAGTTGGTAGTAACGAGAATATGAAGGTAGCGATACCTAATTTCAGTAGTGGCAGGGTTGTGAAAAATGGCCCTACCACTACTAATGAGAGTACATCCAGAAATGGAAAGGGAAAACTCTTAAAATATAGACAAAGGCGGCAAGCGGCGAAAATCCTAAAGGCCTCTGGTGCATCATCGGGGGCTAAAAGGACACCGCAGCAAACCGCTAGCGTCGAATGGGCTAAAAGCATACTTGCTACAACAAAGACCAGTAAGGACTCTACGTCTAAACGAGAAAGGTCTCTTGAGGGGGCCGTACCGACACCAAAACGGCCTCGGGTGCACAACACCAGCACTCCCCTCAACCCCATCAAGAAAGCCAGTTTCAGTGACGTCACGAAGGGTAAAGTCGTGGTTGCGGTCATTGACAGGAGCGATGATGATGGCACAATATCGGTTGATCGTTGGCAGTTGGTCAAGGTTAAGCTTTTGGATAACTTTTTAAGCATTTTGAGGGAGCTTTCAGGACCACTTCCTTCCATAAGCGATGGGGGTTGGCATCAAGGCCATGTCAAACTCATGGTTTGTGGCGAAAAGAGGTCTTGTGACTTGTACAAGCTCGCTGTCAGCCGGTTAGGTGAAGTTTGGCCAGGTGCGAAGCTCGAGGTTGTAGCTAAGGAAGACATTCCTAGCAGACCTAGAGCTCGCATTTGGATCCCAATGGAACCTGCTGGTGTCGAGGACATTCTCGAGATGATCAGAGTGTGTAACCCGTCCCTTCCGACTCATAACTGGAAGATAGCCAAGCTAGAGGAGGTGAAAAATCTTTATAGGAGTGCCATTTTGGTACTCAATAAGGAATCTTTGGCTCCTCTAGCCTTAAACGAGGGCTCGATAAACTATGGCTTCGAAACCATTAAAATTCGAGTCTATAAAAAAGATGAGGTTAACGCGGAAAGCGGGCCTCCAAAAACAACCGAAGGAGAACTAGCGGTTGGTGGGCCTGGGACATCGTCTTCTCTCTTAACAGAGGGTGACGATGCACCCATGCCCTCTCCAATAGCGACTTCACCCTCTACAAAAGTCGTAGACAGTCAATCCTCAATGGAGACTGAGGACGACCTCAACATGATCCTTTTGAGCGAGGACGAACTCTTGGGTTCATCCTCAGACTCAGTGTACGGTGTGGCAGTATGGTGGACTGCTTTAGAGAAAGGTATAAACCGGGATAAATTAAATAAAGTCCAACGTTCAGCTTGCCTATGTATAAGCGGATCGCTTCGAACGACCCCATCTGCGGCACTGGACACCTTACTCTACCTAACACCTCTTTACATTTTTAGCAAACAAATAAATGCAAGTTCTGCTATTTGCCTCAAAGCTTCGTCGCAGTGGACTAACAACAACATTGGCCACTCCGTAATTTTTACTTATTTAGAATCAATTCCAAAGCACACAGACTACACCATCCCCCAACTGCAATTCGACAGAAATTTTCAGATATCTATACCTTCCAGATCTTTTTGGGAGGACAGGACATTCCTGGAAGATGAGTCAATCCATTTCTATACAGATGGGTCGAAAACAAAAGAAGGGGTTGGTGGAGGTGTGTACTCCGAACGACTGAAATTAAGTCTCTCTTTCCGCCTTCCCAATCATTGTAGCGCGTTCCAGGCGGAACTTTTGGCGATAAAAGAAGTCTTGTCCTGGCTTAAGGAAAATGTGATATCAACATCTGATATCCGTATTTTCTCAGATAGTCAGGCCGCTATCAAATCTCTGGACTCTGTCTCTACAAACTCTATAACAGTCCATAACTGTCGATCATCTCTAATGGAGATGGCACAACAGTTTAATATTCACCTTTGCTGGGTGCCGGGCCATAGAGACATTCCAGGTAACTGTAAGGCAGATGAACTTGACAGGAACGGTACAGTACAGCCCATCCTACCACGTTTGGCACATACAGTACAGCCCATCCTACCATGTTTAGCACGTACAGTATAGCCCATCCTACCACGTTTGGCACGAACTATTTAAAAAGTTCAAGGTGCTTGCTCTCTCTAAGCAGATCGCATATAAGCTCGATAATAGGTGTCATAACCGGACACTGTCTAATAGGAAAGCACGCCACGAGATTAGGCGTATTCTCAAATGACTTTTGCAGAAGCTGTATGGACGAGGAAGAAACAGTTCTTCATCTTCTCTGCACATGCCCTGCTCTGGGTCGAAAACGCAAGAATTACCTAGGAGAATTCTTCTTTAACGATCTAAACGATCTAAACCACATCAGCATAATCAGCCTCTCACGTTTCGTAAGGGACTCAAACTGGTTCCATTGAGCTTAGGAGGAAGCCTCAAGATTCATGTGGTATCACAATGGGCCAGAAAACTGGCCTAAGTGTGTCCGTTTCCATCTAGGACAGCCACTATAACCTAACCTAACCTAACCTGATTCAGATAACTTTTATTTAATATGTCTTTTGTTTTTTTTTGTTCTGAAATCTTTAATTCTTAATTTCAATCCATTTTTAATGTATAGTTAATTTTAATTAATTTTTTGTTAATTTTGTTCTCACACGTTTGTAAATATTTCTTTTGTTAATTGTGTTATATTCAGCTTGGTCCGATAATTAAAACTTATTCACACTTCGTAAATAAAAACACAAATTCACTTTATTTAAATTACTCCAAACTTATTTATTGAACACTTTCAAATATTACTTTTTAAACACAGTCTTTACTTTCAATTATTTTACACAGTCTTTACTTTATCGCAGTTCACAACCAATAATAAACCGCTTCGCTTCCGAGCGCCTATTTATATACCTCAAATCGGTTCGAGAATCTACGAGGTTGTTCTCGATGCTTAACGAAGTTCTCCTCTTTATCACTAGATGCTTAACGAAGCTAGTTCTCCTCTTAATCCCTAGATGTTGCCCCTTTCGAGGTTCTTGTATGCGCTGCGTTGAATGTTTTCGAATTGAGTTCCCCTCTTAGCCACTAGATGTTTCTCGATGCTTAAAGAAGCGAGTTCTCCTATTAATCCGATATTAAAAGAGATAAAGAGTGTATACACATTACATTGCCCCCTCCTTAGGATTGATCGTCCCGAACAAATCCATCGTTCTCATTACCACTGTAGCGATGTAGCCGGTCGCGATGTACAACTTTAGGTTTTCCTCTGACTCCCTTTTGTATCCGGTACACGACATCGTTGATTTTTGTAATGACTGTATATGGACCTTCCCAGTCACGTTGAAGTTTCGGTGATAACCCTTTTTGTCGATAAGGGTTGGAAAGCCACACCCGATCTCCTGCTTGGAACTCTGTTGTTGTCCCTCGTATATCGTAGCGTCTGTCTGTGAACATCTTTATTTTCAACCTGGTATTGTCGTGGATCTGAAGGAGTCTTTCTCTGACGTCATCAATGTAGTCATCCTCGGCTTGCGGCTCCGACGTGGGACATCCAAATTTTATTTCGCTCGGTAGTCTGATATTCCTTCCCATCAAAATCTCAGACGGTGTATGACCAGTTGAGCTATGTCTTGCACTTCGATACGCCATCAAAAACAGTGGAATGTGTCGATCCCAATCTCGCTGATTGTCGTCCACATCTTTGCAAAGATGTTCTTTCAGGGTTCGGTTGAATCGTTCAACCATGCCATCAGATTGTGGTAAAGTGGTGTTGTTCTTGTCTTCTTGATGTCAAGAAGCCCACAAACTTCCTGAAATATGTTTGATTCAAAATTCCTTCGCTGGTCAGAATGCAGTTCTAATGGAACGCCGAATCTGCTCACCCAGTTGAAGACAATTTGGTCTGCGACTGTTTTGGCTTCTTGGTTTGGAATGGCGTATGCTTCAGGCCACTTGCTGAAGTAATCCATGACGACCAGAATATAACGATTTCCATTATTTGTTTCCGGAAATGGACCCGCCACGTCTACTGCAATCCTTTCGAAGGGTGCTCCGACATTATACTGCTGCATGTGGCTGTTTAGTAGTAGTAGTAGTAGTAGTAGTAGTAGTAGTAGTAAAATGTGTGATTTTATTAAGCAGAAAATTGATTTACATATTTGTTTTAAAAATTCACAAAGTATAGCATTGGCTTTTGCCGTCAGCCAGAAAAAAGAAGTTTAAATTTATATACAAAGACATAAATGTATTCTAATTATAGTATATTAATTATTTTAAAAAGAAAATTGAATGAGGTATTCGATCATTTTTAAAAAGCTTGGTTGATAATTTGTTTTCTATAGTTTAGCGCCGTGCGGACGAAACTGGACAATGCTGTCTAGTTTTCACCATTGAGAATTAAAATGATATCATCATTGCTGAGGACGTTTTTTCCCCAGAAAGCGCGTCGGATTGTCTGAAGGATAGGACATCTTCCTAGGAAATGCGTTACATTTTCGGTTTCTTGGAGATTATATAATGTGCACCGAGTGTTGTCGTTTGAGCCGTGTGGTTGGTAATTTAAACGCAACAATTCCCCTCTGGTTTTGAAAATTAAGGCTATTGTACTGATAGGATATCGATCGTCGAAATAATTGTTCACACCCATGTCGTAATTTAATTGTCCATATAGGATTCGGGACTCACTTTGTTGAGCCGACTCTCCAAATTTTGCAAAAAATGATGCTTCAATTTTTCCAAGCAATAGTGGGCATAAAGTTTTCCAATCCTCTATACCTGATTCTAGCAACTGGATGTCATGTTCAAGACCAAGTCGAGTCCACTCTTCAAAGAACTGGGATTTCCTAGAAAGCAGATGTCTAACGATTATGTTAGGTAGCCGATGGTTTGGTAACTCTATAACTTTAAATATATATTGCAGATGCATCTTCAATGTGAAGATATAGAGTGGTGCCACTCCTGTTTCTAGGTGCAACATATAGGTAGGTGTATTTTCTGGGAGCCAGAACATTTTTTTAATAAAATATCTTAAAAGTTTTTCTACCTCCTCATACTGCTGAAATCCCCATACCTGGCCAGCATAGCATAATATCGATCGCATTACGGCCTCAAATAGTTTAAACTTTGTGCTTGGGGCAATATGCTTCTTACTTAAGATTCCTTTCCAGTTGCAGTTGATAGCTTTTTTTGCTTCGATTAGCCTTGCCTTTAAATGTTTTTGTAGAGATAGTGATGGCGTTATGATTACCCCTAAATATTTATACTCCCTCACCACCTCAAGATCTACATTTTCCCATTTCCATTTTTCTTCTCTTGCATATCGTCCTGTTCCGGTGCGAAATATCATTACCTTCGATTTATTGGTATTAACAGTCAGATTCCATAGGTTACAATATGATTGGAGTTTGTTTATCATTATTTGCAACATATTTGGAGTCTCTGCAAATATGACAACATCATCTGCATATAACAGTGCTTTAATTGTGGCACCGGAAAAACTAATTCCACCAGGTAAAAATGTAGTGAGATCATCTAGGAAAAGAGAAAATAGAACTGGGCTCAGAAGACAGCCTTGTTTAACACCTGATGTCGTGTGGAACCATTCAGATCTTTCTGTTCCATTCCATACCGTTGTTTGGTTGCTCGCATAAAGTCCTTTCAGCGTATTCAACATTTTTGTGGATATACCTAGGCAGCTTAGCTTGTAAGACAATGCATTCCGATCAATTGAATCGAAAGCTGACTTGAAGTCAATGAAGAAAGTATATAACTTCTTTCCTTTCGTTAGGAATGATCTGGCAATACACGTCAAAGAAAATATATTGTCCACCGTTGAGTATTCTTTTCTGAAACCAGCCTGATATTCGCTTAGCAGATTGTTATCTTGAACCCATAGCGTAAGTCTGTCTAAAATTACACCTGTAAAGATTTTCATGACAGAGTTCATAAAAGATATGCCACGATAGTTTGTTGGTTCGTTCACGTCGCCTGTTTTGAAAATTGGGAAAATGATATTTTCGGAAGCTTTCCGGAAAGTCATCGCTCATGAAGATGTAGTTGTATGCATCTGTTAGTTTTATTAAAAAGTTTTCTGAAGCATATTTATAAAATTCATAGGGAACGCGATCGTCTCCTGGAGCTTTGTTGTTGTTACATCTGTGAAGGACAGTCGCTACTTCTTGAATTGTGAATGCTTGATCCAGAATTTCGTTTTCGATCCAAAGATAAGCTAGCTGTATTTGGAAGGGTCTTTCTGGCCTCCCTAGTAATCGTTGAAAATGATTTGCTAATAGTCCCGTACTAATTTCGGTTTTCCTAACGAAAGGTATCCCATTTAGTTCACGCGCTAATTTCCAAAAAGAGCTGCTATCTCTTACTGCGTTCAGGCTTACCATGAGGGAAAGAGAATATTGTTTTTGTTTTTCCTTGCAGAGATTTTTGTAAGCCACATTTGCATTTTGGTACATCATTTTTGCTGAATTTGAATTGATTGCCCTGACTAGCTTAAGCAGCCTGAAAGATTTGTTCCTAGCTGCTTCACATTCTGCATCAAACCATGGGTCCCTCCAATTCTTTTGCCTACGGTTTGCTTGGAATGGTTGGGCGGCTTGTTCGACACATGCAACCAATAACTCAACACCCCTTATCGATTGAATTTGATCATCGTTTACAAGGCTCAGACTTGTGTCAAGTCTTGTTTGGTATGACAGCAAGAAACGTTCCTTCCATTGAAGTTTCGGTAAGAGTTTTAGGCTTTTCGGTGGGTTGTTCTGAGTCTTTGGTGAACTCACAAGAAATTACCACTGGAAGATGGTCTGAGTATACCAGTTGTTCCACCGTTAAGTCTCTTGTGTACTCGAGCCACTTTCCACGTAAAAGGCAGTAGTCTATTGTGGAGTTGGCAGTTCCTCTGAAAAAGGTAAAGTTACCAGTTTTGTCACTTCTTGTTCTTCCATTCAACATGGTCAGACCAATCGATTCACACATTTCTATAAGTTTTCTCCCATTTGTGTCGAGCGTTGCGTCACATGCTGACCTGGTTGAACTAATTGATAAAGGGGTGAAGTCGGGCGGCATCTGCAGTATCTGCGAGTTCCCAACCCTCGCGTTGCAGTCTCCAATTAGCATTAAATTTTCCATGCCTTCTTCTAAAAGGAAATTAAAAAGCTCCGCATACTCATCCATCAATTTGTTACAATTGATATAAACTGGTACGATCATAAATTGTTCATTTTTAATAGTCATTCCAACTACTATCCTATCCATTCGTCTTACAAAAAAGCAATTTGTGTATTTCTTAAAAGATTTTCTGATTCCGTAAAGAAATCCTTCGCTTGCTCTTCCATGTGTGTGAGTTCTCGTTGCTGGGATCCAATGTAGAACGAATTCAGGAAAAAGGTAGTCATAATTTTCATTTGGGTTCTCGATAAAGGTCTCAAATAACATAAAAATATCGTTTTGTCTAACTTTATCAAAAAAATCTTTAAAAACAGTTTTGTTGGCTAATCCTGATACATTATAAGAACATATTTTACAAGAAATAATATTTTTTAAATCTTTACATAAATTACTAGTGTAAACATGGCTGACGGCATTTTTATTAAATATAATTTGGCAGCACCTGCCTACCTATAGTTTGAGGGTCTATGGTGGGAATTTTATTTGATGACACATCAAATGTCAGTTGTTGTAAGAACTCCATACCTCCGTCTTCATCACATGTCAAAACATTGTTTTGGTTGTAATAAAAAGTTTTTCCCTCAATTTGCAATGTATTTCCCCGAAGCAAGGATTTTATATTTTTGTTTTTCGCGATTATTTTCGTCCGTATTTCGACGAGTTTTCGCCTTCTTTCCCTAGCTGCTGTCGGGTAGTCCTTGTGTATCGAAATACCAGTGCCTCTTAACTTTGTCGCTGCTTTAAGAATGCGTCCAACATCATGTTGTTTGTTTTGTAGCTCGACAACAACGTTTTTGATTTTTTGATTGCTGGAGCGAAGTGTGCGCGTATCTGCAATTACATTTTGATTTTGAGTTTGAAGAAGGTCCATGCACAGTGTTTTTGCTTTTTCAGTTGCTTGAGTCCCTGTCTCAGCGGGAAAGTGTAAGATCAAATTTTTTTCGTTGACTCTATTTGACAGGTACTCCACTTGTCGCTCGAGTGAAATACATCGGGTCTCAACCTTCTCTAATTGATTTTGAAGAACTGTGTTGTTTCGTTTTAAAGTGTCAATATCGGTGTTAAGCTTATCTATGTCTGCTTTAGTAGCGAAGTCCTTAAGTTTTTCATCCAGAAGTGCAGACATACGGTCGAACAGATCTGGAATTTTCATTTCTCCTACGATCATACCGGATTTTTCAGCAGTTTGTTTTGGTGGCGGAAAAACCTCTGGGGAGGTGCATGATAAACCTCTTTTATTTGAGTAAGTTTGTGTTGTGTCGTCGACGGTTTTATTGTTTGAAGTTGCTGGTGGTGTTCGATTTAGCGGCATTTTTTATACGGTTTTATAGGTGCTTTTGTGTTAGTTTTTCTTTATTCAATTTTTGAGTGGATTTATTTTGATATTTATTTAAATTTAGAATGGAAATTTAAATATAAATTCTCTGTGAAACTTAATTGGCTCACCCAATGGTTCAATTTTGCATCGAAAATTGACTAAATTTATGATAACTACTTTAGCTTTAGATCTATACCATCAACAATTTTCGCGAGACTTAAAAAATAGACGTCTTTACTCAATCAACTTCACTCACTTGTGGCTGTGGTTCTTTTTGTTCGGGCCTTTGGTGGCAGCACAGGTATCGCATTTTCGGCACCACTTCTCGACGTCTTCCCTTGCATGTAGCCAGTAAAATCGTTGCCGAACCTTTTCTAGCGTCTTGTTCACTCCTAGATGACCTCCCGAAACTCCACCATGCATCTCTCGCAGAACGTCCATAACCTTCGATCTCGGTAAGACTAGCTGCATTATATAAGACTTTCCATCTGCTGATTCCCATTTACGTCGAAGGACACCCTCTTGGACATGAAACGAGTCCCACTGTGCCCAATAGGCCTTCAGAGTCGGACTTCTATGTGAGATATCAGCCCATTCTGGGTTTTCCTGGTGTTCCTTCCAAGCGAGGATGGGTTCGATATCTGAGTCTTCTTGTTGAGCCTTCCTCAACTCGTCGTTGCTCCAGCCATAAATGGGATCGGCTCTGGTTCGTTGGACAGTAACCACTTCTTTTTCTTCTTGTCGTCTGCAATGCTTACAGTCTTGCTTGCATGGTCTCCGAGACAGTGCATCTGCATTTGAGTGAAGCTTCCCCTTCCGATATTGAATTTCGTAATCGTACGTCTGCAGCCTCTCAATCCACCTTGCCACTTGACCCTCTGGATTCTTGAAATTCAAAAGCCAGTTAAGTGCACCATGGTCAGTTCGGAGAAGAATCTTCTGTCCATAGAGATACTTATGGAAGTGCTTTGTTGCCAAAATCAGTGCAAGAAGTTCTCTTCTGGTCACACAATAGTTCCTTTCCGACTTCGAGAGTACCTTGCTGTAATAGGCAATCACCTTTTCTTCGCCATTATGCGATAGTACAGCACCAATCCCGACATTGCTCGCATCAGCATCAATTATGAATGGTTTTCCTGGAGTTGGGTAGGTCAGCACTGGTGCATTACATAAGCGTTGCTTGAGCTCTTGAAAGCTGCGCTCGCATTCACCTGGCCATCTAAACTGCTTTCCCTTTTCCGTTAGCTGATGTAGACTCTTAGCGATTCCAGCAAAGTCCTTCACAAAGCGTCTATAGTAGGTGGCTAGACCCAGAAAGCTTCGGAGTTGGTGTTTGTCATGTGGTGTTGGCCAATTCTTCACGGTGTTAACCTTATCAGGATCCGTTTATACTCCTTGGGATGAGATGATATGTCCCAGATATTTCACTTCGGTTTTGAAGAGTGAACACTTTTCTGGGTTAAGCTTGAGGTGAGCTTCTCGAAGTCTTTGAAACACGGCTCTCAGATGTGTACAATGTTCGTCAAATGTTTTCCCGTATACTATGACGTCATCCAAATAGACCAAGCAAGATTTCCATGTGAGTCCTTGCAGGACGCATTCCATTAGGCGCTCAAAAGTCACTGGAGCATTGCAAAGTCCAAAAGGCATTACTTTGAACTGCCACAATCCGTTTCCTGTTGAGAATGCTGTCATTTCTTTGTCTTCAGGATGGATTTCGACTTGCCAGTAACTACTTTTCAAGTCCAAAGTTGAGAACCATTGTGCTCCTTCCATTGCGTCCAGAGTATCACTGATCCTAGGCAGAGGGTAGCTATCCTTCTTGGTCACATCATTCAACCTTCGATAGTCCACGCAAAAGCGGGTTGATCCGTCTTTCTTCTTTACCAGGACAACTGGAGACGCCCAAGGGATTTTAGAGTTTTCGATCAGACCTTCTTCTTTCATGGTGGTTATCAGTTCTTCAACCTCACCTTGTTTGGCTAGTGGAAGGCGTCTTGCAGTTTGACGAATCGGCCTTGCATCCCCGGTATTGATTCGATGTTGCACCAGTTGCGTTCTGCCATATTTCCCTTTCGATGACGAAAAGATGTCTGCAAATTCTTCGAGAAGACCTCCTGCAGTTTTTCGTTGTTGGTGGCCAAGATTAGATGACTTGAGAATGTTCGTCTTTATGGATTTCAGCTCTTCGGACTTCAAGGATTGCCTTGAATCTTCTTCGTTGATCCTTGTTATCGCTGATACAGATTCGCATTGTCCGACAATCTCACCTTTTCTCAGCTTAACTTCATACGGCTTGATGTTCAGTATTCGTACCGGAACCATGTTCTTTAAAGGTCCCACAAGAGTCTTCCTAATGGTGACATTTTGGGAGGACTTTACAGATGCTGGTTCGACCATGAGATATCGATGGCTGCCAGGCTTACCCTTCAATTTCGTCCACACGAATACCTCTGAAGAAGCAGGCAAAGTGAGATCTTCTTTGATGACAGTTTTCACAGATGACGAGGTCTCATTCGAGTTGGTCCCATAGATCATCGGAATCTCCATGTTTCGATATTTTAGGACTTGGTTCCCGATGTCCAATATCACTCCGTGACCTTTCATAAAATCGACGCCGACAATTCACTCATCGCATATATCTGCTACCACGAACAGGTGAGAGAATTCCAAATCTGCCATCCGGATCTTAAGACGTACCTCACCATAAACTTTTGCGGCCTCTCCAGTTGCAGTCCTTAGACGATAGCTGTTGGTGTTGTGGAGCCTTGCCTTCTTAACGAGGTCTTGCCGTATGATGGACGCCGTGGCACCGGTGTCAATGGTAGCCACACATTTGTTGCCATTTATACTTGCTTCCACGGTCAGGCTCTTGTTGTCACGTTTCGTTTGAGAAACCTGGATGTTGTTTCTGGGGCCATCGATACCAGAAACCAGCTTCTGCCCCTCGAAGTTGGTTCTTATTCCTTTCCCGGGTGGGAAACAACTTCGGAAGCAACGTTGTTGGTGTTGCTTTGGAACGGTTGAATTACTTCTATTTCCACAGTGTTGGCATGTGGTTCTTCTTCGTGGTAATCTGCACTGTCGCTGTAGATGCCCAGTCTTATTGCAGTTCCAGCATCGTGCTGGTCCGTCTCGCTGACTCCTTTCCGCAGTAGCCTTCTGACAAGAACATTCTTGGACTTCTATTTCTCTTACGCGATGCACGTTTTGGGAAGCTTGATCTGCAGCTTCCATCGTCAGAGCGAAAGCCAATGCTTCTGGTAGTGTTCGCTTTCCGGCAGTGCGGATAGCCCTTTGGAGATTTATATCGCCCACAGCTCTCACAAAGGCTTCAACAGCAAGTTGATTTATTATCTCGTTACCAGCTGTTGGATATGCCAGCTGAACCAATCGCTTGATATCTGCCTGAAGCTGCTGCAGAGTTTCACCTCTTTTCTGTGTCCTATTGTTAAGCTGAACTCGGAAGACCTCTGTCATGTGGCTATCCCCAAACCGCTGTTCGATTGCGTTTACCAGAACTGTGAAGTCACCACTCTTCTCTGCTGGGATGGTTTGTAGCAGTTCAGCAGCAGATCCTCTTTACGCAAGTGTAAGAGCAATGTATTTTTCGTGATCGTCCCAGCCGTTTGTTAACGCTGCTGTTTCAAACTGTTTCTTGTAGATTAACCACGGAATCTGCCCATCAAAGCTTGGAGGATTCACTTCTCTCTTCCTTGAGCACTCACCAGAAGGTTCTCGAGATTTCATCTTTCGCACTTTTTCTAGTTCATTTGTGATGCTTCAATGTTTTCGTCAATTTTCTCGAATCATGCATTTTGTTTTTCGACGCGCTCGTCGACAGTTTTGAATTTCTCTTCGAAGTCCGCAAACCTGCCTTCTAAAAGGTTTTTCTGTTCGTCGAATCGCTCTAGAATATTCTGCTGTTCTAGCTTTTGGTCGCTTCTTTGGGCTTCTAGTTGTTTCAGGACATCATTCCTTTGGGCTTCTAGTTGTTTGAGAACATTCTGCTGTTCTTGCTTTTGGTCACTTCTTTGAGCTTCTAGTTGTTTGAGAACATTCTGCTGTTCTTGCTTCTTTGAGCTTCTAGTTGTTTGAGAACATTCTGCTGTTCTTGCTTTTGGTCACTTCTTTGAGCTTCTAGTTGTTTGAGAACATTCTGCTGTTCTTTCAGGACATTCTTTTCATTCTCTTCAAATTTGGCTAACAGAAGTGACATCATGTTAGATAAGGCAACATTTGTATTTACCTCTTCCACTTTTGCTTCTAATTCGAAAGCAAACGTATCTGGGTCTTCATTTTTCTGCTCTAGATATTCCTGCAGCCGTTTAACGAGTTCGGTTTTTACGCCTGTCCTACTTAAGCCACGTTTGCTTAGTTCAGCCTTTAGCTCAGGGACAGTTAAGTCTTTTAAAATTTTACTCATTTTTATTTTTTATTTTTTTTATTTTTAACTTCACTACTTTACACAAAATAGTTCAATCACTGTTTTTATTCTCAATAAATTTTAATCCCTTATTCTGACACCAATGTTATATTCAGCTTGGTCCGATAATTAAAACTTATTCACACTTCCTAAATAAAAACACAAATTCGTTTTATTTAAATTACTCCAAACTTATTTATTGAACACTTTCAAATATTACTTTTTAAACACAGTCTTTACTTTCAATTATTTTACACAGTCTTTACTTTATCGCAGTTCACAACCAATAATAAACCGCTTCGCTTCGTAGATTCTCGAACCGATTTGAGATATATAAATAGGCGCTCGGAAGCGAAGCGGATGATGATTGGTTGTAAACTGCGATAAGTAAAGACTGTGTATAAAAAGTAATAATTGAAAGTAAAGACTGTGTTTGAAACGTAATAATTGCAATACTTTATTTTTTCATAGATAAGGCTTTACAAAAATTTGCGTAGTACGCAGCTTGCACAGAGATTTGATATTTGAAATATATCTTACAACTGAAAAATGTTATGAAAGTTAATAAATACATTTGAATTAAGAAAAAAAATACATTTGAAGGAAAACTATGATGAAAAAACCTTCATTCGATATATTTTATAATAAAAAAAAAAAAAAATTACTAGATTAAACTTACAAACTAAAGGAACTGCCAAGTTGGTATATAGGTATTTTATAATTGAATAATACAATAATAATATTTAGAAAAAATGGCCAAACAAGAACAAGTTAACTTGTTATTATAATTGATATTAATTTAACAAATAAATAAATAAATAAATAAATAAATAAATAAGTAAATAAATAAATATATAAATAAATAAATAAGTAAATAAATAAATAAGTAAATAAATAAATAAATAAATAAATAAATAAATAAATAAATAAATGAATAAATAAATAAATAAATAAATAAATAAATAAATAAATAAATAAATAAATAAATAAACAAATAAATAAATAAATAAATAAATAAATAAATAAATAAATAAATAAATAAATAAATAAATACATAAATAAATAAACAAATAAAAGAATAAGTACATAGATAAATAAATAAACAAATAAATAATTATAGTTTCGATTTTACAAACATTGATATTACTGACTTACTAAATTTTGTATTAACATATTATTTGAGTCACTACATTTCGATGAAATCTTTGGTTGAGAGTTTCAATTTTTCTTGCAACTAGATGAACTCCAGTTTGATGGTGTAAAAGTTGGGTGGAATAATGCCAAGGTAAATTTGCCATCATTTTTAATGTTTTGTTCTGAGAAACTTGTAATTTTTTTAAGTGTGTTTTTGCACAAGTTCCCCATACTGGGCATGCATAAACAATAATAGCTTGGAAAATTACTTTACAGATAATAATCTTATTGAACTTACTCAGGGGTGATTTTCTACATATAAGTGGGTATAGCATTTTAGTGGCAATACTTATTTTGCTAAGGGTATTTGTAATATGGTCCCGAAAAGTTAATGTCTTGTCTAAATATACACCAAGATATTTGACAGAATCAACCCACGGGATATCACAGTTATTAATCTTTAGCTGATTAAGTGGTAAAGTACAGGCTTTTCTTTTCCTGGTGAAAAAGATTGCCTGCGTTTTTTCAGCATTTACACTTACTTTCCATGTTATGAAATAATCATGAATTTTATTTAGAGCATGTTGCAAGTCATTTTCAATTTCATACCCAATTTTACTTGAACTGTAAATGGCGGTATCATCGGCAAACATTGCTATTTCACAGTTCCATATTTCTGGAAAATCAGCAACATACGTAATGTATAATAATGGACCTAATACTGACCCTTGAGGTACCCCCGATGTTATGTTTTTAACAGAAGAGTGTATTCTATTTAAATTAACTTGAAATTGCCTGTTTCTAAGGAAGCTTTGTATTAGTTTTATTATATCTCTGCTCACAAGGTAAAGTGGCTTAAGTCGTTTTTTAACATTTTTCAGGAGAACGAAATTAAACTTTAAAAAAATATATAAGGAGAACCGTTTTGAGTAGAAACATTAAAATTGGACACAAACATTATAATTTTCGTCTCTTTTTCTTTACATTGAAGGACTAACAAAATAAGTTTAATTAAAGTTTTTATAAGCAAAATTTGTCACTTAAGCCCTTTTACCTGTTTCTAATTTGTATATTAAATTGGGTTATGTTACTTAAGCCGGTTTTCCGATTTTCGTTTCAATTCTTGTGTGAGCTTACTTATACATAAGCCGTTTTTTCCTTTTTTTAAATTTAACTTCATTTTTACTTAAGACTTTTTTCTCTTAGGAAATTTTTGTTAAGTTTTATTGAAATAAAAGTTATTATAGGAAAACAAAACATAGAAATAAGTTAATACAAAAATTAGACTGTAATAAAAGAAGATAGCTTAATACCACCTAGTCAAAAGTACCATCTTCGACTTCTTCTGTAAGATCCGGATGAAAGTCTGGTTTTGCTTCAGTGCAGAGAGTCTTATAAAAGTAATGAAACTGCTCATCAATCAAAGGGAGCAGCTCCATAAGATCTTGTTTTTTTGCTTCGTTGATTTTGTTTGGTCCATCGTACATCATTTCAAGAGGGCCTGTGCTTAGTTCATTACATCTTCGTTTTTTAATATTGAGTATTTGAAATGGTTCTTGCTCGCTTAGAGAATTCTTATAACAAATGTTGAACGGAGCATCTGATGTGAAACGAAGCCATCTAATGTTCCTCCAATCTATTTTGTTGTTATTGTCATTAAATTTGCGAAAAATGCATTTATTTTTAACAATCGACCCAAGGTTGTAAAATTTGGATCGAGACATCTCAATTACATCAAATTTTGTTTTGGTTCCGACTCCCCGTACAAACTGGTACCAATCTCTTGGGTGGTGAATTTTGTAGTTAGTTCTTTTTTTCTTTCTTTCTATAATGGAGTGGTCTATGTCACATTCCATGTGTGTGTGACCCGGAATCAAAAATTTGTGATCAATATACTTTAAATTGTTGGTTTCATTACAAACGCACATCAACATCATTATTGCAACCATCTTATTTTTATTTTGCCCGAAACAGTTGTCACTGTAAAAAGTGACATGCTCGGTGTCTGGTGGTAGGGCAGAGGGCGAATTTATATGTTCAAATAAGCATGAAGCTATCTCATTGCCACCTCTATTGGCAATAGCTTCATGCCACATGTAACAGTGGGGAGTTCCTTTTACGCAGTCGTGTACAGTCAAATTAAATGTATTTAACTGACGTTTATAAAAAGTTACCGAAGATTGTAAAAATGGAGTGGGAAGGCACTGCTGAAGATCGAAGGTAAAAACTTCCTTACCTCGGTGATTTTTTGCAGACTCGATATCCTTTTTTTTCGATTCATATGCAGAATCTGCGTCTTCATGGTGTTGCTTTAGCTCCAGTTCAACCGATGTTAGGGCACCTCCTGTGACTGACGATTTTTGTATAGCCAACAAGTTACATTTTGTGCAGGTATCTGCTTTTGGCTTCTTGAATTTTATATTAAGAGTCTTAAAAATCTCTGCATATTTTGTTAAAGAAACTGGGCTATCAGTAATATCTGTGTAAAGATTGTACAGCTTTGAAAGATTGAGATTTGTGCCAAAATACTTTTGACTGGACTGTTTTCGAGTATAATGGCTCTCGTATGCAGGGATACTCATAATATGTTTCAGGACTTCATTTTTTTTCGCATCTGAGATTTTATTAGTCGGAACTCCCTTTCCTCGCATGTCCTTTATTACCACCGTACCTGGAGATTCGATTTTTTTTGCAATAACTGTTTTCAAAAAGCGGTCAGTTTCATCCAAAACGGTTTTGAAGCATTTTTGACAGACTTGAGTTTTGATGCCTTTCAGATTCAAGAAATATGAGTACGTATACTTACGATTTCGAGGTTTGCCGCTCTTCTTTGAACGGATTGTTTTTTTTTTCTCCGATTGAAATCAGTCCAGACACAAACGCCAACTTAAGATCATAGTTGCCCAGACTCCAATATTGTTTAAAAATCATTTTTTGTTCTGATGGTGAAATTTTATGCATACATTTTCTTTTGCAATCTGTCAACAGTCTCATCCTTTTTGCAGGAACTTTTTTTCCAGTACTAGTTAAGTAGTTCTGACCTAAATTTCGTTTTTGACGTCTTCCCTTTCGTGATTCTTTTGTTGATACATTCTCAGGGCTTAAATTACTATTTTCTGGGATATGATCTTCTGAACCTAAATTTTGTTCTAATTGGGTGGCCATATCATCAATGTCTGAGCCCGAAAAGAAACTTTGTGGTGATTTTTCTGGCAAAAGAAAGTCTGGATCTTTAACGCTATCATCATCATCTTCGTCAATTGATTCATCTGACATCATATCCGTGGCGAATGTAGATTTCAAATCTGTGATGATTGTATCTGTCAGGGCATTGACACTGGTTGTAGTTGTTTCATTAGCCACAACTGGCACAAATATCTCGGTTTCTATATTAAATAAAGCGAAAGTTGACTTAGATTCATTCACCTAGATAATATATCTATAAGATTTTACCATCAAACTCCCTAGGACGAGTTGAAGTTCTTAGGTTATCCACAGAGCAGCTTGGAATTAAACCCATTTCATCTTTATGGAAAACGAACTCATAAGATACTACATTTATATAACTTTAAATCGAAAATAATATTTCTTTCCAACGTGAATGATCTGCTTTTTATTATTATTTAAAATAATATCTTTGTTTTCTTAAGAATTTAATACTGGTATACCAATAATAATAAGGGTATTCAATTCATCCAAGTGTAAAAATTGTTAAAATTATAAATTTACTTTACATAAAAGTTTGCATGAACGGCAAACTTTTATGCTGTGTAATAATTGAATCTCTGTGCATTGAATGTCAAATATAATAGGTATAAGCTTATACAAACATTTATAAAAATTAGTAAGCAAAATACTTAAATTAATTCAATTTTATCTTTAACTTGGTTTTTATGATTTAAAAATTTAATAACTATTCCGAAAAAAGGAGTGATTGTTGGTGTATAATTTAATAGTCACAACGTTTGGTGAAGTTTATCAAAGAAATTTTATTAATAATTTTCCGCAGCTAAATCCTTATTTTAGGGCCAGTTTTTCAGTGCAGGGTTAGAGTTAAACTCGAGTTAACTCACCAAATTTGGTGAGTGAATTCTGGATTAATACACACAATTCTTTTGATATTATTTTATCTTCCTTGTTTTGTAAGCCTTTTTGCATTCATCCTTCACTTAAAAACTGCTTCTTGACGTAAATATAGACAAATCGTTTTCTTGAGTTAACTAATCCTGGCTTAACTCACTACTGAAAAACTGGGCCTTAGTGTTAAACATGAATACCCTTAATATAATGTATGTAGTTTATTTATATGTATTTTGTATAAAATGAAAATTGAAAAATAAAACACGACCAATCACATAATGTACATATAGTTATATGACACTTAAACTACAAAGACAGAGGAGAACAAACATACCTTTAGGTTCAGGATTCTTATTCTTAACGCCTTTCAAACGTGCAAGAAGAATCATTTGCATTGCTCTATTCATTTTGATGTTAAAAAACTTTTTGTTTATGATAATAAATAGAACACAATTATTGCGAATGTTTTTTTTTTGTTTTTGTTTAAAGCTTCTTTTTTTTTTCTTTAAAATGTTTTCTTTTCCAGACTCTTACATATATATTATACAAAATACTTTCACTTAAATACTCTTACAACGATTTAATAATATATATACTTATTTCACTTTTATCAAACGACCGTATTTACGCTTTCAAAACTCAAATTAGAATGGCTTATGTGTACATTAATCAGTTTCCCCTTTTAGATTCTTTTTAAATCCAGCATACTTTGATCGGAGTAAAATGGCTTATTTGAATTTAAAACAGCTTTTATTTGAAAAATGTTCCGGGTAAAGTGACTTACGTCCGTTAAACCGTTGTTCCAAACGAAAAAGTTTTTTATTTTTTTTTCTTTTCGTTTGGAAAAGTGGCTTATGTTCTCATAGTTCAAACAAAATCACATATTTCATTTAGGAAAAAAGGATTATGTCATTTACATTAAAAACTGAAAATGGAAAACCGGCTTAAGTATACATAAAATTTAACTTCAAATAAGATTTTGTTTTGGAAAAGTGGCTTAATTGTACTTAAAATTGTCTTCCTTATCAAAAAACTGAAATTTTAAGTTTTTTTTAAAACGGCTTAGTTACACATAAGCCAAAACAAAATTAGATGAAAAAAGAATATGTACTTAAGACGCTTTACCAAAAGCAAATTTTTAAATATGCTGGAATTAAGCCGTTTTTACAATCCTGAAAGTGACTTCTAGATGGAATAGAAACAATCTGAAGACACAGAAATGTAGATAATTTTTTATTTTATTTAAATGTTAAAAAAATCATTTTTGGCTTAAGTCGACTTAAGCCACTTTACCTTGTGAGCAGAGATATATAAAGGACAACCGAATAATTTTAACTTATAAAGTAGACCATCATGCCATATGCTGTCAAAAGCCTTTTCAACATCCAGAAGGACAAGACCCGTTGATTCTTTTGCATTCATTTTGTCTTTAACATGTTTGCAAATTCTAAGAACTTGATGTGTCGTACTATGACCTTGCCTGAATCTAAACTGTTGGAACGTAATAATTGAGTGTTCAATAAATAAGTGGAACAATTTAAATAAAGTAAAAATCGTGTTTTATTTACAAGTGCGAATAAGTTTTAATTGTCGGACCAAGCCGAATATTACATTGGTGTCAGAATAAGGGATTAAAACTTATTGAGAATAAAAACAGTGATTGAACTATTTTGTGTAAAGTAGTGAAGTTAAAAATAAAAAATAAAAATGAGTAAAGTTTTAAAAGACTTAACTGTCCCTGAGCTAAAGGCTGAACTAAGCAAACGTGGCTTAAGTGGGACAGGCGTAAAAACCGAACTCGTTAAACGGCTGCAGGAATATCTGGAGCAGCAAAATGAAGACGCAAATACGTTTGCTTTCGAATTAGAAGCAAAAGTGGAAGAGGTAAATGCAAATGTTGCCTTATCTAACATGGTGTCAGTTCTTTTAGCCAAATTTGAAGAGAATGAAAAGAATGTTCTCAAACAACTAGAAACTCAAAGAAGCGACCAAAAGCAAGAACAGCAGAATGTCCTGAAACAACTAGAAGCCCAAAGAAGCGACCAAAAGTAAGAACAGCAGAATATTCTAGAGCGGTTCGACGAACAGAGAAACCTTTTAGAAGGCAGGTTTGCGGACTTCAAACAGAAAATCAATACTCTCGAAGAGCGCGTCGAAAAGCAAAATGCACGTTTCGAGAAAATGAACAAACAAATCGAAACCCTCACAAATGAACTAGAAAAAGTGCGAAATATGAAAGCTCGAGAACCTTCTGGTGAGTGCTCAAGGAAGAGAGAAGTGAATCCTCCAAGCTTTGATGGTCAGATTCCGTGGCCAATCTACAAGAAACAGTTTGAAGCAGCAGCGTTAACAAACGGCTGCGACGATCAGGAAAAATGGATTGCTCTTACGCTTGCTTTAAGAGGATCTGCTGCGGAACTGCTACAAACCATCCCAGCAGAAAAGAGTGGTGACTTCACAGTTCTGGTAAACGCAATCGAACAGCGGTTTGGGAATAGCCACATGGCAGAAGTCTTCCGAGTTCACCTTAACAATAGGACACAGAAAAGAGGTGAAACTCTGCAGCAGCTTCAGGCAGATATCGAGCGATTGGTTCAGCTGGCATATCCAACAGCTGGTAACGAGATAATAAATCAACTTGCTGTTGAAGCCTTTGTGAGAGCTGTGGGCGATATAAATCTCCAAAGGGCTATCCGCACTGCCGGAAAGCGAACACTACCAGAAGCATTGGCTTTCGCTCTGACGATGGAAGCTGCAGAACAAGCTTTCCAAAACGTGCATCGTGTAAGAAAATTAGAAGTCCAAGAATGCTCTTGTCAGAAGGCTACTGTGGAAAGGAGTCAGCGAGGCGGAGTAGCATGATGCTGGAACTGCAATAAGACTGGGCATCTACAGCGACAGTGCAGATTACCGCGAAGAGGAACCGCATGGCAACACTTTGGAAACAGAAGTAATTTTACGGCTCAACGTAACACCAACAACGAAGTTGATTCCCACCCGATAAAACGAATAAGAACCAACTTTAAGGGGCAGAAGCTGATTTCTGGTATCGATGGCCCCAGGAACGACATCCAGGTTTATCAAACGAAATGTGAGAACAAGAACAGACCATATAAGCAAGACTGTAAGCATTGTAGACGACAAGAAGAAAAAGAAGTGGTTACTGTCCAACGAACCAGAGCCGATCCCATTTATGGCTGGAGCAACGACGAGGAGTTGCGGAAGGCTCAACAAGAAGACTCAGATATCGAACCCATTCTAGCTTGGAAGGAACACCAGGAAAAACCAGAATGGGCTGATATCTCCGATAGAAGTCCGACTCTGAAGGCCTATTGGGCACAGTGGGACTCGTTTCATGTCCAAGAAAGTGTCCTTCGACGTAAATGGGAATCAGCAGATGGAAAGTCTTATATAATGCAGCTAGTCCTACCGAGATCGAAGGTTATGGACGTTCTGCGAGAGATGCTTGGCGGAGTTTCGGGAGGCCATCTAGGAGTGAACAAGCCGCTAGAAAAGGTTCGACAACGATTTTACTGGCTACATGCAAGAGAAGATGTCGAGAAGTGGTGCCGAAAATGCGATTCCTGTGCTGCCACCAAAGGCCCGAACAAAAAGAACCACAGCCAAATGCAGCAGTATAATGTTGGAGCACCCTTTGAAAGGATTGCAGTAGACGTGGCGGGTCCATTTCCGGAAACAAATAATGGAAATCGTTATATTCTGGTCGTCATGGATTACTTTAGCAAGTGGCCTGAAGCATACGCCATTCCAAATCAAGAAGCTAAAACAGTCGCAGACCAAATTGTCTTCAACTGGGTGAGCAGATTCGGCGTTCCATTAGAACTGCATTCCGACCAGGGAAGGAATTTTGAATCAAACATATTTCAGGAAGTTTGTGGGCTTCTTGACATCAAGAAGACAAGAACAACATCACTGCACCCACAATCTGATGGCATGGTCGAACGATTCAACCGAACCCTGAAAGAACATCTTTGTAAAGTTGTGGACGACAATCAGCGAGATTGGGATCGATACATTCCACTGTTTTTGATGGAGTATCGAAGTGCACGACATAGCTCAACTGGTCATACACCGTCTGAGATTTTGATGGGAAGGAATATCAGACTACCGAGTGAAATAAATTTTGGATGTCCCACGTCGGAGCCGCAAGCCGAGGATGACTACATTGATGACGTCAGAGAAAGACTCCTTAAGATCCACGACAATACCAGGTTGAAAATAAAGATGTTCAGTGACCGAATGAAGACACGCTTCGATATACGAGCGACAACAACAGAGTTCCAAGCAGGAGATCGTGTGTGGCTTTACAATCCCCATCGACAAAAAGGGTTATCACCGAAACTTCAACGTGACTGGGAAGGTCCATATACAGTCATTACAAAAATCAACGATGTCGTGTACCGAATACAAAAGGGAGTCAGAGGAAAACCTAAAGTTGTACATCGCGACCGGCTACATCGCTACAGTGGTGATGAGAACGATGGATTTGTTCGGGACGATCAATCCTAAGGAGGGGGCAATGTAATGTGTATACACTCTCTATCTCTTTTAATATCGGATTAATAGGAGAACTCGCTTCTTTATGCATCGAGAAACATCTAGTGGCTAAGAGGGGAACTCAATTCGAAAACATTCAGCGCAGCGCATACAAGAACCTCGAAAGGGGCAACATCTAGGGATTAAGAGGAGAACTAGCTTCGTTAAGCATCTAGTGATAAAGAGGAGAACTTCGTTAAGCGTCGAGAACAACCTCGTAGATTCTCGAACCGATTTGAGATATATAAATAGGCGCTCGGAAGCGAAGCGGATGATGATTGGTTGTAAACTGCGATAAGTAAAGACTGTGTATAAAAAGTAATAATTGAAAGTAAAGACTGTGTTTGAAACGTAATAATTGAGTGTTGAATAAATAAGTGGAACAATTTAAATAAAGTAAAAATCGTGTTTTATTTACAAGTGCGAATAAGTTTTAATTGTCGGACCAAGCCGAATATTACAACACATTACAATTGTATCTTAAATCAATGTTTTATATCCTGTACTATTTATAAGTTTAACTTGATGTACAGCTGAAATACAAATAAATAAATATTAAATACAAATTTAAGTATTGCCTATTTAAATTAATCATTAAAATCACAAAACGTTATGTAGTTATGAATTTTGGATAGGGCCAGATACGATAGTCTTAATCCCAATTGGAAGTTTCCCAAAACCTTTGCTAGCAGCACTATAAGAAATAAACTGCCTTTTTATGCAATTATTATTATGCAGATATTTCCAAAGTTTCGTAGGAAACCAAAAACTTTTGGTAAATTTTCTGAGAGGTTGATAATACAACATTATAACATATTTTTTGGCTGGAGGGACATTTTTTTTAGAAAGAAAAAAAAATAAATACCGAAAATTGAACGAAACTAAACAAATCTGAAAAAAAAATCAATTTTCTGAAAGTGCTGATGTCTATAAGCAGATAAGTGAGTGAGCCAAAGTTATAAGACGTGTTTTAGTTGCGATCCCCAATTTTTGATTTTTTTTTCATTTCTTTATTTAAAAAAAAAAAACAGTGAAAGAAAAAGCCAATTTATTCAAGTGAAAAATAGTTTCTTTATTAAATAAAATCTTTAATAGTAATAACCCTGTTATTAAATCCCCTTTTCTTTTCCAAATCTCTTAATTTCCATTTATTTTCAATCATGCTCATACCTGGGAATAGGTCGATGGGCAGAACTTCCGAGTTCCATTGGTTCAGGTTTAGACTGTCTATTATTATTATTCTGGTTCCGTGGAGGAAAACGTAAGTTATTGAAATTGTTATTGTTGTTATAAGTATGATGTGTGTTCACACTTGTTCTGTTAAATTGCATTGCAAAATTAGCTCTCAAATTATTCGATTCCAATTCTTGCGCTTTAGCAAGTGCACATGGTAGATCTTCAGGGGACAACGAAAAAAGAATATTGGATAGTGGAGGATTCAGACCTGTGATCCGTAAGGCATTCCTACGATTGGAGAGGTTTAGTTGTTTCGTAATATCAGAGTCCGTTCCGTGAGTCATAATTGTCTTGTTTATTAAAAGAGTCAGTTTCTGGTTCACTAAATTGTAATAGTCAATGATAGAGGTATGTCCCTGTCTTAATACACTTAATTCCTGTTCAATTATGTGTATAGGTCTTTTATCCGCGTACGCGAAGTCCAGTCTTGCTATAAGAGCGTCAAAATTCAACACCGTACCGTGGTTGGTTAGTATGTCGTTCGCAATATTTATAATTTTGTTCCGCATTATTGTTAATGCGGCGAAGTATACTTCCTACTTCCTTTTTTATATAATGAAATTGAGTTGTAAGCCGCCTCGCGCCAGCTTACGTATGAAAGAGAATTACCATTAAATTCCGGTAACGATTTAATCACGTCCAATGTCTCATTGCATGTGACATTGTCCTCAAGCTTCTGAATTTCATATTCCGTTACAATCGAACTATTTGTAACAATTTCCAAAACACCTTTTAAAGATCTAATTGAAATTGAATTGAAATTGAATTGAAATTGAATTGATGTTTAAGTTTTTGAGACCTTCAAGTATGTACTTCAGTATTAAAATTTAAAACAAGATGTAACAGTTGTGTACAATTTCATATGTTTCGTGTATATTTAGAATAAAATATATATATTTTTATTATATAATATCGGGTGATTTTTTTGAGGTTAGGATTTTCATGCATTAGTATTTAACAGATCACGCGGGATTTCAGACATGGTGTCAAAGAGAAAGATGCTCAGTATGCTTTGACATTTCATCATGAATAGACTTACTAACGAGCAACGCTTGCAAATCATTGAATTTTATTACCAAAATCAGTGTTCGGTTCGAAATGTGTTTCGCGCTTTACGCAAATTTTATGCGTTTTTTTTTAAAAAAAAGTTCTCAAGCTCTTAAAAAATCACCCATTATATTAAACAATGTCCTCTTTTCAATGGAGGACAATAAATACATAATGGGTGATTTCTTAAGAGCTTGAGAACTTTTTTTTAAAAAAAAACGCATAAAATTTGCGTAAAGCGCGAAACACATTTCGAACCGAACACTGATTTTGGTAATAAAATTCAATGATTTGCAAGCGTTGCTCGTTAGTAAGTCTATTCATGATGAAATGTCAAAGCATACTGAGCATCTTTCTCTTTGACACCATGTCTGAAATCCCGCGTGATCTGTCAAATACTAATGCATGAAAATCCTAACCTCAAAAAAATCACCCGATATATATTTCTTAATTAATTAATTATTATTATTAATTACTATCTTTTATTTGTAGAAACTTGCTGATGTAATTTCCTCGTCCTGTTGGTGATTATCGTCTCAATCGCTTTTTTTGTATTTCCCTGCTTCAGTCCTTCGGTTACTAGATTTTTTTATTATTTATTGTTCACTACTTCTTGCACTATTGTCCTCTGCTTTTCACTTGTGTTTGGGCGATCATATATCGTTTGATTCTTTCGTTAACTAAAATTATTTTAAGTCCCTAGCATGACTTGGTACCTTATCCTGTAATATGTACAACCGTATCTCTGCTCTCGTTACGGGGGTTTTTCGATTTATTAACTTCCCATAGGAAGTTATTGTGATGGGTCCGATTTGTCAAATTGAAAATTTTGATATTTCTCGACGTTTCAAGGTCCCTAGAGTCGAAATAAAAGATTTTTAGAAAGATGTCTGTGCGTGCGTGTGTACGTACGTTCGTACGTCCGTACGTCTGTACGTTCGCGACGTTTTTTCGTCCTCCATAGCTCAAGAACCAGAAGAGATATCGACTTCAAATAAATTTTGTTATACAGATAATAAGGCAAAAAGATGCAGAAAGGGCTCTCAATAAAATTGCTAATGAATTTTGGAAATGAATCGTGAGTGAGTGAGGTCGAAGGTTTTAAGTGCATCTGTTTATTTAAATTTTTTACTCTACCTCAAAGTGAAATTTTGTTTTTTTTTTTACATAAATTCTAATAAAAAGTCTAAAATATAATAAACAGTTTAAAATCGAAAGTGAAATCCTTTAAAGTATTTTAAAAGGTAGGATTTATAAAATTCATTTAAGTTCGCACGAACCAGAAGCCATCTTCTTCTTTGCCTGTGTGAGTAAATTGTATATGCTATCGAAACGAAAATTGGGGGAAATATCTCCATCTAAACCCCCCACAAGCAAAAAATCTACCCCACGAATAAAGAACCTCAATAAAAGCACAAATATGAGCACTTTATCGCAAATTAACGAAATCAAATCTATTGTTGATGGCTGCCTCACAGAACATTTGAAAAATATTTCAACTAAAGATGACATATGTGCTTTGTCCGTTGAAATACAGCTCTTGCGGTCTCAAAATGAACACCTTACGGGACGTTTAGCTGCTGTTGAAAGCTATTGTGAAACGCTCGAAAAACAATTGGAATTCTTACACGAAAAATCGCATGAAGAAATGGTTGTTTTGCATTTGCCCCCAGATGAGAAAACTGACAAGGATAGTCAAGCAAAACAAACTTGTCTCAGCCTTCTCGATCTAGATGTAAATACACAATTGAAGTATGAGAAATCACAAGAATTTATCAACCGGCACAACAATAAAACAACAATGATATTGAAGTTCAGTGACAAAGCAATTGCACAAAAAATATTAAATGCTGCACCTAAGTTAAAAGGCACCGGAGTTGTGGTTCACCGAGAACAATCTTTTATTTACCGGAGGAAAAGGAAAACACTTTTTGAACTGAAATCGAAGCTTCTTGAGAGGAATCCGAATATCCGAATGCAAATAAGGGGATCGAAATTAAAAATATCCGATTTCGTATTTTCCTACGATTCTTTACGAGGTCTACGAATAACAACAAACGATGAACTGTCATTTATCAAAATAACCTTCGGAGAGGATGCAATGTGTTTTTTTGATGTAAACGTCAAAAACAATTCCAACACGCTTAGGGAGCCATCTATAAGTCACAAAAGCAAAGATCAACATGGTTCGGGTCCAGGATTAGCTCAACGTCATAAATCAACCTAGCATTCAGATGCCGTCTGCCACAATAATTCAATTTCCTTAAATTTGTTTAATTTAAAGATTTGTTGCTATAATGTTACAGGTCTTAAAAACAAACTATTAATGCCAGAATTTTTTAAGTTAATTTTAAACTATGATTTATTTATTTTGTTAGAAACGTTTGTAGAAGAGGGTAAAGAGATTCAATATCTAAAATATTTTGAGGGTTTTAATCTTAAATGGATTCCAGCAATAAGAAATAATAGTCAGGGTCGTGCTAGTGGGGGACTTTTATGTGGAATTGATAAAAAATATGATATTTATAGGCAAAATCTGAATCAAAATTCAATCGATCTCTCGCTATCGTTTGAGAATACAATCGATGAATCAACTAAGTCTATTATTACAACCATAAGAGAGTCAAGTGTCACCTACTCAGTAAACAGAGGCATTTTTTACAAGTGCAGTTGGTATGATGATGCCTGTAGAAAAAGCAGAGAAATATCTTTTAAATGGTTGAAACTCTTTAGGAAAACTAACAACTCAGCCTTGAAATGTCTTTATCTGCAGGCGAATAATACTTATAAAAACCTATGCCCAGGCCCGTCGAGAGGGGGGGGGGAAAGGGGGGGGGGAGAAACCCCCCGGGCCCGGGATTTTTTAGGGGCCCGTAAAATTGAAAGCAATGAGAAGAGTGTTTTTTTTTTTTCAATATACTCTCATCATCAACATACCTATTCCCACTTATTTTTAGGGGCCCGAAAATTTAAAAACCATTCATGCTTTCGCAATCGGGCCCCAGTTTGTATGTTATCTACCAATCTATCAGTCACAAGCTTGCCGATCTGGGCCCCTGATTATTATTGGCGTACATTTTGTTTAATATTTAATGGAAAATTGGGCAACTCTGAACTATTCAAAGAAAGTTATAATAAATTGTTTGGCTTTTCTTATTTATTTTATCAAATTTATTTTATTTTAAAAATGTTTAAAGTCAATTTAAGGGGCCCGGCAAATTAAAACAAAACACAAATATTTATTTCGGTTTCTGTTTTTATAAAGTTTCTTTTCTTCTATTTCTGTTTCTGCTGTAAACGAAATTTTTGATTCGGTTTCGGGGGACCGGAAAATCCCACGCAAACGTTTTTCAATTGTGGTTTCCCTAATATTTATTAATTAATACTTTGAATAAGTTGTTTACTGAAGATTTGATGGATATCAAATCACTTCAAAGTGTGTATATTAAACCAGCCATATGCAGGTAGTTTGGATAATGCTTTTTTGTGCATTTAAGGAAAGATTTTTTATGAATGAATACCAAAGGGTAAATGAATGAATGACTCTTGGTAAATACGTTTTCGTATTTTATAACAGCAGGTAATTAAAATTTAGGGATGATTGGGTTAGTTCTAAGATACTGTGTCTGTGTGTACCTGAATAGAGCTAGATGCATTATGTACCTACTCGTATACAATTTTTGTACGACGATGCAGCTTATTAGATACTGGACTTTAAATGCATATGGTCAAATTGTTTGTTAATTGGGAGTATGTATCATAAAAAAAGGTTTAAGTAAACAATTTAAAGATTGTCAAATTAAAAAATTACCAACATTTGATTTTTATAATGTAGGTAGTCCACCGGAATTTCCCGTTCGGTTCCCCGTAATTTTGTTCTATGTTTTAGATTTTCTGCACTGTTTTAAATGTTTTTTAAAGAATTCTTCCGCCTTCCTAACTATGGTCATTGAGATATGTACATATATATATCGCGTTTCTCAGAAACATTGGGACACAGATAGGGTTTTAGCGGGGATACCGATATTTGCAAATATCTATATAAATATCGCTGGCTTACAGTTTTCCATCATAACGTTTTTGGAAATCCAAAAGACCATACATTGAAGAAAAGTGTAATTATTTCGGCTACAAATTTTTAAATATAAAGAAAAACAAGTTTTTTGTGAGTTTACACTTTGGAACCATAATTAGTGACTACTGCGTAAAATACCTACCAAACTGAAAAAAAATATTAGACTAGTGTTGGTGAATTAAAATATAATACAGGTATGTACATTTCCATTAGTTAAAAACATTTAAAAATAGATATTTTCATTACTTTTTTAACTGAACGTTTCAATTACAGATCATGTACACACACCAGTCGGGAGCTCAAAAGCGCAAAGAACGCTTAAAGCGCGAGAGACTTGAAAGAGAAAGCATGAAAACCCAAAGAACTCTGTTGGATTTCGTTTCAAAAACGCCAGAAGAAGAAATAAAATCAAATGAAATACTGGAATTGAACTCAAGCGATGTAAATGATAGTCTGCCAAGTTGCTCATCAGGACTTAATCGAGTGACCGAAAGTGCAGTTATTTCCGATTCGAATCCAATTTCTGGATTGGAAAAAGAAAAAGATTGCACATTACACTCCACTAAGGGAATGGTTAGAACTGACCTTCTTAAAGATTACGATGTTGGAACAATACATACCGAGTTCGTGCAGCCTGACTTAGCAGATGCCGTAGTTCGTCGAGGCCATGAGAAGTTACCTGCTTCTTTTCCACGTGATCGAAACAACGAGCAATTTCCGACCTCGCTGCTTTCGAAAATCTTACCCAACGGCGAATTGATAAAGCGCGATTGGTTAGTGTGGAGTAACCTTAAAAATGCATTCTATTGCCTACCTTGTCGTTTGTTTACAACAAATAAAATCAATACACATCGTTCAAATCTGTGTCGTCCAGAAGGATATTCTTGCCTTCAAGTGTGGAAAAAGCTTTACGACAAATTGCCTGCCCATGAAAACAATACCGATCATGTCCAGTGTTACGTTCGATGGCGCTCATTACAACTGCGAATAAAGAAAAACTTTTCGATTGATTCTCTTCTCAATGACGAAATCACTAGGGAAACCAAAAAATGGCAAGGAATTCTATATAGAATATTGGACACCATTCTCTTCCTTGGCGAAAGGGGACTAGCACTACGAGGCGATAGTAATCTTATTGGAGAGCCAAATAATGGAAATTTTTTGGGCATTTTGGAATTAATTAGTCATTATGACCCCTTACTTCAGGAGCACTTGGAAAAAGTAAGAATTTCACAACAAGAACACAAACGTTTGCAAGTCCACTACCTTTCCGTTGAGATTCAAAATGAGTTCATTAAAATTTGTGCCCAACATGTGAATTCAGCTATTTTGAAGGAGAGAGAAAACGCCAAATACTTCGCTATAATTGTCGATGCAACACCCGATTCAAGTCATGTGGAACAAAACACATTTATTTTGCGATATGTGCGCTTGGAAGAAAATGTGTTCTCCATCCAAGAACGGTTTTTGGAATTTGTCGATTGCAACAAAAAAACTGGCACCGCAATAGCTGATTTGATCTGCGAAACATTGGCAAAGAATGAAATCCCTTTAGAAGACTGTTGTGCACAAGGCTATGACAATGGAAGCAATATGAAAGGACAGTATAATGGTGCACAAAGTCATATTTTAAAGAAAAATCCGAATGCCGTGTATTCACCATGTGCAGCTCACAGCCTTAACTTGTGTGGAGTCGATTCAGCGGAATGTTGTACTGCCGCAATCACATTTTTTGGTGTTGTTCAAAAGTGTTTCAACTTGTTTAGCAGCAGTGCCCAACGTTGGGAATCATCTAAAAAACCTTAGAACATCATTAGAAGCCTTAAGTGATATTAATTTAACTGCTGAAGCTCGAAGAGATGTAAATGGCGTTTTAAAATATATGCATAAATTTGAATGCGTCCTGATGTCTTCGATTTGGTGCAAGGTTCTTAGCGCTATAAATGAAAGAAGTATCATTCTTCAATCCAGAAACATGACTATTGACGTTGAAATTCGAAATCTTGACAACTTGATCTCGGATTTGAACATTATTCGAAACGGATGGGATCAAATTTTATCTGAATGCAAAGCAGTTGCTACTGGATTGGGGGATGTTCCAGAATCGTTCCCATCGAACCGAAAAAGGCAATTAAAGAGACATTTTGGAGAAAATCGAGGAGGCGGAGAGCAAATTGAAACAGACGAAGAAATAAATTTCAAGAGAAACACCTTTTATGTCATAGTTGATTCAATTTTATCTGGAATTTCTCGTCGGTTCGATAATGAAGAATTTGAATGCTACATTTTCATTTTTATGGCAGTTTTCAACAATGGACGAAATTGAGATTAAAAACTCCGCTACAAGATTCATCCAAAAGTATAACTCGCATGTGTCTCAAGAGTTGAAAGAAGAAATAATTCATCTGAAACACATTTATGAAGCCAATTTTGAAGCAGAACTTCCGCCATTGAGTTTGCTCAATGCTATTTATTCCCAGAACTTGGAGACGATTTTCCCCAACATTTGTGTTGCTCTCCGTGTGTTTTCCACAATTCCTGTAACCGTAGCTAGTGCCGAACGTTCATTTAGCGTCCTTGCCAGAACAAAGAATTTTCATCGTTCGTGCTCATCACAAGATCGTGTTTCTGGACTTGCTACACTATGCATCGAAGCACCTTTGGCAAGGAAATTGAATTTCGATTCAATTATAAGTTGTTTTGCCGCTCAGAAAGCTAGGAAAGCTCGTTTGCAAAAAGAAATATTTCATTGAATGCAAACTAACTTTTATGAAAACATTGTGATAATATTTTAATATAAAGAAAAACAATAAAGAATATTTAATGTAAACCTTTTAAAATACATAGTTTTTTTTAGGGACAAATTTCAAATACTTTTACTTCGCTCTATTTTATTTTCATAGTAGGTAATAGATCTTCATGCTAATTTTTTTTTTAAATAGTTAATCGACCGTATTATCAGTTACTAACTGTCGTTGTCTGTTCTACTCGCATGTAGAATTATTTTCTATCCATCTTCCATTTCAACTAAACTGGACGATACCCGTGAGATTGATTTGATGATTAACACTTTTTTTCGGTTCACTTTGCGAACAAAAAATTATTATTTCCGTTGATTCCAACCAATGTCATGCTGATGCTATTCGTAATTGAAATTAGAACGTACCATATCAGTAGGCATGAACTTTGAAAAAAAAAATGGTAAATAAGGGGGGGCCCGAGATTTTTCCGTCCCGGGCCCGGATTTTCTCTCGACGGCCCTGCCTATGCCTCTATAAAAAACAACAATATGTGCAAAAAATAGCTCTTAATATGATTCAATGCAGGGATGCTAAAGAATTCTGGAAAAATTTACGAATTTTAGGTAACCGAAACAGATCGAATGTTTTTCCAATTAGTATCGACATGATGGGATCATATTTCGAAAAACTTACAAAAGTAGATCCTAACCAATCGTATGTATGTTCTGCGTTACCCTTTATTTACATCGAAGAACTAGACACTCCGTTCTCAATGCCAGAACTACTTTTTGCCTTAAAAAAAATTAAAAACAATAAGGCTTCGGGTTTAGATGGCATCCCAGCCGAGTTTTTGAAAAATGCCAGCTCACAATTTTTAGAACATGTATTGTTCTTACTTAACCGAGTGTTCAACAACGAAGAAATACCAAAGAATTTCAAAGAGTCATCCATTTTAGCGATCTATAAAAAAGGAGATCCTAATCTCCCCGAAAACTACAGAGGTATCTCTGTTCTCAATTCTTTACGAAAACTATTTACTCAGATGCTATATCTTAGGCTTGTACCTTGGGTTGACACAAACAACAAAATAAGTTGTTTTCAGGCTGGGTTTCGAGCTAACCTCTCTACAGTTGATCAAATTTTTACTCTGACTAATGTCGCTAAACGTTTTTTGGATAAGAAAACTAATCTCTATGCTTTTTTTGTAGATTTTAAAGCTGCCTTTGATACTATAAACAGAAAACTATTACTTTTCAAACTAGCAGGTGTTGGATTATCAACAAAATTTTTAAGAATATATGAGAAGCTTCTTTCAAATACAACAGCTGTAGTTTCTAATGGTAGAATCTCTTCGCAGCAATTTAAGACAGAAGTGGGTGTCCCGCAAGGTTGCATTTTGAGTCCTTTGCTCTTCTCACTTTTTATTAACGACATTGGAGACAGTGTTCCAGGGGGTGTATATTATGGTGATTTGTTTATTAAGGCGCTTTTATATGCGGATGACCTAGTCATTCTTACTGATAATCCGGTAACTCTACAACTGCAAATTAACAAACTTAACCAGTATTGTAACTCTTGGGATCTTCAAATAAATACTTCAAAGTCGAAAATTATGGTTTTTAGATCTCATAATCAAAATGTCAGAAATGACCGTTCTTGGAACCTTAATGGTGAAAGAATAGAGATAGTTAAAAAATTTAAATACTTAGGTTTTACAATAACACACAATTTAAACATAGGACCCCATATAAAAGATAAAACATCAGTTGCGAAATCGGCCATTAACTGCATTTGGTCAAGTTTTTTTAATAACAAATGTATCGAACCGATGGTAAAATTCAAAGTATTTGATGCAACAATTAAAAGTTCACTCTGTTATGCTAATGAAGTGTATGGTTACGAAGCATGTGAAGACTTTGAAATTAGCCAGAGATATTTCTTCAAACGTGTTTTTAAGGTCCCCTTAAACACACCTAACTATGCAATATATGTCGAATCTGGACTACTTCCAATTTTCTTAAAAAACCTTAAGGCAAATGCGGACTATATTGTCAAAGTTTTAAAAAGATGTGATAATAATCTTCAAAGAAAAGTACTCATGATTGCACTTCAGCGTTGTTACTCGCCGTTCAAAGATTGGCAAGAATTGGCTACTAAATATAATACGACCTTGAATCTAGCCTTGAATAACTTTGGTTTATGGAAGGATGAATTCTATGACTGCATCTTAGCAATTGACGAAAAAATATTTCAAAATTCTCTGAACCGTGCTAAAGAGTCCATGTCAAGAACGATATACAGCAAACTGAATCATTGTTTGGCGGAATCTAATTATTTTCGAAAAGAATTCACAGTTAACGAGATGAGTTTAATATTTAAGATCCGAACTGAAATGCTAGAGCTAAATTACAGACCTCATAGGGGTGATATAAATCATAATTGTAATCTTTGTAACCTTAATCAAATCGAAAACGTTTATCACTTCCTAGCAAGATGTCCAATACTCCAAGAAATTCGACGTTTATACTTTAAGAAAAGCTTTCTTTCTACAGAAGAGAGTTACTCAATTCTAAATGGTGAGTGTGGTTGGAAAGTTCTTATCCGGTTTGTTACTGAAGCTATCGCTTACAGAAATACTTATGTAAACCTTTTTTAGAATCAATCTATTATTTTGTTTTAGCTAAACTAAAAGCCCATCTTTCAGTTAATATTGAATCCCTTAATCTACCATTACTCTTTAATCGATTAATTTATCAACTTTTTTAAATTTATATACACTAGTTTAAATTTGTTCCTTTTGTTTAAAAAATGTAACTTTTGAAATATGTTTATATTAGTTTCAATTGGATTTGTTTAAAATAAAGTCTTAAACTCAAATGATATTTTTGTTAAAATATGTCTATGTTAACTGGCAAAATTATACTTACATAATGTTAAAATACTCTACACTTTTTCATTTTCAATTCTCTTGATGTGTCTAAAATTTATAAATGTAAATTTTAATGTAATAATTTTAGATATAATTGCCAGACGGCTTTTAAGTCATGCTCGTAAATCTTTTATATTAAAACATTTGTACTTTATATGTTGGAAAAAATAAAGATAATAATAATAATAATAATAATAATAATAATAATAAAATTGCTTAGGTGGTTTTTTTACCATAGCAGTTTAAAAAAAAGGTGAATATTTTGGTTAAACCTAAATATCTAATGAACCAATGATGCTAGAGACTTGAATTAAATTTTATAATATATATTGTAACGTAATACATAACAATTATATTTTTGGAAAAAAATCCAATTAACGGTTTTTTTATAAATCAAAAAACCTGAAAAAAAAATTTGTCACCTCGAAAATTTTACGACCAAAATATGATTTCATCTCCAAAACAATTTTGTGCAACGAAGAATAGTGTTTTTGACATCTGATAAAATTTTGAGAAAAATCTAATTGACAGTTTTTTTTGTATACAAATTAAAATCCTAAAAAAAATGTACTCATAGTTGGTAAAAATTGAATTTCGACGCAAATATCTTTTCAAAAACTTGAGATTATGGTTTCAAACTTGTTTTATCTTATACGAAATATTGTTTTCAACATTCTGAAAAATGTTGAGAAAAATCGAATTGACAGTTTTTTAAAAAAAAAAACAAAAACCTAAAAAAAATTAATAAAAGTTGGTAAAAATTGATTTTCGACTCAAATATCTTTTCAAAACTTTGAGATAATGGCTTCTAACTAATTTTAACTTATAAGAAATATTGTTTTCAACATTAGGAAAAATTTTGAGAAAAATCGAATTGACAGTTTTTTTTTACAAAAAATAAAAACCTAAAAAAAATTAGTGGTAAAAATTAGTTTTCGACTCAAATATCTTTTCAAAACTTGAAGATATTAGCTTTAAACTACTTTAATATTTCAAAAAATATTGTTGTCAACATTCAGTAAAATTTTGAAAAAAAAATCGAATTGACAGCTTTTGTAGAAAAAATTAAAAACCTAAAAAAAATTTAAATCAGTTGTCAGTGAACTTTCGTTGGGGAAGGTCCCCTCTGTGTTGTGCGTCGCGTCGATTGTCCCTTGCGCGTCTTGTTTGAGTCTTGTGCCCAGTCGTGTTAATTGTCTTACAAATTAATAAATATTAATAAATATTACATACATACATAATAAATAACAAAAACAAAACAAAAAAAAAACAAAAAAAAACAGCTTAATATATTGATTAGTGATAAAAAATAGCATCAAAAAAGAATAAACCACGCCACACTGAAATAATACAATAGCAACAAAAACAACAATAAAAAAAAACCAACAGAACAATATGATAAGCCAAGCTCAGCATAGCACAGTGAGTACCATCCTTTTCACTTTTCCCTCTTCTCTAACAGTCGCACGGCTTAGCATGTGCATCAAATTGCATTGCGTTTTATAACCAATGCAATTTATACACGGATTATTGACAAAAAGAATTGTTTACTGTTTTGCATTCACAGGGGCGGATTCGATCTTAGTCACTACTAAGGCATAACACTAGTAGTGGCGTGTATCGAATAGCATTCTGTGGTTCAAATCAGTGATAATTTTTTTGAGTCTTTGTCTGTTTTGGTTTTGATATTTTTTTATTTGCAATGGCTGTTAATTTCAGGGTTGATTATTGTAATATTCGTGGGCTTAGAGCGAATTTTCTTTCTGTGTACTTCCATACTGTTTCGAACAGCCAAGTAGGTGAGGATACCGATCCTACTGAATTTTTCATTCATGGGTCTAGCTTGGTGCCATTATTCTTTTCCCACCATGGCCTCGCCATATACATTAGGAATGATGTTGCTTATCAGCTCTTACCTCAATATGGTCTTTGCACCAATTCTTTCTTTAATTTCATGTGGTTTAAATTTTCCATAAATAAGCAAATCATTCACTACTGCTTCCTTTATCGAAGCCCAAATTTAGACAGAGTATCAACTTCTCGTGAATTTGATGCTTTGTCTGACTCCATTCAAAGAATTGTTTCGTCCTATCCTCGCACTGAAATCGTTGTTACGGGCGATTTCAATGTACACAATTCTTCATGGCTTCAACATTCGGGCCAGGCAATACCAGAAGGAGTGTGTGCTGAGATCTTCGCTGAGTTAAACCACCTAACTCAGCTGGTCAACGAGCCTACTCGAATATCGGACGTGGTAGGTCGAGCAGAAAACACTCTTGACTTGTTTCTTACCTCTGACCCTAGTAAGTACACTATTAGTGTTCTATCTCCTCCAGGCTCATCTGACAATTGTGTCATATCAGCAAATTTCTCGTGTCAAAACTCTCCAGTTAAAGAAAGAGCTCCTAAGAGAACCGTTTGGCAATACGAGAAAGCCAACCGGGACGGTCTCAATAATTATTTTTGGATCTTTAACTGTTCACTATGCTTCCTCGATAGTGACGTTGACGCCAGCGCTGATATGATCACAAGTTTAATTCTCATGGGAATGAGAACTTTTATCCCGAACAGGGTTAAAAGCATCAGACCTAAGGAAAACGCATGGTTCGATGCGAGCTGTAAAGAGGTTATTAGGGTTAAGAACGTAAGTTTCCGTTGTTTTAAGGCCAATCCATCTGAGGAAAACCGGAAAAAGTTCAAGCAAGCCAAGAAGGCCTGCAACGCCCATATTCGACGGACCAAATTTTTACATGGCCAAAAATTACGGCAAAAAATACTGCAATGTCCCAAAGGCAGTAAAAATTTTTGGTCATTTGTAAAAAACATGAGAAATTCTTCTTCTTCCTCGGTTCCTACGCTCGTTGTCAATGACACTCCATTTGTTAGCTCTCTCGAGAAAGCTAACCTCTTCGCTAGGCAATTCGCCGCTAATTCAACACTGCCAGTGAGTGTTATGACTCCGCCTGTCATCGATCGCGTTAGGGATTCTATGGGGCAAAACTATTTTCGCACTCGTACTATTGTGAGAGTCCTAAAAGATCTCAACATACATAAATCCGCTCGTCCGGATGGTATCCCCGCTATTGTTCTGAAGAGGTGTTCTTCAACGCTGGCAAAACCACTGCGTAAGCTTTTTCATCTGTCCTACTCCTCAGGTCTCGTTCCGAGTGGATGGAAAACTGCATTTGTCCAGCCTATCCCCAAAAAAGGTGATTCTTCCTCACCTTCTAATTACCGACCGATTGCACTTACGTCCCTTCTTTCCAAGGTCATAAAAACGCTGATTAATTATCAGCTCAAGAAATATCTTGAAGATCGAAAGCTTCTTAATGACCGGCAATACGGCTTTCGTAGCAATAGGTCCACTGGTGATCTCATGGTTCATCTCACCGAACAGTGGAGCAAATCTTTACATAGTTTTGGAGAAAGTAAGATTATTGCACTTGATATTTCAAAAGCATTTGATAGAGTTTGGCATCAGGCTCTTTTATCGAAAATGCGTGCTTTCGGTTTTCACGAATCCCTGCTTCATTGGATTAGTAATTACCTTTCGGATCGTTCAATACAAGTAGTATTGGATGGGTTCAAGTCTGAAAACCACAAAATAAATGCTGGTGTGCCCCAGGGCTCTGTTCTATCTCCAACACTCTTTCTCATTTTTATTAATGATCTCCTGTCTGCAACTTCTAGTCCAATACATTGTTTCACTGACGATAGTACTCTTAGCTTTTCATATTCGTTTTCAGACTCACATCCCTCTTCTTCGGATGTGAAACTGCAACGACAAAATATGATAACTTCATTAAATTCCGACCGAAACAGCATTCTACAATGGGGATTAAAAAATCGCGTGGAACTTAATGCTTCGAAAACACAATGCTGTCTTGTATCGTTAAAGCGAGATACACCCCCCTTGCCATTATCCATGGATGGCACTTGCATCGAGGAGACTGAACACCTCGATATTCTCAGTATGTGTATCACCAACCACCTTTTGTGGAACGAACAAATACGCGATGTCGCCAAAAATGCCGCAAGATGTTTGGGTTTTCTAAGGCGATGCAAGAAGTTTTTCTCCCCCTCTGATCTGGCTGTTATATAAAGGGTGTCCCAAAATTAACGCAAGATTTGAATTAAATAGAAAACGCCGTTTTTAGTCTTTTGATAGTTATATTTTTATTGACTCGTAAAGTACATAGGATAGGGTTATATATGGAATAACACATCGGACAAATGGCCTCCACGGCTTTGCATGCACATGCGCACTCTTTTGTTGAAATTTTCCATGACCATTCTGCATAAATGTGGCTGAATTTCGTTGATGCAGCGTTGAATCTCCTCCTTTAATGCACGGGTGGTTGTGGGCTTGTTGACATAGACTTGTGATTTCAAATAACCCCATAAAAAGAAGTCTAATGGTGTTAAATCACACGATCTAGGAGGCCAATTTTGATCACCGAAACGAGAGAGTACACGACCTGGAAATGTCTCATGCAGTAATTGAATTGTTTCACGGGCTGTATGACATGTGGCACCGTCTTGTTGAAACCACATATTGGACACATCAATATCATCCAATTTTGGCAGAAAGAACTGTGTAATCATGTCGCGATATCGAGCACCAGTAACAGTCACTGCTTGACCAGCATCATTTTCAAAAAAATATGGCCCAATTATGCCTCCAGCCCAAAATCCACACCATACAGTCACGCGTTGTGGATGCATTTGTTTTTCGACAATCACATGTGGGTTCTCCGAACCCCAAATGCGGCAATTTTGGCGATTGACAAAGCCATCAAGATGAAAATGTGCTTCATCGCTTAGGATGATTTTGCTCGAAAAATCAGGGTCCATTTGTTGATGTTCAATAATCCATTCAACGAACTCTCTTCTCTGTCCATGGCCATTAGGCTTCAATTGTTGTGTTAATTGAATTTTGTAAGCATGAAGACACAGATCTTTGGTGAGTATACGCTGTAGAGAGGTTCTTGAAATCTGCAATTCTTGTCCACGACGTCGAATTGAGGTTCCTGGATTGTCAGCAACACTCTCACGCACTGCTTCGACATTCACATTTGAACGGCTTGTCTTTGGACGACCAGTGTGTTTGGCGTCTCCAAAGGATCCAGTCTCCATGAATTTTTTTAATTAATCTCTTCACAGTTGACGAAGTTAAAACACTATTCCGACCATATTTTGTATGAAATTTTCGAACTGCAGCCGCCAAGCTTTCACTATTTTTGAAATATTCTTTAATAATGAAGACACGTTGTTCTATCGTGTAACGCTCCATTTTTGATAACCCTATACTGTTAGCTGTCAAATTGCTTTTTTTTCAGGGTTGCCAACACTTCACTGCACAAATGGCGGCAAATTCAAATCTTGCGTTAATTTTGGGACACCCTTTACAAGACTTATATACGTCCAAAGCTTGAGTATAACTTCCATATCTGGGCTGGTGCTCCTGCAACTTACTTAAGCCTCTTGGACAGTATTGAACGTAGAGCATTTAGATTCATTGGTGATAATACCATAATAGGATCATTTACGTCGCTCGAACATCGTCGTAAAGTTTCCTGTCTCGCCCTCTTTTACCGTTATTTTAACGGTTTATGCTCTAGTGAAATAGCCAGCTGCATTCCTCCCCTTAAACAGTTCAACCGTAATACTCGCGCTTCTAGGAATGCTCATCAGTATACCCTCGAGCCCAACTTCGGTCGTACCGTCAAGTATAGAGATTCGTTCTTTAGCCGTACTACGCGAATGTGGAATTCCTTACCACACTCTGTCTTTCCTAGCCATTGCAATATTCAGGAATTCAAAACCAATGTGCACCGACACCTCCTTTCAACCCCTCTCTCCCTTTCCTAGTGCTCACTGTGTCTTTACATAATAAGGGTAGTAATATCCACTTGTTGTGTGCGCTTATTATAAAAAAAAAAAAAAAAAAAAAATAAAGTTGGTATAAATTGATTTTCGACTCAAATATCTTTTCAAAAATTTGAGATAATGGCTTCTAACTAATTTTAACTTATAAGAAATATTGTTTTCAACATTCGGTAAAATTTTGTGAAAACTCGAATTAACAGTTTTTTTACAAAAAATAAAAACCTAAAAAAAAACAATACTAAAACTTGGTAAAAATTTACTTTCGACTCAAATAGCTTTTCAAAAACTACAAATATTGGCTTCAAACTTATTTTATTTCACAGAAAATATTGTTTTCGATATTCAGTATTTTTTTTTATAAAACTCCAACAGTCTGTTTTTTCATAAAAAAATAAAATCTACAAAAAATAGTACGCAAATTTGGTAAAAATTGATACATATAGACAAACTTTTAAGCAAGACAAATCGACAGACGGGATGGGAAGTTATCAGTGTGGGTCGCATCCCAGCCTCTTTTTTGTTTTATTAATTACGCACTTTCACTTTCTGGATTCCCGAACTATTTGTGGGAGAATTTTTCTTATTTTCTCCTATATTTTTGTAGGATACTTTTCTTCGTTATTCTCCTTTTCTTTAGAAGGATACTTTATTTTTCTTTTTCCTTTCTTGAAGGATACATATATATTTTCGCGAGATTTTTTTGCTTAGCACTTCGTACCTCACACACGATTTACAATTGTTATTTTAATCCTTAACTTGTTTTTTCAGGATATGTAAAAATACCGTTGTAGTCCTGCCACGGTCGCCACTTAATTCATTTCACTTTCAAAATGAGTTTTTAAAAACTTTATTAATACTACTTACATATATACAACAAATTATCAACTACAACTGCAATACATCAACTGATGAACTTCAACTAACTTTATATCTGACTTATTTGGAGTATTTATACTCTAGGAAAAGAGACTTGAACAAAGAGCATTTGTTTTCAAGATGATTCATATAAATCTGTTTTCTAAGAACGGAACTTTATAGTTTATGACTAATTTAGGTTTGGAAACAATATTCATATTTTGGGCCTAAAGTTTAATTACAAGTACGTGCTATTCATGAATCTTAACTTGCATCCCAATTGGGACGTGCGGTGCGGTCACTGAAAATCCAATCCCACAACCAATATTCAAATGAAAATACAAATGGTGCTACAAATCCAACCACTGAGACTTATTCCCAATTAGAATCACACTGGAAACTTGGGAATGCAATTGGGTGGAGTAGGAGTGACATAGGTTTTGAATTGGGTGGAGTAGGAGCTACCCAACCAAAAAAGCAATATTCCAACAAAAATTAAGTTTTTGAACTAAAAATCCGACTACAAAAGTATATCCCACAACAAATTTATCACTGAACATCCAATCCCACAACCAATATTCAAATGAAAATACAAATGGTGCTACATATTTAACCACTGACACTTATTCCCAATTAGAATCACACTGGAAACTTTGGAATGCATCCCAATTGGGATGTGCCGTGCCGTGCCGAGGTTGTGGAGTAACTCCTATTTATACTACTAAATATCTTAAAAATTTCGAAGTACTACTTTCTCATTATAACAAATCTAATCCATTTGAAACGAGAGCTAGGCTAGGTACGCAACGCAATGCTTTTATTACCCCAGGGGCAGCGAGTGGTTAGGGATAGTAGCGTACCGACCGACCGACCGACGCGACGGCAGCAACCACTACCAAACACATTACCCACACACACCACGGTCATCACGATCCTTCCACCGCACATTCTCCAAATATCCAAAACTACTTCACACACATCTTCTTTAAACTCCCTCCATACCACAGTAAATCCCTCATCCCTCACACTCCCCCAAACTGCAAACACACATTTTTATTAATTATTACATTTACATCTTCACCACCGACATACAAACTACGCTAACACACCCCGCGGGCTCTTCCTCACTTCTATTCAAATCCAATAAAACATTTACGATCCTCAACATCAAAAACCAACCCTTCATGATTATCACTTACGCATGCGGCGCCGCCGCCGCGTGCGCCAAACAATACAATTAAAAACCCATTAAAAACTATTCGAAACAAAACCCATAAAAAAGCCATACAAAAAATTCCCATGATCAACCGCCCCATATTCTACTCTAAAACTTGGTAAAAATTGATGTTCGGTTCTTGATATCTCGTGAATAATAGAAGATATTGACTTAAAATTAATTTCATTCATCCAATTTGTATTTGTTTATATAAGAAATATAAACTTTTGGGAAATGCTACTAAAATCGGTAAAAATTTGTTTTCGACTAAAAATTATTGGAAATGAGTATTCAATCTGCGCAAGTGGATGAACCAAAAAAGAATAATAATACCAAACCGATTTTATTATTAAATACAAATAATTATAACTTTATTAATATAGAAAAGGAAACGTAGTAAAAGTTTAGAATACTGAAATGAAGTTCGTGTGATACGACGCGTTGAAATCAGAAGAATGAAAATGAAATATTAACGACAGTATATGTCAGATGCCAAAATGAGTTTAGGCTTGTTCAGCTTGCTGTCGTTGATTGTATCAGAGTGACACGGAACGATAAAGTAGAACTCCAATAAAAATCCCGTTAACAAAAATAGATTTTGAAATCAAACTATTTCATCATAATTATGCAAAATATTATGATAATTTTTAAAGTTTTTAGAATAATTCAACTGACAACTTTTTTAACAAAACACGAAAACCTACAAACCTTTTAAGCAAGACAAATCGGCAGACGGGATGGGAAGTTATCAGTGTGGGTCGCATCCCAGCCTCTTTTTTGTTTTTATTGTGGATAAAAATTGTAATTTTTTTCTGGTCGCACGAAATGTAAATGTCATTTTATTTATCCAAAAAACCTCGATTTATTATTTATTTTTTGGAAAATCGTTACAGCGGGATTATTTTTTAAAGTAGTTTTGTATACCTACATATGTATATACAATTTATCCATTTTTTCTTAAAAATATAAGTTTTGCATTTCATTTTCGTAAACAACCCATTTTCGAGATATCGAATTTTGAAAACAAAAGGACAATGACATTTTTGATAATCAAATATTTTTAAGACAGTAGCAGTAAGAGCTTGTGTAGAACAAAATTATTGACATCGATTCCTTAGTTCTTGAGAATACTTAAAAACAAAATAACGGTTTCATACCCTTCTGGGCAGTACAAAAATATTTATTTTTATTGAAAGAAGAAATTTTAAGAAAAAAGTTATTTAAGAAAATGAAATAAAAATCTACCTGTTCGTTTTTGAGAATATTCGAGTTTTCTATTTTTGACCAAAAAATTAGTATGGACAAAAATTGAAAAAACGCCTAACGTTAATCTGCTTAAAACCCTTATTTCCAATTTTGAACTCAATCAATCCAATGGTTTGGGTAGGGTAGGGGCAAAACTTGCCATAAAGTTTCAATAAATGGTCAAATGGTTTTGACCATTGTATTGCCAGTAAATATCATTCGTATCAACTTTTGCATTTTTGTGATGAATTGTTAATTGGTTTACCTAATACTAAATCAACATTATCGCAATTAAATTGACATTTACGTTTACATCAAATTATACATTGGCTTATTCTTGGATTATAATGATTGAGGTAAATATAGACTAACAGGATTTGCCATGAGCTTGCTGGCACTGGCACCCTTTGAATTGAAAGGAAAATTTTATTTATTTATTTTTACAATTTTAACTTATTGTCGTAGTTTAAATGAGAACGAAATTTTAATTTTTTTTTGACAATGCACTAAATTTTCCACAACTAATATCATCCAACTCGTTAGTATTGCGACACCTAAAAACCCCAGAGCTGGTATAAAGTGTTCCATGTCAACTTGTGTGTCCTTTTCCATCATTTCCGCACTACATTGTGGTTTATCAACCGCCCACAATTTTTCATGGTAGGCCACTAAACCAGTTTCGCGAAGTTGTAAAATTGCACTAGCAAAATGGTCTTTGTAGGGTGAGCCGTGTGGAACAGCTGCACTACATGGAAACGGTTGTTCCATTGCTACTTCCTGTAGATCACAGAATTCTTGTTCGGTAAGTTTATCTAATAAAAAACAAACAAATTATGAGTTTTATTTTGGTGCTGGTAACTCAAAGATTTCAAGTCATTATATCGGGTGATTTTTTTGAGGTTAGGATTTTCATGCATTAGTATTTGACAGATCACGCGGGATTTCAGACATGGTGTCAAAGAGAAAGATGCTCAGTATGCTTTGACATTTCATCATGAATAGACTTACTAACGAGTAACGCTTGCAAATCATTGAATTTTATTACCAAAATCAGTGTTCGGTTCGAAATGTGTTTCGCGCTTTACGCAAATTTTATGCGTTTTTTTTTAAAAAAAAGTTCTCAAGCTCTTAAAAAATCACCCATTATATTAAACAATGTCCTCTTTTCAATGGAGGACAATAAATACATAATGGGTGATTTTTTAAGAGCTTGAGAACTTTTTTTAAAAAAAAAAACGCATACAATTTGCGTAAAGCGCGAAACACATTTCGAACCGAACACTGATTTTGGTAATAAAATTCAATGATTTGCAAGCGTTGCTCGTTAGTAAGTCTATTCATGATGAAATGTCAAAGCATACTGAGCATCTTTCTCTTTGACACCATGTCTGAAATCCCGCGTGATCTGTCAAATACTAATGCATGAAAATCCTAACCTCAAAAAAATCACCCGATAGTTGAAAATTCGAGTTCATTGATGAACTATGTTAAAATAATTTTAATTTTTGCGAAATCTATTGTTGATTTTTTTTTTCAATTTTTCTTAATGCAACTTTGAAAGTAATAAAAGTGATTAATTTATATAGAAAGGTTAAAAATCAAAAGCTCTGGAGAACAAAAATACGGTAGGAGTTGAGTGAATTGCTGAAACCACTCATAGACGCAGCATATGTCTCTAAACGCTTACCCGAAGAGTGCAAAAAAGGTATCAAGCTCCCAAAAAAGGAACTTAATGAAGAGCGAGAACTTTAAAGGTGTTTATGTTTTGCCTGCAGTCGGCAAAATAGTATCAAAGATTGTCGTAGAACACATAAAAGATCACTTGAGGCTCGTGCATTGACAACCTCAATACCCTGAAGATCATAATAAAACCGTGCAGATTTTTATTTCACCAGCTTCAATTATGGGAGTTTATTTCGCAACATTTAAAGTCGACTTATGATGGGTGCAAATGCCTCACCTTACAATGAAGAATGCACTATTTCAAGAAGACGGAACAATAGGAAGACCTAGAAGGACGTGGAGAAGAACAGTCGATATTGGGGGAAGTGCTGGAGGGAGCTGGTGGGATTGTAGGACTTTACAACAGTGTTTTATTTGCAGCTTGTAGGTTTTTGTATTTTTAAATATTCTATAAACAATACAATACAAAAGCAACATAAAAGTTTGGGAAGTAAAATAACGCGAACAATGAACTTCCAAGACATGAAGTTGAGACATAAAGAACAACAATGATTTCTACATATGTAGAAATTTTAGCTTTGATAATCCTGTTTTTACATATTTTTAAAAATACAAAATTCACGGTGCAGTGAAATAAGGCCGATTGGAAAAAGAGGCTGGGATCCCCTCCGTCTTTCGATTCGTTAACTCGATTTTTCTCAAAATTTTACCAGAAGCCAAAACGTTATTCTTAGTTCCATGTAATTATTGTTTTTTTAAAAACAATAATTTTTTTTTTCGTAAATATTCGAGGTGACAATTTTTTTTTTTAGTTTTTTTGATGTATAATTTTTTTGGAAATCATGTTAGTTTGATATCACGGCACAATATATAATTCAAAATTTAGTTCAAGTCGCTAGCATTATTGGTTCGTGAGATATTTTGAGTTAACCACAATTTTCACTTATTTTATATATTGCTACCTTAAGAAAACCACAAACTCAATTTTTTGAGAGTCGTTCTTGCATCTTTGTGCGGTATTATCTGTATACCAAAATTTATTTAAACTCGATATCTCTACTGGTTCTTGAGATATGAACGATGAAAAAAGCTTTCTGAACGTACGGACGCGTACGAACGTACGAACGTACGTACACACTCACAAATCTCTGAAAATCTTTTATTTAGGTTCTAGGGACTTCGAAACGTAAAGAAATGTCAACATTTTCCTGTGGGAAGTTAATAAGATCAACTTTTAAAAATTGAGCTTTACAAAAGTAAAATTAGCAAATTTTCAGCTGTTGGTAATATTGCACTTTGACAAAGTGAAATAAGACAAAATTGTTTTGAGAAATAAGGCCAAGGTCTAACTATTTTATTTAAATGACTCCCTACATATGAAAGCATTCAAAGATTTTAACAGTTTTCTAAATATGCCATATTTAAGATCTAAAATACAATAGTTTAGAGAGTTTTTGTATTATTTCACGCAGAAATGTTAAAAATTGTGTTAAAACGTAGTTTTTTTCTCGTTCATATTTCTATAAATGCAAGGAACGCTACAAAAGTATAGTAGATGCAAAAACCGAGAAAATGAAAAAGTTTGCCAGAAAAATGTGATCTTTTTTCGTAGGAAAATAAAAAAGAATGTGATATGAAGAATTTTCTGGCTTATTTTAACGTCCCTTTTTTTGACGTTTCGGGCTTAATTTTCGGGAGTCTATTAATATTATTGTTATCAGTCAAAAGAATTACTGTTTTGCGTGAACATTTTGAAAATATTTTGATTTTAAAGGAGTCAACAAAACTTACAAATTGTAGAGAGAAAAATGTTTAGTTCTTGAATTTAAGGAAATAGGTTCATTGAAGTACATAGTTTCCCTAAAAATTAAATTAAAACAAATTAAGGTAAGAAAATAAGTTGTGAAGAAACTTTAGTGTGGAACTCACAAACTACACGTTGCAGAATCTCTTTTCACTTCAATTCTCGAGAGATTCAAAGCTTTTATATTAAATTAATAGATATGAACTGTTCATTGTTTTTTAATTAGGGAGCGTGCAAGTAATACGTAACACAATTTGGGGGGAGGGGGGGTCTCGTAAAATGTTACGATGCGTTACAGGCGCGGAGGGGTCTTTTTTACAACACGTTACGTAACTTTGTTTTTTTTTTTAAATACAAAATTATTTTTTTTCATTTACGGTTTACGGGGAATCCCTTGATTGTATTAGTCTGGTCGTCATTTTTGATTTGTTCTCGCAAGTTGGCAAACCTTTTTGTTTATATTTCACGGGGAATCCCTAGATTGTATTGTACGTCATTTATTGTTGTTCCACGGTTGAAAAAAAATTGCATGACCAAAGCTGAAAATAAAAAGAGGCTGGGATGCGACCCACACTGATAACTTCCCATCCCGTCTATCGATTTGTCTTGCTTAAAAGTTTGTCTAAATGTATCAATTCTTACCAAATTTGCGTTCTATTTTTTGTAGATTTTATTTTTTTTTTATGAAAAAACGGACTGTTGGATTTTTATAAAAAAATTATTGAATATAAAAAACAATATTTTCTGTGAAATAAAATAAGTTTGAAGCCAATATTTTTAATTTTTGAAAAGCTATTTGAGCCGAAAATCAATTTTTACCAACTTTTATTAATTTTTTTGTTTAGTTTTTTATTTTTTGTAAAAAAACTGTCAATTCGATTTTTCTCAAAATTTGTCCTAATGTTGAAAACAATATTTCTTATAAGTTAAAATTAGTTAGAAGCCATAATCTCAAATTTTTGAAAAGATATTTAAGTCGAAAATCAATTTTTACCAACTTTTGTTAATTTTTTTTTCGGTTTTTAATTTTTTGTTAAAAAAACTGTCAATTCTATTTTTTTCAAAATGTTACTGAATATTGACAACAACATTGTTTTAAAGATAAAGGTAGTTTAAAGCCAATATATCAAAGTCTTGAAAAGATATTTGAGTCAAAACTCAATTTTTACCAACTTTTTTTTTATTTTTTTTTTAGGTTATTATTTTTTGTAAAAAAACTGTCAATTCGATTTTTCTCAAAATTTTTCCTACTGTTAAAAACAATATTTCTTATAAGTTAAAATTAGTTAGAAGCCATAATCTCAAATTTTTGAAAAGATATTTAAGTCGAAAATCAATTTTTACCAACTTTTGTTAATTTTTTTTTCGGTTTTTAATTTTTTGTAAAAAAACTGTCAATTCTATTTTTTTCAAAATTTTACTGAATGTTGAAACCAATATTTTTTGAAAGATAAAAGTAGTTTAAAGCCAATATCTCAAAGTTTTGAAAAGATATTTGAGTCAAAACTCAATTTTTACCAACTTTTTTTTATTTTTTTTTTAGGTTATTATTTTTTGTAAAAAAAACTGTCAATTCGATTTTTCTCAAAATTTTATCAGATGTCAAAAACATTATTCTTCGTTGCACAAAATTGTTTTGGAGATGAAATCATATTTTAGTCGTAAAATTTTCGAAGTGACAAATTTTTTTTTTCAGTTTTTTTGATTTATAAAAAAAACCGTTAATTGAATTTTTTTCCAAAAATATAATTATTTTGTATCACGTTACAATATATAATACAAAATTTAATTCAAGTCTCTAGCGTCATTGATTCATGAGATATTTAGGGTTAAACAAAATTTTCACCTTTTTTTTAAACTGCTATGGTAAAAAAACCACCCACGCAATTTTCTTGAGAGCCCTTTCTGCATCTTTCTGCCTTATTATCTGTATAACAAAATTTATTTGAAGTCGATATCTCTTCTGGTTCTTGAGCTATGGACGACGAAAAAAACGTCGCGAACGTACGGACGTACGGACGTACGGACGTACGGACGTACGGACGTACGGACGTACGGACGTACGTACACACGCACGCACAGACATCTTTCTAAAAATCTTTTATTTCGACTCTAGGGACCTTGAAACGTCGAGAAATGTCAAAATTTTCAATTTGTCAAATCGGACCCATTACAATAACTTCCTATGGGAAGTTAAAAATGACCAATCGTACCAAAAAAGGACCAAAATAATTTGTGTCCGCAATGGCTTTTAACTTCCCATAGAAAGTTATTGTAATCGGTCCTATTTCTAGAATTGAAAATTTTGACATTTCTCGGCGTTTCAAGGTTCCTAGAGTCTAAATAAAAGATTTTTAGAGAGATGTTTGTGCGTGCGTGTATACGTACGTTTGGGAAGAATAACGTTTTTGACATCTGGTAAAAATTTGAGAAAATCGCATTGACATTTTTTTACAAAAAATAAAAACCTTAAAAAAACAATAGTAAAACTTGGTAAACATTTACTTTCGACTCAAGTATCTCTTCAAAAATTAAAAAAATATTGGCTTTAATCTAATTTTATCTCACAGAAAATACTGTTTCCGACATTCCGTAAACTGTGCATAAAAATCCAACAGTCAGTTTTTTTCATAAAAAATTAAAACCTTCAAAAAATAGTACGCAAATGCTACGAAAATTTGGTAAAAATTGGTTTTCGACTTAAAATCTCGTTAACAAGAACAGATATTGAAATCAAACTATTTCATCATACTCAAAATATTGTTGGTAATTTTTAATTTTTTTTTAGAATAATTCAACTAACAACTAGCAAATCACGAAAGCCTACAAACCTTTTAAGCAAGACAAATCGGCAGACGGGATGGGAAGTTATCAGTGTGGGACGCACCCCAGCCTCATTTTTTTTAAGATCACAATATGTTAACATTATGTCAGGAGATCGAATAAGTCAGGAGATTGAATACTATCGCTAAATAAAATTCATATAAAATTAATTCAAAAAAATGTTTTTGCAGACCAAACGCTATGGTTATTTTTGTGATCTTGACGCTCTTTGGCCAGCATTTTATTATTAATGGTACCCAAATTAAGTCTGCCTTTCGTTTTTATCAAAGTTAATTCAAAAAAATCCTCTGAGCAGCAGCTGAGCTGTGAGGAAGTAACATCAAGTTATAAACGAACTAATTTAAATCTTGAAAATAATATTCATTTAAAGCGTTTTTATGATAATTGAACTTTTCCCAAAATTCTTAAGGTATGTATTTTATTTTTGAGATTATAAAAGGAATAGAGTCGAGTTATTTTTTTCAATTTCTTAAAAAAGGGACCAAATGGAATAAAAAATGACCATGCGACCAAGTGAGAAAATAATGACCAAATTTGGTCGTAAAAGACCAAACTGGCAACCATGTGTTGTTCTCGTTGTCAGTATTCGTTAGTGTTTATGCAGAAGCACATTGCTATAGTCGGTGTTATTAAAGTGAGTTTATAGTGTTCATACTGTAATGTCCTCAAAAGATGGGAGATGATGATATGGAAAAACGCAATTTTCAGCACGCTGGGGAAACACTTGCAGTGTGGAGAGAAATGAAAATTGATAATTACCACGTTTCGGCGGACTATAGAAAGCCCGAAGATAGCATGCAGGATCCAGCAGATCCAAATCTGGCGTGGTATAGCGTTCACGCCCGTGAATCGCAATATTTCTTACAGGTTATAAAATGCGCGGATGAATCCTGCTGTTCACCACCGAGAATTGCATTGAAATCTGTGCTTGCGGATACTTTAATGCCTCTACCTTGCCCAATATTTCAAACTCCAAGCAAGCTCGTAGTACCCAGTTTACTAGACAAAGGCACATCCAAGTTTTCGCCACTTCTTGTGAGGTTGTCCGTTGATCTGTCACCTCCTCTAGAAGGGTTTAATCAGATGCCTTACGATTTCTTTTGTCCATCTGTACAATCCGACCTGTAGAAAAAAGTATGTCCAACCTGTGGAATCTATTTCACATCTCACAAGAGTGTTCAAATACACTGTCGTTACGTGCATGGCAAGACTGTCCCAGACCATTGTGAAACTAGAGTACGGCCACAGCGCCTTGCTGCCAGAAGGGCGAATGAGCTTCTCTGCATTGTGCGTGCGTCGTTATGAAACATCGTCTGAGGATGCTGACTGGCAGCGTTGCCGCTGGGCTTCACGAAAGTGTAATACATTTTTTAAAAAAACGTAACAAAAGCGAAAAAAATGTAACAAATTGAAAAAAATGATTTAAATCAAAGAATGCTCTTGAACTCAATTTTTTATTTTTAATAGGAACATAAGTTTTCTTCATCACAGTTTTAAAATTCAGAACAAAACTATACATTAAATAATAAGTTAATAAATTATTATAAGTAAGACACATTTTAAGTTTTACATAAAACATGTTTAGGAAAATTAAGAGAATTGATCTTTTATTTGTTTTGCAAACATTATTGATTCAATGGTATTCAAATGGTACCTATTGGTTAAATTGGTTCGATCGAATCGAATGAAGGTGATTTCAACTCAATTTAGGACGTAGGTGTACAAATAGGTGGAAGTGTTCTTTAAGCGCACTTCACACTGATAAAAAAAATCATAAAGTAAATTTTTAAAGAAAAAAAAAGTTTAGAGAAAAAAGTGTAACAAAAAGAAAAAAAAGTAACATAGTAACAAATACAAACAAATTAAGAAAAGTGTAACACTTCTGTTACACTTGTAACATTGTGGCAACGCTGCTGACTGGCTCGACAAAGACGAAGTTGATGCAAGTGGCTTAACAATTCCAGAACCGTCTTCGTCTGCACTCTAGATGCCAGTGATGAAAGAATCTGAGTGGCTAGCTGTTATATACTGAACCTTATGTGGCAGTAACTCATAACCTGAACTATCCGCATCGTATGTAATGGCCCTTATGTCATATACAATTTGACACTTTATGAAATAAAAGACGTCACTTCTCGACGAACATTCAAAGACACGAGGTGTTTCATTTTCCCGCTTTAGCTTCCAACTACGTATTTATCAGTGGCGACGAGGTTTTAAAGATTAAGAAAAATCTTAAGATGGCCCAAGACGCACAGCAGATAATACAAGCTCTAACTTTGGCCTTACAAAATCTACAAACACCTTCTAACACTCCAAAATTGCACTTCGAACAATTTAATGAAAACGAGGAACCATTCCCAAATTACATAAAGAGGTTAGAAAATTACCTTGACCTGAAAAATATTACCGATAATACAAAAAAAAGGCAAGTATTAATTAATTGTATTGGAGCAAAATACTACCAGCTATTATCCAACCTAACAGCACCAGAAGAACCCGGATCAAAAACATACGAGGAATTAATCAAGACGCTAAAGGATCATCTCAGCCCAAAACCCAACGAGGTTACGGAGCAACACAAGTTTCTGTTAAGACTGCAGCATGAAGGAGAACCAATCTCGAATTACCTGGCAGAGTTAAAAAAATTGAGTACTCATTGCAATTTTACATGTTCTGCTTGTAAGAAGTCAACATTGGATACACATTTGAGATCGCAATTTATTCGGTGGCTGAGGGATTCGGACATAAAGGAAAAATTACTGCAAGAGTCAGCTAACATTACACTAGAGAAGACTATTCACTATGCAGTTGCAATGGAGGCATCGAAGTCCGAAAGCCGCGCAATGCAAAACTTACACCAAGTTCAGCTTAAAGGGAGCACCTCAAAAACCAAATCAATTACTCCAAATTTGAACTCATCTCGATCAAATCTTAATACAACTTCTAAAATCATATGTTACAGATGCGGAAAGCCGGGACATGTGGCAAACAAGTGTCAAGCTAAAAATCTCCATTGTTCTCTTTGTCGAAGGAGAGGCCACATAGCTTCGGTCTGCATCAAAGCGAAGAATTCCCAAAGAGCTGCCAATACTTTAGAGATTGATGTCAATGATGAAGATGATGAAGAAAACATGCATGATGATATGTACGAAATAAATATGCTGGGTCTGGTGGAGAAGCAGGAAGAGGTGCATGCGGTGAGGCTACACAAAAAAACAGATGACACATTTGGTAGGGGTAAGTACTTTATTTCTTTAAAAATAAATGGAAAATCCATGGATATGGAGTTTGATACGGGAGCTGCGATTTCTGTAATGAACCAGCGTACATTTACAAATTACTGGCCTTATGCCCATATAACCCCTACCAATATAATGCTTAAAACATACAGTAACGAAATCGTTCCCGCTGTTGGGAAATCAAAAGTTGAAGTCCAATATAAAAATAAAGGTAGCTCATGCGATATATATTTAGTCGAAGGTAGCTTTGATTCGTTATTGGGACGCGAGTGGATGCATGCCTTAAAATTATTAGAAGTTAACTCAGTTCAGATTCATACTGATGCAGATATTGGTCGCCTGAAGCAACAAATTTTTAAAAAATTTGCGGATGTATTCGAACCTTGTGTAGGCAGTATTCCAAACATTAAAGGCGTTATTAAACTCAGGGAAGGAGCTACACCAGTTTATATGAAACCCAGGCCTATTCCATACGCTATTCGATCGTTGGTTGAGAATGAGATAGAAAGATTAGAACAAATCGGAGTTTTTGAGAGGGTTGCACATTCTGACTGGGGAACCCCAATTGTACCCGTTATTAAGGCTGATAAGTGAGTTCGCTTGTGTGCCGACTACAAGGTGACACTAAATAATTGTGTTGTTAACGATGGACATCCGATTCCTAATATTGATGAGCTTTACCAACAGCTTAAATACGGCGAATATTACTGCGTTTTCGATATCTATCAGGCATACCTTCATCTGAACATGTCTGATGAAAGTTCGATGTATCAGACTGTTAGCACTTTAAAAGGACTTTATAGGGTACGGAAATTAATGTTTGGTGTTAAAACGGCACCAAATTTATGGCAGCGGTTTATGGATGATAACATAGTTAATGACCTTGAGGGCACTGCATGTTTTTTCGATGACCTTATTGTAATGGGCAGGACTTTAGATGAAGCTTTTCATAGGTGCATGCTTTTATTGGAAAAATTAAAGAAATTTAACCTTCATTTCAATCAATCAAAATGCAAGCTTTTTGAAAAGAGTGTTACATATCTCGGGCATAAAATTGATAAAGAAGGCCTACACAAAACGACAGAAAAGGTTGAGGCAATCACGAAAATGGAACCACCTACAAATTTAAATCAGCTACGTTCATTTCTGGGTATGGTCAATTATTATCATAAATTCATACCTGACCTGTCTACTAAATTACACCCTCTGTACCAGCTCCTAAGGAAAGAGACAAAATATGTTTGGTCTTCAGAATGTCAGCATGCTTTTGACATAATAAAGAAGGAAATGATGAGTGACAATGTACTAGTTCCGTTTGACTCAAATTTACCTCTTATTTTGGCCACAGATGCCTCGCCATTCGGTTTATCAGCTATATTGTCACATACAACCAATAAAGGGGAAAGACCGATTGCATTTGCGTCAAGGAGTCTGACAAAAGCAGAAGCCAACTATAGCCAGCTGGATAAAGAGGCAACAGCCATATTTTGGGGGCTTCACAAATTTTCCAACCATTGTTACGGAAGGAAGTTTACGCTGATTACAGACAACAAGCCTCTCATATCCATTTTCAACCCAAATAAGAGTTTACCACTACTGACAGCGCAGAGGCTGCTTCATTATGCTCAATTTTTAAGTGGTTTCGATTACACAATTCAATATAAAAATACAAAGGAGCACATTAACGTAGATTTCTTTTCTAGGAATCCCTTAGCCAAAATCGGAGTTGAAAGCTTTGAAGTACATCAAATTTGGGACGAAGCTTTACCCATTACAAATGAAGAAGTGGCCAGAGAAACCAAGTGTGACAAGGAACTTTCTTCACTTTGGCTCTTGTTACAAACGGGTGCCAGCTTGAAGAATACCCCATACAATAATATGGAAAGCGAGCTGATGTTGAATGAAAGATGTATATATCGGGGTATACGATTAATAATTCCACTCTCCCTACGATCTCGGGTCCTAACTGAGCTACATTCAGCACACGTAGGCATAACAAAAATGAAGTCTTTGGCAAGAAGTTATTGCTTTTGGCCCGGAATCGATCGTGACATCGAAGAGCTTGTAAAAGGTTGCAGGGACTGCGCAAAAGTATTAAAAGAACCAGCAAAGTCTGCAAACCATCATTGGGAGATACCCGCGCACCCCTGGCAACGATTGCACATTGATTTTGCCGGACCATTCATGGAAAAATACTTCTTTGTAGTTCTTGATGCGAAGACTAAGTGGCTTGAGGTTATGCCAATGAATAGAATTACTAGTTTCAATACGATTCGAGCATTGAGAGAGCTATTTTCAAGATTCGGCATTCCACAAACAATTGTCTCTGACAATGGGACCAATTTTACATCTAGAGAGTTCCAACAATTTTTAGATAGCAACAAAATTCGACACAAACTTACATCTCCTGCACACCCATCTACAAACGGACAAGCAGAGCGGTTCGTCCAAACACTAAAAAATGGGTTACGGTCAGCTGTTAATGATTCGGGGGACATGCATACCAAACTACACAGGCTCCTAATGCAGTATCGAAAGACACAGAGCTCAACAACCGGTAAAAGCCCAGCAGAGATGATGCTCAAATTTAACCTTCGTACGAGATTGGACTTAATGCGAGAAGCCAACACTGATCATACACGAGACTTAGGCGATTGTAAAAGGAGTGTAGGCGTGGGGGATCGTGTTCAAGTGAGATTTTATCAAAATAAAGAATGTAAATGGAAATTCGGTAGAGTTGTGAAAAGAGATGGTTATTTACATTACATTGTTGATATTGATGGTGTTTCATACCGTAGACATATAGATCAAATAAGATGCACTAATGTTGAAGGTAATACTAGTTCTGAATTAATTTCAAAATTTCTTCCTACAGATACACAACATCCCACCGTCATAAACAAAGAAATCCCTGAAAAGTTTAATCTGTCCTCAGAGAATACAGTGACATCTAATGACAAAACAACAGGAATTCCTCAGAACATGAATGATACTTCTAACATGGAAGCTGGGTTATCTCCACTCCCATCAGGATCAATAGCAGGGTCCAGCAAACTTGTAGGGCTACCAGACCAACCAAAGGACTCAGACCAAGTTGTTGAAGCAAGAAGATCAACCAGGATCCGACGTCCAGTTGTTCCATATCAACATAAACCTTAAATAGTGGGGAAGACTGTTATATACTGAACCTTATGTGGCAGTAACTCATAACCTGAACTATCCGCATCGTATGTAATGGCCCTTATGTCATATACAATTTGACACTTTATGAAATAAAAGACGTCACTTCTCGACGAACATTCAAAGACACGAGGTGTTTCATTTTCCCGCTTTAGCTTCCAACTACCCATGGACAGAGGAGCAGTAATTTCAATCGAATTGTTTTTATAGACCTATTTAGATACTTGGTTAATAGTTGATTATTATTTTTTAATTTTATTAAAAATACGATTTTATTTCGAGTAAAATGTTTAATTTCAGTTGGGTTTCCATTTATAATTGCATTGTCAAAGATTAAAATAAAAATGTTATTTATTTTAAGAGTTTATTAGTAAAAAAAGCTAAAATAGGAGAATGAAGGATGAAAACAATTGTGTGTAAAGCCAAAAATTTATACAAAATAAACAAAATACGCAGGTGTTGCGGATTAAAAATCTCTTGTTTTATTTAGTATTGTATGTTACCGTAAAGGCAATTAAAACTATACCAAGGATAAAATCTGTAACATAATTTTTTGCGACTTTAGGGTAAAAATGATCACTTGAGTGTTACGTAACGTTTAGAGAGTGGGAGGGGGAGTACAGAAAAACGTTACGGTGCGCTACAATTGGAGGATAGGGGGTCAAAAATCTTCAAAAATTGCGTTACGTAATACTTGAACGCTCCCTTAGCCAGAAGTTTAACAAAACTGTCACTTTAGCTGCTTTTGGGACATTTATATTCTTGAAATTCGTGTTTAAATCTCAGTTCTAGAGCAACCAAAGCAAATTCACTTCAAAAAGTAGACTTCATTAATTTTGTAAGGTCTCAAAAGTTTTTGTGTTTTATAGATAATCAATTTTGAAAGAAAAATACACTTTCAGAAAGACTTACACTATTTATGTGAGTCAAAATAAAATAAGAAGGAATTAAAGACGAGCTTCAGGAATTTAAAGAAACTTAGTATCGAATTGGCGATCTTTTATTCAAGAGTACTTCTTAAGAACCTGAATATTTGCTCCTTCTCTCAGAAAAGATCTTATGAAAATAATTTAAAGCATGGTTAAAAATGTTTGCAATTCTATTTGTTTTTGACAGCAAACCGCTTTTTGGTGAATATCGTTAAATTACTATTATTTCAATAGGTCTTCGAATTTGGTGAGATTTTTGATTAATATAACATTGTAAGATATAATAAACACATACATATGTTGCTAACTTTAATATTTTATTTAAAAAAAAAAGCAGTGCTGTACTTATTTTAAAAATGCAAATTTTTCATATCTCTTGTAGTGTACATCCGCAACATTACATACACTAAAAACACATCAATCAGTTACGAGAAACCTTGTTTGTATGAAAAAATTGTGAATATGTTTTTTAAAGCATTGATTTTATATTAAAATTAAAACAGAAAATTTTTCACTACAAAATATAAATCAAAATTATAAATTCATTAAATTCAGTGTATACGTTCGTACCTTTTAATATATGATATGCTCTGACCAAAGTCACATGAAATGCATAGCCACCTCTGGCAATACGTTCCAAACCCTTCTGTAGGGGCAATATATTTGTTTGAGGATTTCTCATTATTCGATGAACATAAATATCTTTTGCCATTTGGTTCGATGTATTGATGAAAAGTTCATAATTATATGCAATATTTTCCATGCCCACATCCAGGCTACTATTAAATAGAGCTGGCATACTGACAATGGTCCTCGGAACATCTGCCAACAGAGAGCCAACTATGAATGCTGAGTAAAATTGATTCAGCATCACTGCGAATATGCAAATTGATATAATTAGCGTGCGAGTGGAAAAGAATTGGAACATTTGGCTTGGTCCTTGAAGAAAGATCGCCTCGAGGATGATCAAAGTAAAAAAATCCAATTTATTTTCAGCACCAGCACCAGCGCTTGAGCCATTAACACTCTCGTAGTTTTCAAACTCGTGGTGCATTGTAATTGCCATTAGAAAAACTCCAGCGATGGTAATTGCGAAAACAGTGTACCATACAGCCGGTGTGAAGGGCTCCAGAAATTTATTACGAATTTGCGATCGACGTGGATGTCGGAATAAAAATCGAGCTCTGTTTTGAAGGTAGACAAAAAATAAAAATAAAATCGCTCATTATGGAAAACACACAAAAATACAATTCTGCACGTACGTTTCAACATGCACTTCATGTAGATAACGAACAACCAGGACGCGTTGTTGAGTAAACCTTATTGGGGATAATGTAATTGCTACCTCGCCATTGAGAATTTTTCCTATGATACCTGTCCAGTTTCCGTTTTGACGAACGCCCCATACGTCGGAAGTGACAATTTTAATTCTGCAATTGTTGGAAGCATATAGAATTAATCATTCCAAAAACCATAAATGTTAAATGTTGCTACTTGCCGGAAGTTGTAAATTTCCTTCATAGTTTTAAGCAGTTGATAAGTTTTACGCTGCATAGGGTCAAGGTGCTTATACTTGTAGCTTTCAATAAAGACGGACAGAGGTATTCCTTTTGGGGCAGCATTTACCTGGTGGTTAAAGTGCTTTTGACTTGTAAACATTTCTCAAAATTATTATCTTCTAGTAAAATATAATGCTAGGCTTGATATGTATCTTATAGTTTGATTTGTTTTACAACTTCAAACGGTAAAAGTGTTGGTGTATATTTTTCGGGTTACAACACCAAAATTGTATTAAAATTAAAATAAAATTAATAAAAATAAGAAACCGTCACAATTGAAATCAGATCCATTTTCAAGTGTTTCTTTTGTCGGGAAAAGTATATCAGAAGCATGTATGGTATATTAATTTTATTATATTCAACCTCCAACTGTTATTAGCAAATTAAAAATTCAACTCACCACAATACCGCCATTCAAGGTTATATCACTGAAATTCCTTCGGCGTTGAACTGTCGTTTGCCAAAAATATGGTAAAACTTGCATGCCTCCACTGTCACTCCAAATGCCTTTTTCCAAACTCTCGAAAGAAGTGCCACACTGATGACACACTTTGTACAAATCATATAGCCGCACAATGTCTTCCCTGATGGAGAGCAAAGCAGAACAGAACATAAAAAGTTGCAAGGACGCGCATGGATGGTGAAATTGGAATTTCGAAAACCGATTTAAAACTAATTGAATTTTCTACACATAACTTACTTTTGCATTTTTATACCAAGCGTTATATCTGTGTCTATGTTTATTTCCAACTTCTCGAGAGCCTGCAGCCCCATTCCAAAGCTTTTAGCGAGTATAAACCATGCTTGTGATGAATTGAAAAAGTTGCTGGCTGATACAGACTCTAAGATGGGAACAGTGACGGTCGCTGATTGGCACTCAATGTCAAAGGAGATTCCAACTTTTCGGCCTCCCCCTTGGCGAAATAAATCCTTAAAATCAGCGTTGCTCATGTTTGTGTCGGATGTTTGGTTAACACGAATATATGAAAGCCAAAGAGATTTTTTCGAAATCGCCTTGAGCTCTTCCATCTGTAGCGAATCATCATTGCACATTATAATGATACCTTGTTTAAGGTGGTTGTATTCCAGAAAGTCGCCAAAGGATTTCACTTGAATACAGAAATAAGCACCAAAAAAAATGCTATGGAATAGAAAAAACGCAGCAATGCGGAACGCCATTACTATGTCGGTGATGGTGGTAAAGGTGACGGTGACGGTGACGCCGACCGACGACGATGACGGTGGGTTTGTTTTTTCAAATAAAAACGAAACTTTATCCACTTCGTTCTAAACGAATGAAATTTACGACTTATGCAGGAGATTTATACTCCTTAGCGATGGAGGCAATTAATTTGCTTGCACCGTTTGCGACAACGGTCGACATTCTGACGCATAATAGCTGACAAAAAATGACACATTGGGTAATTTACATCGTGTAAAATGTCAACCTCTCCAGACACTGCAGGCAATTTTCTTTTTCTTCCTCTTGCAAGCTATTAACGTGTCACTTCGTTTAACTTGAAAAGGTGGACAAATTAAAGTGCTTCGTATTTGTTAAGGATTGCACTTTTTAACTATCGCATTTGTGAATGTTTAGAAAAGATGAAAAAAAATATACAACCGTCAAAATAATAACAGGGAAGCCATGATTGCTCTCAGATCTTAATAATTCAAGTTGTTTGAAACCGCAAATAAATTGTCATGTTTTATTGATCTATGCTCGTACAAATTGAGCTCCATAAACAAGAATCCTTTGCTTTATAGATTTATACATGATTTTTAAGTTTGCCATAGAATACCATTAAGTTCGTAATGTAATAATACCGAGCACATAATCTCTTTATGGAATTTTTAGGCAGAATTTTGCAAGCAAAAATAAAAATTTTTAGCAGACCGATCTAAGAATTCGTTAAAATCACAAACCGTATGGATTTGTTATTAGAGCCAGTTTGGCCAGTACTACGCTTCGATATAATTTTTTGTTTTCAAAGTGTTTTCTTTCAAGATTTATATAAAGTTCGTATTGGGTACTTCAAGGAGATCCTTCACCAATTTTTGATATTTTGTGACTCTTAATAAATACCACAACTGCATTACATTGCACCTTTTTACTTGTATCGCGATAGTAAAGGTTTTTGAAGACTGCAATTTGGAATTACAGTTATCCAAATGCCTTACAGAACTACATCACATTTTTCGATTTCAGCCCTTTTTGTCACATTTGATTGGGGTACTCCATATATGTATATCTATTTCACACACATCTTGTCCAATTCAAGCTCTAAACATTAACAAATATAAAACAATATTTATCTTGCATGACGACAATTCTATTTTAACAATAAAACTGGTTATCCATATAGGGCTGGAATTTGACATCTGTCAAACTAAGTTGTTAAACAAATTTTTGTTTTTTAATATGAAAATCTGACATTAACGAAAATGGATAGCTTAACTATCGCACAACGCATACAAATTTTTAAAACCTACTACAAAAATTGTGAATCTGCCACAGCCACATATCGTGCTTTAAGATGAGATTATTGTTTACATAATCGTCCAACATCGTTTCGCTCGTAACACTGAAAATATCGCTGCTGTAAGTGAAAGTGTTGCCGAAGAGCGGAATGTGTCGATTCCTCGTCGTTCTCAGGAATTAGGACAGTCGTATTTTGCATTTGGATCTACACTTATATCCAATTGACGCAGCAACTGAAGCCAACCCAGATTGGGTGCTTCAACAACAGGCGGTGGACGGCGATTTTTCGAACAAAATTTTCTTCAGCGACGAAGCACATTTCTTACTCGGTGGGTATGTTAATAAACAAAATTGTCGTATTCGGGGCTCTGAGAATCCTCAAGGAATTGAAAAGAGGAAATTACATCTTGTGGTACGCTCTTTGGTCCGGAGGTGTGATTGGACCTTACTTCTTCGAAAACAACGATGGAACGACTGTCACCGTCCATTTGAAGCGTTGTGGTCATATGATAACCGACTTTTTTTTGGCTACTATTGAAGAATACGACACAACTCGAGCGAAATATGGCTTTAATGCAAGAAACATTCCCTGGCCGCGTAATTTCTCGTAGGGGCGATATCAACTGGCCACCAAAATCATGCGATTTGGCACCGCTGGACTTTTTTTTTTGTGAAGCTACGCGAAAGACCATGTTCATGCGGATAAACCTTTAACTCTTGAGCACTTAAAAACCAGCATTCGTCAAGTTATGGCTGCGATACTGTCAAATATTTGTCAAAAAGCGGTCGAAATTACCTCAAAAGAATCGATGATTGCAACAATTCGCGTGGTGGTCATTTAAATGATGTGGCGTTTAACACATAATGTCATCTTTCAAACTTTATAATAAAAAAGAAATATCATGAAAAAAAATATTGTACCTATGTGTTTTATTTACGTTTACTTTTGAAACCGCAAAATGGATAACCCTGTACATATATATTTGAAACCATTTACTCATTATTGTTTTATACATACTAAAAAAAAACCTTTAATTTTTTGAATCTATCTTAATTGCTCATCATCTAAATAAACTTCATCCCACTACTTACAGAATTTGAGCAAACAAAATAACATACTCGCAGCTGAAACTTCCGCTCGTACAACCTAACTTTGGTTATTGCTTTTTCCAAAGCCACGTTTTTAAATTTTTACGACCAACCGCCCCGATTTCGCTAAGCAAGTTGCAATAGTGATGCGCTATAAAACATTCAGATTTAAAAGCTTTTTTGTATTTAACTGGAGTTCGCGGATAAATGGAGAAGTTGTTTAATATTTTAATAAAGTATAAAGTTGGAAAAAAGCGCTGCTCAGCATTATCATCTTCTGCTTAACATACTTGCTGTTTGCTGCACTATTAATCCCGTTAATGGTTCTCATTCCTCAAGTTTCGACATAACCCTGCGAAAATAACCGTTATTTTACACCCGCTGCTACTGCCACTGCTAACATGCAAGCCTTCTAAGGCTTGCCAGGTCAGGTTAAAAAGATGAAGGATGCTTGTTCGTTGTAGCAGCACCCATCTTTTATGTAAACGCACGCCCGAAGTCCTTGAATGTCCTGATTTTAATTCAAATATTCCAGTATACCTAGCTACTCTGAGGATCTGATGATGAAAACATTGAAGTGAGTGATGATAGTAGTTGGTAGGAAAGGTATGTGCCCTGTATATGTACATGTACAACCGAATTTGTTACTTACAAAAAGGGGACATGATGCAAGAAAAGACATTATTTTTAAGTCTTGCTGAACCTTAATTGGGACATTTTAAAACTTATGTTTTATGCTGCGGGAAAAATTTGTTTATGCTAGTCACTGAAATGGAAGACACAAATTTAACTCTACAGAAATAATTAGAGAAGAAATGGTGCGTTTAAAAGTTCTTCTATAATATTTCGATGAAAGTGCATTATAAACAAAATTTAATACAAAATTAAATGAAACTATATTTACACCCCTTACTGGTGTTAGTATTCGATTCAAAAAACAAACAAGGCATTTAAAACTCTTTTTATAATTAACAGTTTACAGGTTAATTTCAAAGGATCTACGTTTCCTTATATGCTCCTCAATGTTGCTAATTTGTCCTTGGGTATATAAACCTGCGATCCAGATATGATTGTTGTAAATTTTCTAGAGCAAAAGAGATACATGGATGGCTTCGAGGTATCCAAAGATTTGTTTTGTTGGGCAATTCGCCTGACTGGCACCTATTTAATTTCATGTCCTGCTCAAATTTTTGATTTCACAGTTTATTTAAGCAGTGAGGCATTATCAGTACTTCATAAATCCAAGTCGGAATAAGCAGCACCATATTCATAAATTTTTTCAAGAAATTCCTGTATTGACATCCAAATGAATCGAACTGATCACACTAAAATAACCACGCACCTGAACGCGAAACTCAGCTGAATGCCTTAGCTGGTTTTGACCTAGTGGGCTCTTGTCGATCGGCAGCTGCAGTACATGCAATTTAATTTCTTATAAGTGATTAGTTTTAGTATACTCGTTTAATAAATATTATAATCTTATCATTATAAAGTTAATAAATTAAGCGTTTCATTACGTTGGTGACCCTGCGTTTGAAATTAATTTGTTTTACATAGGTAACCAAAACATCTTATATACATCCACTGCTTGCCATTCTTCGCATCGGCTCAAAGCCAAATGATGACACCGAATTCCAGTACGTTGTCGATAATCTCGATAGAAGAGGTCTCGAGCAAATTTCGGACATTCTTCTCACTCTCAGCCATTGTGGGTTTCAACGCCCATAGAGAGCGAAACCCAAAAAGTGCAATCCACCATGCATTTTCAATCAGGGAAACGCCCACCAGCAACTTTAGGTGGTGCTTCTTTAAATCGCCTCTTTTTACATGACAACATTTCCGGCCACCATTTTCTTTTAGATAGCAGAGCCTCCATATTAACGTTATTCGTCAACAGCACAATACAAGATTACAGCCTAATCTTGCCATGCTGTGAACTGTTAATGGAACCCAAATAAAGACTTTTGGGACGACAACAATCGGCTAGGACTTCGGTACGGGACGCATTTATCGTTGGAGTTCTGCAATTCTGCAAAATCTTAGGAGCAAACCTTCTGAGTTTCTTTCGTCTACTCGTTGATATTCATGACTCATCCAATTGCAGGACTTTTCGTCTCCTTACGCCATCAGATGAAGGTTTATTAAACGCAATCAACCATGACGACGACGTAGATTCAGTGGATGATATTCTCAGCATGCCGTCGAATCAAATAAACGGCAGAGTCAAATCGATCTTCATTGCAGAATTTTTTGCAATACCACTTCGGTTTGTTTGAAAAAAAAAAAAAACAATTATTAGTGCTTTCAAAGTTTGTGGCTTATGTAAAACTTACTTTGACTACGGAATGTCGAAGCTTCTATTTGCACCATTCACTTGGTGGTGTTGTTGCTCCTTTTATTTTTGTGACACCTCCACCGTCAACGCCTGCGGCGGCTATGACCGCTGAGATGGGGGCAGATGTCGCCGATCATGGTACAGCAGCAATTGAGGACAGAAAGATGCACGTTTCAGTTCACAATCCACAAAAATTGTATTCTTATTCTTCCAACAAAAATGTAGGTACACACAATGTCCATCGTCTGTCGTTAAAAACATTGATATTATTAACTTCCCATAGGAAGTTGTTGTAATGGGTCCGATTTGTCGAATTGAAAATTTTGACATTTCTCGACGTTTCAAGGTCCCTAGAGTCGAAATAAAAGATTTTTAGAAAGATGCGTGCGTGTGTACGAACGTTCGTACGTCCGTACGTTCGCGATGTTTTTTCGTCGTCCATAGCTCAAGAACCAGAAGAGATATCGACTTCAAATAAATTTTGTTATACAGATAATAAGGCAGAAAGATGCAGAAAGGCCTCTCAAGAAAATTTCGTGGGTGGTTTTTTTACCATAGCAGTTTACAAGAAAAGGTGAAAATGTTGGTTAAACCTAAATATCTCATGAACCAATGACGTTAGAGACTTGAATTAAATTTTATATTATATATTGTAACGTGATACAAACAATTATATTTTTGGAAAAAATCCAATTAAGAATTCAATTCAGAATTGATTTAGAGTCTAAATAAATTCTGCCACGTCCCCGTTCGTGACCCCTGTAAACTATTTAAGCAAAGGTAATTTTATAAAAGATCAATAATAAAATAAATAATTATAAATACTTACGATATTTTATTTTTATTTGTCAAGGCCAAAAATTGTCTCTTAAACTTTTTATAAAACCACCTTTGCTTAATAGGCTAGAAAAAAACCTACAGAAAACTACTAAAAACTGATAAAAATAGTTTCTACTAAAGCATTTTGAAAACAGAGAAAGATATTGACTTCAAACTTATTTAATTTAATACAACAAATGTTGAAAATATAGTTTTAAATAAAAAGTTAATCAACCGAGTTTTTTCCTAATTTAAGTCTAAAAACGTGAAATTGATTCTTAAACTGAAATATCGGGTAAAGGAGAAAGAAAAAAGAAAGAAAGAATTGTTTTTTATTTTACAGAAAACTTAAAACCTTTGGCAAAAAAAAAAAATAAAAAAAATTATTAACCTAATTGAATTTATAAATTAAATTGAATAAAGAAAGATATTGACTTTAAAGTTGTTTCATCCCATAGAAATATTGTTGTTAATGTTTTGTAACATTTTAAGACAATGTTTATTTTAGAGAAACCAAACTTCTTTCAAAATATATTCATTTAACTTTTCGATACATCTATTTCCACAGAAAACAGCTTAAATTTATATTTTTGCATACTTACTTACTAACACAATTTTTCCAAATAAAACTAATAAATTTTGAAAAATTCAAGCGGGCATCACCTAGTAAGTTATCAGTGTGGGTCACATCCGAGCCTCTTTTTTGTATCGTATCAAAATTATTTACATGAGTACCTACACCTGTTTAAGCTCACAAAATGCCCAACATACGTTTTGCTAGGACAACAAAAAAAAAAATTCAAACAACAAAAATACTGAAATTGAAACTCACTTTTTTGTCATATATGTATATCTATGAATAAATGTACATACACACATGCGTTCAATATATGTATGTATCAACAAAAATCAAAATAAGGAAGGCAACCAAAACTAAGCCTCATACGCGCACCAGCGGCGGCGCACGTACATTTGCATCAGTGTTACCATAGGAATCCATACAAATTATTTTTAAAATGTCTTGCACCTAACTCATCTTCTCTTCCTTTCTTAAATGTATTTTCAACATATGTAAAATATAACATGGAAAAATTAATAACTATGGTTTTTATTTTCATATTTAATAATAAATAGCATAAAGAGCAGAAAATACCTACATCGCTTGAAAAATAGCAACTGAAATATGGTAACATCGGTACCAAAAGATCATCGAAACCAAAACAACAGTTTCTGTTTTTCTTTGCCTCTATGGACATTAAATTGAGAGAAAAAACAATCTTCAAAGTTGTTTTTATAGTTAGACACATAGCTTTGAACAGGCATACTGGCAAGCCAATATAGGAAATAAAAAACATTTTTGTGCTTGACGATCAACCGACAAAAAGCTTTTTGTCGGTTGATAGCCAAGGAGTAGTGAAAAAAATATGGGACATTTTCTTCTATCGGGATGAGACATCTCTATAGTTTCTTATCTGTGGTTTAATTTTATATATTTAGTGAAAAAGTGATACAGATACAGAACATAAATGCCGCCACCAACAAAAAGCATCATCTGGATTTATTTTAATTTAAACAAAAATGATCCTGACAAGTCCGAGTGTAAAATATGTCGTAAAACATATTCACGAAAAGGACGCACGACTTCTTCATTGAAAAACCACCTGAAGTCAAAGCACCCAGAGGAGTTTGGTTTATTTGAGAGTGCGAATAATGAAAATCTTTAAAAAAAAAGAAAGAAGATGCAGGTATGATATTTATTTATAAACATTAAATTCTGAAATAGCTTGTTAATATACGATCCACTAAGAAACAGATTGCAGTCCGAGAAGGCTGCAATCTTGCTTTTTATTAAATATAACTCACCCATTTTTAAATTTAATTATTAAACGCAAAGATAATCAATAAAATTTTCCTTTATTTACGGACTTAAAATTATTGTTTTTATGTAATAAATTCTAAAATCCGCATCCGCATTCGCATCCGCGGATGTGAGTCTCAAAAAATCCGCATCCGCATTCGCATCCGCGGATGTCAACATTTTTACATCCGCAACAACCCTGGTCTATATGGCATATGTATGTACTTTTAGTCAATAATCAATTTATCCTCTTAGATTTCTGGGCAGTGCCTTATCATAGAATGGCACAATTAAGTCTCTATTTGTATCGGGTCTCAGATAAGTGACTGATGCGCTATACAAAAGGTTAATAGGAGAAAGGTAGTAATTATCATTGATACCTTCATTGCTATGAGAATCAAACACGGCTCTTACTAAAGGATTAGAATGTGAACTACAGTTTTGAAGTCTTTTCAACAAAAGGTCAATCTGATACACCATTAAAGGTGTTAGTTTGGTGGCTTCATACAAGGTTTTGTTTGAAAACCATTTTTTATTTTGTTTTCGAAACTTACCACTACAATATCTTAAAATTTTTCTTTCAAAACTCTCCAGCTCCATAGCAACAGTTGGAGAAATTGAAAACCAGATACCAAACCCATAAGTTAATATGGGTCTTATAAGAGTTTTGTACACTAAAACTTTTGTGTTTCCAGGCAAATGTTTGGAACTCAATAAAGGTTTCAAATTGGATGTGACCATTTTTACTCTCATCAGGGATTTTCTGGCATGTTTATTAAAGACGAATCTGTTGTGAAAGTTTATACCCAATATTTTAGGTTCAGTATTGAGAGGTACGCTATGACCGTGTTACACTTTTTCTTATTAATCGCGAGGGCAGTATAATATTATTTAATATTACTTATTTAAAACAAATTATCACCAAAACAAACTAAATCGACGACGGCGGCTGCGTAACGCCGAACTTATCAACTCGCACTCAACCGAGTACGAATGCGACACAAAGAAGAGAACAAAAAAAGTGCAACAATACAGCTCGTTGACGAAGCTGTAACCGCGGCTGCTCAGCTGGGCTGGGTTCTTTTGGAAGAATTTGTTTATAAATTATAACAATGTTGATTGATTTCTAAATCAATCAAATTGTTACAATTTGGAAATAAGTTATTGCAAGTACCTACAGTGGGGTACGTTGCAATAAAAATGGGCGCCAGGAATTTTTTTCAAAACCGAAAAAGAAAATTCCAAAACTCTTTGTGATGGATGAAGCGATTGAAAAAAAGACACAACGAACGTTTGATTTTTTAAGTTTAAAATTTATTCTTTGGGAAACCGTGGGATTGAAGATCCCTGGATTAAAACCCAAAATGTTTTCAAAGTAACAATTAAGAAGAATTACAATAAAATTGGAATAAAAAAAACAAATAGCAAAAAAAAAAATAGGTTTTTAATACCGGACGCGTAAATTTGTATATATATATATTGAAACAAACGAAGAAACAAAAGAAACGAACTACTTATCTTTCTTTTTAATCCTTTCCTTCGTACTATTCTCTAGTCCAATCCTCACAAAATCCTCACACCTCGATTCTCGATTTTCCTTGTGATTTTCTGATTCCTCGAACTTTTTCTAAACTCCTTCTCGACTTTTATCTTCCCTTTTTCAAAAATTCCTCGAACACTTTTTCTACTATCTCACTTATCGCTTGTAGGGCTCTATCAAGAGTGCCTTCCAAGCTAATTCCAAACTAATTCTTCCTCCCTCGACCATTCCAGTCACACACACATTCATCCAACACAAGCATCCGTTTTCGTGATTGTCGGTCACGGTATCGCGGCTTCCTGGAAGCTTTACGCTCATCAGGAAAGCCACCGTTGTTGACTTTCAGCGAAACTTTGCTTTCACACACACAAACACGGTTTCGACAAGTTGTTGGATGAGTTTCCAAAACTTGCCGAAACATAATGGCCGAGTTAAGACCCCTTCCCCACTATTCTTATTTTTCGAGAAAGTTAAAAGAAAAACAAAAATCGAGAAGAAGTCTCAACTAGGCATTTTCCTATTACTATTATTACGCGCGAGGTTCGAGGTGTGAATTTCGTACCAAACATTAAGTTAAATTAAATTAAAAACGCGGCGTTAAAAACCCATTTTGTACATACATAAACAATTTAATATTAATTTAATGAATCTACGTTAAAAGTTAAAATGTTACAATAAAATCTGTTGTTGTTGTTGCTTAAGTAAGGGTCCGCCTGACCTCAAACTTCTTCGGCTCATCCGCCGGCATTTTCGACCTTGTCGAAAGAACTCGTTCCCGTTCTCGAACTCGATCACCTGCTTTGTTGCTTTTGCGAAATAAAGGCTAGGTACACCTGTGGCTGATGAGACCATGGTTGCCCTCAACTTTGCCGATATTTTGCAGCCACAACTAGGAAAAAAAAAACAGCCAAAGGCTGGTTTTTGTTGCGGTAAAATTTACCGTAACAAATCCCACCCTTACCTCCCAAGAAATGTGTTTACTTTTCAAGAAAAGCAAACCATTTCTTAAGGCTCAGCCAGGGGTAGACAACACCAACAAAGGACCATCATTACATTAAAAAAAGAAAACAAAATTATTAGTGTGGCACATTAAAACAAAAATGACATTGAACAATCAGAAACATTTCATCTACAAAGGGACTTGACTCAAGCATCAACAAATGGTTTTAAATCCTTAACATGCCACGTTCCTCGCTCCTTCCCGCGATCGTCTATCAAAAGATATGTCCAAGGTGACATTCTCTTGCTGACCTTGAAAAGTCCTACAAATTTGGTCGCCAACTTCGCCGCGAAATAATTTGCTGCATCGGACAGCGCGAAGTTCCTACGCCAAACGAGATCACCCGTGTGATATTGCGCGTTCCTCCTACGTAAGTTATAAGTCTTAGCAGCCTTCTTTCCCGCTGCTTCCAACTTCCTAGCTATATCCTCTCTCAGTTTCCGAAACGGCCTATCAATTTCCGTTATATCTTGGTCCCTATCACTGTCCCTAATTCCTACATCATGGCCACTAGTTACCATGTTCCTACCGAAATTTGCGAAGTATGGCGACACACCTAAAACCTCATGTTGCGAAGTTCGGATTGCACAGGCCACTTTTGCCAGTTGCGAATCCCAACTCCGCTGGTTTTCCGAAACATACGCCCGGAGCGTAGTCTTTATAATTTGATTAATCCGTTTCGCCGGATTCGCTTGCGGATGATAATTCGCCGTAAACCGAAGTTGTGACCCGTACGCTTCGCTAAGCGTTTTCAGTTCCTTGCCACGGAACTGGGGACCGTTGTCACAGACGATCCACTTAGGAATCCCGAAAAGAAGAAACACGTTTTCTTCCAACTCCCGACATACCGCTTTCGCCGTTGCGGACCGTAACGCGAACAACAATGGGAATTTAGTAAAATAGTCGACGACCGTTAAAATATACACGAACCCTCGCGACGATTTTGGTAATGGACCCACCAAGTCCACGCAAATCATTTCCCACGGTTGGGAATTGCCTACTCGTTCGGTCATTAGACCAGCTGGTTTTTCATTCACCGGTTTCACGCTTTGGCAAATTTTACAATTCCTAACATACCTCGTAATATCACTCCTCATTTTGGGCCAGTAATATTTTTCTGCTATCCTAGCAAAAGTTTTCTTAACGCCCATGTGTCCTGAAAGTGGAGCATCATGGCACTCGTTAAGAATACTCGTCCTATCGTTTTTCCCTAACACTAACTTCCACTCCTCACCATTATCATGAACGACTATATGGTTCAACCTAACATGTTTATAGAGCCGCCCATTCTCCACTCGCCAAGATGGGTATTCTAACGGGCTCTTTTCTACCTGTGATTTCATTTTAATCACCCAAGGGTCCGAATCCGCCTCAGAGACACCAGCTACTTCTGGAACTCCTCGCGACAACATATCAGGAACGACATGTTCTTTGCCCTTTCTGTGAATGATTTTGAAATCAAACTGTTGGAGCCGAATGGCCCAACGAGCTAATCTACCCTGCGGATCCTTAAGGTTGCTTAGCCAGACCAAAGAGTGATGATCAGTTACGACTGTAAATCGAACACCTTCGAGATACGGCCGCAACTTTTCAATCGCCCAAAGGACCGCTAAACATTCCTTTTCGGTCGTAGAGTAGTTCCTTTCATTCCTATTCAATGACCGACTTAAATAATATATGGCTTTTTCGCCATCCTCAAACTCCTGAGATAATACGGCCCCGATGCCATAGTCCGACGCATCTGTTTGTACAACAAACGGCCTTGAAAAATCCGGACATGTTAGAATCGGTGCCGTAACCAAACACTCTTTGGCTTTCCTAAAACTCTCCTCACATTCTTGGGTCCACTCAAATTTCTTACCTTTCTTTAGGAGATCGGTAAGTGGCCTAACTAAAATTGCAAAATTTGGTACAAACCTACGGTACCACGAAATTGTCCCTACAAAACTCCTAATTTCCTTCACATTTTTCGGTGGAGGAATCTTAATCATGCTTTCCACTTTTTCCGGGTCAACATGAAGCCCGTTCCTATCAACTACATAACCTAGAAATTTTAAAGAAGGCCTACAAAAATTACACTTTTCCCTACCTACTTTTAAACCTGCATCTCCTAACCTTTTAAAAACTTCTTTTAAAATTTCTAGGTGCCTATCGAAAGAATCGGTGACGATGATAATGTCATCCAAGTACACAAAGACGAACGGTTCTAAATCGGGACCTAAAACGTCGTCAATAAACCTTTGCCAAGTTGCCGGGGAATTGTGCAAGCCGAATGGCATCCTGCAAAATTGAAACAGGCCACGCCCTGGCACGGTAAAGGCTGTGTACTTGCGCGATTCTTTTTCCATTGGAATCTGCCAATAAGCAGATTTAATGTCTAAAGAAGACAAGTACTTCGCGTTTCGAAGCTTGTCTAAAATTGCTGAAATAAATGGTAGTGGATAAGCATCCCTATCTGTAACCTCATTCAATTTCCTATAGTCAACACAGAACCGATAACTGCCATCTTTCTTCTTAACTAGAAGAATCGGCGATGCCCAAGGACTCTTCGACTTCTCGATCACTCCAGCTTCCAACATCTCCTGGAGCTCCTGATCGATATGTTTCTAAATCGCTGGCGAAACAGGGTAATATCGTTGTTTTATCGGTTCTGCAGACGTCCTTATCTTGTGCTCCACTAAATTGGTGCACCCTAAACCTTCGGTCATTGATTTAAAAAGTTCTCCTAACACTAATTCTAACTTCCTATTTTCCGAATCGTTCCAATCCGATTTTTCCCTAATAGCTACCATGTCTGTCATCGAGGCCAATCTCTCTTGGCTAGAAAAATTCCACACCCCCGATCTCAAATCCGGGACTATGCCCGATAGTGCCCAAAAATCGGCACCCAAGATCAACTGGTGTGGAAGATTCGGAATGACAAGACATTCTATCAAAAAGGATTTGTTCTCAACCTCCACTGGTAGAGAAACAGACCCAGCTACACCTACACCTGCTCCATCTGCTAACTCTACTGACCCAACACTACTCTTTCCTAACCTAAGCCCTAACTCTTTAAAAATTTTCCACCCGTCACCACCCACAATGGTACGAGAGGCTCCTGAATCAAGAAGTCCTAAAAACTTGATTCCATAAACCCTAACTCCTAAATATGGTCTAGTGTCCCTACCATTTGCCGCTAACGTGAAACTCAGTTGAACTCCTACACGCTGATCGTCAGCAGACGACCTCCCTAACGCCGACGGACTCCTTGTCCTGCTGACACAAGGGCCCGATCCCCATTTCCCGAACACCTACAATCCCTACGATAAACTCCTACAGCTCCACAACCGAAACAACGTTTCTGAACGTTACATCTCGAAGCGATATGCCCTTCCTTGTTACAATTGTAACACCTAACTGACTGCCTAAATGGATTCTCAGAAACTGGAGCAACAGCCGCTACTCGGTGTTGTCCAGACGAACTTGGTTGGTAACCGCACTCTGGTTCCAACAAATTTTTGCCTCTAGAAGGCGGGGTAAAACTATCTACATTCACCTTAAGGGTGTCTAATTCCCTACCTAAGATAGCAAGTTCCTTAACCGTCTTTGGTTTGGCACTAGCTATCTGTACCTGATAAAAGGGATCTACATTTTTCCTTAATATCGCAAGCATCCTTCCCTCTGACAAAGGTTCCGACAATCTTCGAAACAATGTCCTCATCGTGGTCAGATACGCGCCGAAAGTTTCTTCCTTTCCCTGCGAACGCCGATTAATCTCCTCCAACAAGAGATCATCGTAATTCGCAGGAAGGAACTCCGCTTTGAGTTCCTTGACGAATTCCTGCCAACCCTCCAAATCTTCCCTAACCGACCTAAACCACAAAAGTGCCCTACCAGCCAAAAGCTCCGAAGCGGATTTAAAAAGGTGGTTTTCAGGAACATCGTTAGCTAAACGAAGTTCCTCCACTCTTTCCAGGAATGAATTTACTGATGCTCCACATGAGTCACCAGTAAACTTCACCCCCCACTTCCCTATACGTTCGATGGGTTTATGCTGAACGACCCTTTGTTCAGAAAACTCATCGGCCCTATCCAGCCTACGTTCTGACGGAACCCTAACTGATATATCACTGGCTGAAGGATTACTGTCACCACCCCTCGGTTCAGTCAATGTTCCTTCGGCCAGTCCTAACGCAGACCGTCCACTACAGGGAGTCTGACCAACTTGTACCCGAAGTTGGTTTTGAATCTTAAGTGGAGTCTTTGTTTTCTCCACTTCCTCTTCCCTATCGCTATTCTCACTATCACCAGTGAGATCTCCTAGCAAACACAAAACCTTGTTCCGAAGTGAACTAACTTCATCTTCGGCCTCACAAGGTGTCCTAGCTAACCTGCCTATACACCACTCAATCTTCGTCACTATCTTAATGTACTCCGATGACTTTGGATTCTTCGGAGGTACTTTAAGAAGGACCCTAATCTCCTCAATCTTAGCTTCTATTGCCTCAACATCCTCTTCATAAGTGAAGGGGTAGACTAAACTAACTTCCATCGAGTTCCTCTTAACGAGTAACCTCGATGACCTTAATGCCTTCCGCATTTCCTCCACTGTCCCTACTTTCAATCCCCTGACCTTCATCTCGTAGGCCAGTTCGTCCTGCGCTAACCTACCAATATTCATTTTAACGAACACAAAAAACTTTCAAGAAAAAAAAATATTTATAAAAAATATGTAAAACAACTACTTGGCAACCCTAAACTAAAAATTCTAAGTATTGAATTAATTTATTGTTATTAATTAAAAACAAATATAATTTAAAAATAAAACAAAAAATTATTTCCTAACCAATTCTAAAAGTAATCGAAAAAAATTGGGATGGTCACACCAAAATCCTACACGAACTCAATTCTTTGAAAATTTAAAAATTAAATTTTCACTCAAAAAAATAAAACACTCTCTCGACATAAAATCTATCACTCAAAATTAAACCAGTCACTCGAAGTAGCTAGCGATAAAACTCTCAAGTGATTTCAATAGCACAGAAGAGAATTTATATTGCTGCACAAAAAAGAGAGAAAACAACAAAAAATTTACGAAGACAAAAATGTCGACCGAATAAGTAAGTAATTTAAAAAAAATAATAATAAAAAGAAAAGAAAAGCAAATCTAACTAAATAAAATGACACACCACACAATAAATATGAACAATTAAAAACACGAGTTTACACTGCACAAATTAAAAAAATACTTGCGATTTTTCACTTTGTAAACTCCCTCGATGAAATTTTTCACAAAACCAAAACAGAAATTTCTGTCTTTTGCACCAACCAAAAACACTGGTAACCCCCTTGATAAATTTTTCCTATATCTCTGCCAGGAACAAAACACCTTGAAAGAACACCTCGAATAAACACCTATAAGAAAAAACACAGGAATTAATTGCTCTATTTACCAAATATATAAAAAAATCTACCACCGAAAATTCTTCCAATTACTTTGGCCCCACACGTTGGGCTCCAATTTGTTACACTTTTTCTTATTAATCGCGAGGGCAGTATAATATTATTTAATATTACTTATTTAAAACAAATTATCACCAAAACAAACTAAATCGACGACGGCGGCTGCGTAACGCCGAACTTATCAACTCGCACTCAACCGAGTACGAATGCGACACAAAGAAGAGAACAAAAAAAGTGCAACAATACAGCTCGTTGACGAAGCTGTAACCGCGGCTGCTCAGCTGGGCTGGGTTCTTTTGGAAGAATTTGTTTATAAATTATAACAATGTTGATTGATTTCTAGGGGAGAGTACGATAACTTTGGCGCCGAGATATAATAACGGTTTTTGGTAGAGGGGCTTAATACAAGCATTTTTTACTATGGGAGGGGGGGTCTATCTCCCCCCGTTTAGGCGGTAGGGGCAATTTAAAAAAACATGTACTTTAAATGGAAAAAAAATAATTAAAAAATAACGGTAATACTTACAATTAAGTATTATACCTTTTTTTAAAGCCAACACTTGTGTCTAGTAGCTTGTTTTTAAATCAAGTCAAAACTATGCATAGTTTTCGAAAAAAACTGTTTTAAACTTAAAATTTGGTCAAAAAAAAAGTTAAAAATATGGTTTAGAGTGTAATATTTCAAAACTTTTAGATTATCTACAATTTTTTTTTTTAGAATACATTGCTCTTATTTATTTTTGATCGAAAACTGAAAACTAGATGACTTTATGTCTTCTAGTTCTTAAAAAATTGAAAGTTACCAAAAAAAATATTTTAATTAAATTACTTTTTCCTTGCTAACGTAGTCTTATTTTGATAGTAATAATCGAATATGGATTAAGATACACCTAGGGTAAATTAATTTTTCTTAAATCCAGCTTATTTAAATGCAAACGAAACTTTGCATGCACCCCATCTTGCACCCACCACACCTTGCACCCTCCCCACCTTGCACACACACCAACTTGCACCCACCCCAAATCCTATAGTGTGCCCAAGCAGGGGGGTTGCAGGGGGGCAGCATGCCCCCCCTTACAGATGCCACTGTTGCATACACCCAAACTCGCGCACACCTTACTGTTGCATACACCCAAACACGCATTACGCATACGCAAATACCATTATTACTATCAAAATAAGACCACTCAAGCAAAAAAAATTAAAATAGTAGTTGTGGTTATTTTCAATTTTCTCAAAAACTAAAAGATATAAAATCATCTAGTTTTCAGTTTTTGATCAAAAACAAATAAGAGCAATAAATTCTGAAATAAAAACAATGTTAGATAATCTTGAAGTATTGAAAAAGTTACACTTTAAACCTTTTTTTAACTTTTTTTACTCAAATTTTGAGTTTAAAATTAAATTTTTATTTCCAATTTTCTCAAAAACTAAAAGACATAAAATCATCTAGTTTTCAGTTTTTGATCAAAAACAAATAAGAGCAATAAGTTCTGAAATAAAAACAATGGTAGATAATCTTGAAGTATTGAAAAAGTCACACTTTAAACCTTTTTTTAACTTTTTTTACTCAAATTTTGAGTTTAAAATTAAATTTTTATTTTCAATTTTCTCAAAAACTACAACTACAAAGACATAAAATCATCTAGTTTTCAGTTTTTGATCAAAAACAAATAAGAGCAATAAGTTCTGAAATAAAAACAATGGTAGATAATCTTGAAGTATTGAAAAAGTTACACTTTAAACCTTTTTTTAACTTTTTTTACTCAAATTTTGAGTTTAAAATTAAATTTTTCAAAAACTACGCATAGTTTTGACTTGATTTAAAAACTGGCTAATAGAACAGAGTGTTGGCTTTAAAAAAATGTATACAACTTAATTGTAAGTATCACCGTTATTTTTTAATTATTTTTTTCCATTTTAAATAATGACTTTTTTAAATTGCCCCTCCCGCCTAAACGGGGGGAGATAGACCCCCCTCCCATAGTAAAAAATGCTTGTATTAAGACCCTCTACCAAAAACCGTTATTATATCTCGGCGCCAAAGTTATCGTACTCGTGCCGATTTCTAAATCAATCAAATTGTTACAATTTGGAAATAAGTTATTGCAAGTACCTACAGTGGGGTACGTTGCAATAAAAATGGGCGCCAGGAATTTTTTTCAAAACCGAAAAAGAAAATTCCAAAACTCTTTGTGATGGATGAAGCGATTGAAAAAAAGTTTAAGTTTAAAATTTATTCTTTGGGAAACCGTGGGATTGAAGATCCCTGGATTAAAACCCAAAATTTTTCAAAGTAACAATTAAGAAGAATTACAATAAAATTGGAATAAAAAAAACAAATAGCAAAAAAAAAAAATAGGTTTTTAATACCGGACGCGTAAATTTGTATATATATATATTGAAACAAACAAAGAAACAAAAGAAACGAACTACTTATCTTTCTTTTTAATCCTTTCCTTCGTACTATTCTCTAGTCCAATCCTCACAAAATCCTCACACCTCGATTCTCGATTTTCCTTGTGATTTTCTGATTCCTCGAACTTTTTCTAAACTCCTTCTCGACTTTTATCTTCCCTTTTTCAAAAATTCCTCGAACACTTTTTCTACTATCTCACTTATCGCTTGTAGGGCTCTATCAAGAGTGCCTTCCAAGCTAATTCCAAACTAATTCTTCCTCCCTCGACCATTCCAGTCACACACACATTCATCCAACACAAGCATCCGTTTTCGTGATTGTCGGTCACGGTATCGCGGCTTCCTGGAAGCTTTACGCTCATCAGGAAAGCCACCGTTGTTGACTTTCAGCGAAACTTTGCTTTCACACACACAAACACGGTTTCGACAAGTTGTTGGATGAGTTTCCAAAACTTGCCGAAACATAATGGCCGAGTTAAGACCCCTTCCCCACTATTCTTATTTTTCGAGAAAGTTAAAAGAAAAACAAAAATCGAGAAGAAGTCTCAACTAGGCATTTTCCTATTACTATTATTACGCGCGAGGTTCGAGGTGTGAATTTCGTACCAAACATTAAGTTAAATTAAATTAAAAACGCGGCGTTAAAACCCCATTTTGTACATACATAAACAATTTAATATTAATTTAATGAATCTACGTTAAAAGTTAAAATGTTACAATAAAATCTGTTGTTGTTGTTGCTTAAGTAAGGGTCCGCCTGACCTCAAACTTCTTCGGCTCATCCGCCGGCATTTTCGACCTTGTCGAAAGAACTCGTTCCCGTTCTCGAACTCGATCACCTGCTTTGTTGCTTTTGCGAAATAAAGGCTAGGTACACCTGTGGCTGATGAGACCATGGTTGCCCTCAACTTTGCCGATATTTTGCAGTCACAACTAGGAAAAAGAAAACAGCCAAAGGCTGGTTTTTGTTGCGGTAAAATTTACCGTAACAACCGTTGATTTGTAAAGATAAAGCTTTGCTTTCTTTCACAACTAGGTAGTTACCCCTTCCACTTGAATTTCTAAAGCAAGTAAGATTACACTTTTCTGGGTTTATTCTTCAACCCCATCTTTTAAAGTATTTTTCTAAGGTAGGAATTTTTTCTTTTATTTTGCAAAGAGCAGAGCTTGGTTTTTGTCACTTGCTAGGATACTGGTGTTGTCTGCATACAGCAAACCACATGGCTCTTGAGTCATAAAATCTTTGAATGGAAAATCATGAAGGAAAATGTTAAATAATATTGGACCCAATATCGATCCTTGAGCTATGCCCGATAGCACTGCAATTTGTTCAGAAAAATCTGAACCTGTATGTTTTATGTGACCAATTTTTTAATGAATATTTGTAGATTTATGTTTGGCAATGCAGGCTATTTTGGTCAATTGATTTTCAATGCAAATAAAAAACTTTATTCCATCTTTTACCCAACGTTTCGTCGCTACTCACGACTTCTTCAGGGGTTTTATTAAGATATGTTGTTTTTTGTTGTTGTATTTTACATTGTTTTTGTTGGTTTTGTTTTTTTAAATTTAATTTTTATTTAGTTTGAAGAAGAAAAATTGTCTCTTGTTTTTATTGTTAATTTATTAAATAGTTTAAATATTTTTCTTTAATTTTTCTTCTTCAAACTAAATAAAAATTAAATTTAAAAAAACAAAACCAACAAAAACAATGTAAAATACAACAACAAAAAAACAACATATCTTAATAAAACCCCTGAAGAAGACGTGAGTAGCGACGAAACGTTGGGTAAAAGATGGAATAAAGTTTTTTATTTGCATTGAAAATCAATTGACCAAAATAGCCTGCATTGCCAAACATAAATCTACAAATCTGAACCTATATAAACAGAGGTAAATCTGTCTTCTAAAAAACTTTGGATAACTCTGGTAAGCCAACTTGGAAAACCTAGAGAAATAAGTTTGAATATTAAACCTTTGTGCCAAATATTATCAAAAGCTTTTTCAAGATCTATATCAAGACATATATTGACTTTCTTACTTCTTAAGTTTTGTATAACTTTGTTGTGTAAAACCAGCAACGCATGTTCCGTAGAATGACTTTTCTTAAATCCAAACTGGTTATTGGGAATAACATTTAAATCATCGCATATTTTGTTGATGTGTTCAACTAAAACTCTTTCAAAAAGCTTTCCAACATTTGAAAGTAAAGAAACTGGGCGAAAATCTTTGATATCCTTTGCGTTTTTACTTTTTGCTATAGGGATAAGTTTTGCAACTTTCCATATTTTGGGAAAGTAACCATTGTTTATACAATGTAGATGTAATGTAGATGTCAGAGCTACGTCAAGGGAGTGGGGGCATTTTTTTAAGACAAAATTGGATATTTTGTCAACACCAGCAGATTTTTTATTGTTAAGACTAAGTCTTAAGTCATTAACATCAGTTGAATATGTAAGGGGCAATTCATTTTGATTTGTTGTAGTGTTAACCGATGAAAATGTTCTTAAAGGTCGTTCTATTTGTGTTTGGCGGAACTCAAATACTCTGGATGTAACTTCATCTCTAAGGGTTAAATCATAATTTGGTGTATTCTCGGAATACAATTCCGAATAGAAGTTTTTAAAGGCTTCAAGTTTTTGCTCTGTATTTTCTAAAGAAATGCCTTCAATGCTAAGCACATCCTTGCGAATATCCGTGCCAAACAATTTTCTACCCGTTATCTTGTCAATTTGTCTGAATGCTTGGGGGGAAGGTTTGATACTTTCCAATTTTTGTTTAAAACTTTCGTTCATTTCTAATCTTACTCTGTCTTTAATAATTTTATTTAAACACTGAATTCTAGAATTCAAATATTGGTATTCCGAGTTTACCCTATTGAGAAATCGATGGAAAAGTCTTTTCAACTGTCGTAACCATGTATTTCGTAATTTAAGAAGTTGCTTAGTATAATCAGATATATCATGGTATCTTAGGGTCTTGGTGTAACATATATCAGAGTTGTTTTCGATACTTGAGGTAATTTTTTCATTTATCTGATGTATGAGTGAATCTATATCAGAGTTGGATGCATTTCTTTGATTAAGAATATTTATTTGAGAAACGCGATTATGCAGATCATATCTGAAAGTTTCCCAATTGGTATTTTTAAAGCTTACATATGTTTCTGGAGGTTGCAGCAGTGGGCTAAAATCTGTAAAATTAAATTCAAGTGAAATGGTCTGCAATTGTAGGAAAAGAGGAACATATGGAAGGATGCGCATATGCCATAGTGGACGAAATTAAGAAATAATCTAAAACTGATGAGGAGCTCGGAAAAGTAGGGCTAAATGGAGAAATTAAATCTAGACCTAAGTAAGGACCATCGAAGAACCAATTGTGAAGTACGTTGCCATTTTGGTTACTTTTAGAATCACCCCATTCTGGGTGACGCGCATTAAAATCCCCTCCGATTATAACTGCATCAAATGTCTCAATAAAAGTGTAAAGTTCTTGTAATTCCCTCTTTAATGGTTCACCAGCTTTAGAAGGAATATATATAAATATAATATATATATTTTTAAAGCTTACATATGTTTCTGGAGGTTGCAGCAGTGGGCTAAAATCTGTAAAGTTAAATTCAAGTGAAATGCCATAATGGTCTGCAATTGTAGGAAAAGTGGAACATATGGAAGGATGCGCATATGCCATAGTGGACGAAATTAAGAAATAATCTAAAACTGATGAGGAGCTCGGAAAAGTAGGGCTAAATGGAGAAATTAAATCTAGACCTAAATAAGGACCATCGAAGAACCAATTGTGAAGTACGTTGCCATTTTGGTTACTTTTAGAATCACCCCATTCTGGGTGACGCGCATTAAAATCCCCTCCGATTATAACTGCATCAAATGTCTCAATAAAAGTGTAAAGTTTTTGTAATTCCCTCTATAATGGTTCACCTGCTTTAGAAGGAATATATATACTTCCAATGAGAGTTTTACTAGTTACACCTGCATTGTCAAAGGTTAATGTACCTAAGGCTACGGATAGTATGTCACTTGGAAAATTTACTACACTATACTTGTATTTTTTATCTATGATGAATCGTTTCGTATTATATTATAGCCATTAAAGATAGGCTTATGTCTAGAATTTAGTCTTGTTTCTGCTATGAAACAAATATGAGGTTTTTTTTGGTTAAGCAAGTTAACGAGTGCCAGACTTCTGTCATGCGAGATAATGGAATTAAAATTAGCTGATATTATTTTTATTTTAGTGGGATCCATCATACTACTATAGAAGCAACGAAGTCGAGATATGCGAACATTTTCTCTTCTTTAGTTTGTAATTCTTGGTATTTAGGCCAAAATTGACGTATTTTTACCAAAAGATCTTGGAATGATAAATGAAAAAGATTTTTTGCTTCGTTTAAGAAGTCATTCAGTTCACCTGTTGGTGGATTGACAACGTTTGAAATGACATGTGCCTTAGCCTGGCGTGGCTCAGAGGGCTTAAGAGATGTTTTTGCCATGTCCGCAAATGAAACATTTGTGTTTGTAAAGCTGTTTATATTATCGTGCACTAACATTCTATTTGCATGAGCCGCTTGTTTGGTTCTCTGAGCTAGAGATTCTTTTTTATTTTTAACTTCCCATAGGAAGTTATTGTAATGGGTCCGATTTGACAAATTGAAAATTTTGACATTTCTCGACGTTTCAAGGTCCCTAGAGTCGAAATAAAAGATTTTTAGAAAGATGTCTGTGCGTGCGTGTGTACGTACGTCCGTACGTCCGTACGTCCGTACGTCCGTACGTCCGTACGTCCGTACGTTCGCGACGTTTTTTTCGTCGTCCATAGCTCAAGAACCAGAAGAGATATCGACTTCAAATAAATTTTTTTATACAGATAATAAGGCAGAAAGATGCAGAAAGGGCTTTCAAGAAAATTGCGTGGGTGGTTTTTTTACCATAGCAGTTTAAAAAAAAGGTGAAAATTTTGGTTAACCCTAAATATCTCATGAACCAATGACGCTAGAGACTTGAATTAAATTTTGTATTATATATTGTAACGTGATACAAAACAACTATATTTTTGGAAAAAAATTCAATTAACGGTTTTTTTTATAAATCAAAAAAACTGAAAAAAAAAATTTGTCACTTCGAAAATTTTACGACTAAAATATGATTTCATCTCCAAAACAATTTTGTGCAACGAAGAATAATGTTTTTGACATCTGATAAAATTTTGAGAAAAATCGAATTGACAGTTTTTTTACAAAAAATAATAACCTAAAAAAAAATAAAAAAAAGTTGGTAAAAATTGAGTTTTGACTCAAATATCTTTTCAAAACTTTGAGATATTGGCTTTAAACTACTTTTATCTTTCAAAAAACATTGGTTTCAACGTTCAGTAAAATTTTGAAAAAAATAGAATTGAAAGTTTTTTTACAAAAAATTAAAAACCGAAAAAAAAATTAACAAAAGTTGGTAAAAATTGATTTTCGACTTAAATATCTTTTCAAAAATTTGAGATTATGGCTTCTAACTAATTTTAACTTATAAGAAATATTGTTTTCAACAGTAGGAAAAATTTTGAGAAAAATCGAATTGACAGTTTTTTTACAAAAAATAAAAACCTAAACAAAAAAATTAATAAAAATTGGTAAAAATTGATTTTCGGCTCAAATAGCTTTTCAAAAATTAAAAATATTGGCTTCAAACTTATTTTATTTCACAGAAAATATTGTTTTTTATATTCAATAATTTTTTTATAAAAATCCAACAGTCCGTTTTTTCATAAAAAAAAATAAAATCTACAAAAAATAGAACGCAAATTTGGTAAGAATTGATACATTTAGACAAATTTTAAGCAAGACAAATCGATAGACGGGATGGGAAGTTATCAGTGTGGGTCGCATCCCAGCCTCTTTTTATATTTTAAATAAGCAGGATAACCCATATAACTAGCTGCGTGACCTGGTTGGTCACAGTTAACACATTTTGAAGTTGGAATCTCTTGATTGGATTCTTGAAGACTTTTAACTGATGCGATACAAGCTTTTGAATCATGTGATTCTCCACAAAGTACGCATCTGCTATCATATGCACAACATTCTCCAGAATGTCTAAATCTCTGACATCGAAAACATCGTATTACAGACTTGGCATGTGGTTTTTCCCAAAATATGCGTTGAGAGAGTAAGTACCTAATACATGTAAGATCTTTGGTGGATTCACCTGGATCTAATTGGACCGAAAAAATGTTTAATTTAACATTCTGCTCTTTAGTTCTAGCCGTGGAAAATGGTGAAATTTTATAAATTTTGAGGTTAGGAGAAACCGCAACTAAAGCCTGTTTAACCTTCTCTATAGGAGTGTCTCCATCGAGACCCTTCAACAAGATAGTAACGCGTTTGTTTTCTTTGGGAGAGAACGAGAACGCACCAATGCCAGTTCCACGTACTTTTTCTATTATCAATGTGTGAACATCAGAATTGTTTACATAGACCTTCGTTTTTTTATAACCAATATTTATAAATTTATGTTTCAGATCAGAAATTTTACATTCAGAAGCTGCAAGTGCAACAACATCACTCAAAAGTTCACAGTTAGCACCAAAAATAAATATTGGTGGGCAAAATGATATATTTTTTACAACACATTGATTAATATTATTTGATGAAATAATGTTAGTAGAATTATTAGTGGGCTTATCATCACTAACTTTAACATTAGCCTTATTATTTTCAATCAGTGGTTTTGGCAGAGACGGATCCAGATTTAATAAAGGAGCATAAACGTTGTTACGTAGATTTCCGTACTCTTGTGAATTAGCAGATGAGTCATTGGTCATATTTTTTTGTTTTTTCCCTGAGCTAGGTAAGAAATTATTTGCAGAGCGTTTGAGATTTCTTATCACTGTTGTCCACTCGGTTTGCTCAGCGGTATCATCATTTTCTTCTTCCATGGCTTGACCTTGATTGTCGATTGAGTGTTTCTCTTTAATTGGTTGAGAGTTATCAGTTTTATCAAATAGAGGTGGGTTAGAGGCACTCATGTATTGCGCATTGCTTGCATTAGCACACAAACAATGAGAGGAACTTTGGTTAACTCTTGTAATAGAGGGATTAACTCTGTTATTATCAAATATATTTTGAGTGTTTTTTTTATTTAGCACATTTTTATGTAAATTGTCATCCAGCTTTGAAGCTGGAATATCAGAACTTAATTTTATCCACTTTTCTCCACTTTTTAGAGTCACTATCTCAGGAGGGAAAAATTAATATTTGCGGGCAAGGCCGCTTTAAATTGGATAATAAGAAACCAGTAATCGCACTGTAACAAATAGGCACGTCTTATCACTTCGACAGATCGATGCGAACTCCCAAAATCCAATTAACGGTTTTTTTTATAAATCAGAAAAACTGAAAAAAAAATTTGTTACCTCGAAAATTTTACGACTGAAATATGATTTCATCTCCAGAACAATTTTGTGCAACGAAGAATAATGTTTTTGACATCTGATAAAATTTTGAGAAAAATCTAATAGACAGTTTTTTTTTATAAAAAATAAAAACCTAAAAAAACATTACTCAAAGTTGGTAAAAATTGAATTTCGACTCAAATATCTTTTCAAAAACTTTAGATTAAGGCTTCAAACTTATTTTATCTTATAAGAAATATTGTTTTCAACATTCTGAAAAATGTTTAGAAAAATCGAATTGACAGTTTTTTTACAAAAAATAAAAACCTAAAAAAAAGTGGGTGTCGTATTGAATCCCCAAAAAAAAGAATCCCCACGGGATAATATCCCCAAACAAATTTAATCCATTTTGATAATATCCCCAGAGACATAGGACAAATGGACAAAATCCCCAACTAAATAATTTATTTTGCCAAAATCCCCACGAAATCTCCAAATCCCCAGTATCCGTGCATATCTTCATTTATGCATGCAGTTTTTAGAAAAATTCTATGAAATTCTCTTATTGTGATATTTATAAATATAATTTATAATGATAAACAGTTTCTAAAAAAAAATCACTATGAAGGCATGCACTTCTCAGTCTGACTTTAGTATTGATAGAGAATCATTGTAATCGTAGTGCTTGTTTAGTGCTGTCTAAGCGTTGTTTTGTAGTGTCGAGTATTTCTTTAATTTTAAAATAAAAATTGAAATGGATGATGTTATTGTTTCCAAATCTTTTGCTTGCATTTCATGCAATATAAATGAAATTTAATATATTCAAAACAATTATGTTCAAGTAGTGAATCATGCGATTAAATTGCGCGCGCGATTTAATCGCATGATTCACTACTTGAACATAATTGCTTTGGGGATATTCACTTGGGGATTTTCGCCCTGGGTATTTTCTCTTTGGGAATTTTGCTGCTGGGGATTTCGTTTTGGGGATTATGGATTTGGGGATTTTCCTTTGGGGATTATATCTTGGGGGATATTATTACCAACCCAAAAAAATTAATAAAAGGTGGTAAAAACTGATTTTCGACTCAAATAGCTTTTCGAAAATTACAAATATTGGCTTCAAACTTATTTTATTTCACAGAAAATATTGTTTTCGATATTCAGTAATTTTTTTATAAAAATCTAACAGTCCGTTTTTTTCATACAAAAATAAAATCTACAAAAAATAGTACGCAAATTTGGTAAAAATTGTGGGGTGTCCGGTAAGAAATGTATTATCCTGTAACGGCTTAGAAACCACTATCGGAAATAAAAGGGTTAGCCCCTTCAATGGGTGAATTTTTTCGTTCAGTGTATTTTTACTTGCGACATAAAGAAACTATATGACAAGTTTTACATTCCCAAAAAATGTCGAACTCGAGATTTCAATGAAACCTGACATTACGATGGTAGAGAAGTCGAAAAAAGTGGGTCTCCCGATTTCGTCCGTCTATATCTGTCTGTCTGTCCTGAACCCTACAGCCCAAAGCATTGGGTCGATTGACTTCAAATTTTTAATTTAAGATTTTAAGCCGATTCCTAGCCGAACAAAAATGCACACATTTGGAGTACCCTTTGAGGGATGCAGTTTTTAATTCCGATTTCAGAGCATTCATAAAGGGGTTATAGCCGTTTTAGGATTATACATAAAATGTCTAGACAAGATTATTGTCCTTTCTTTAGTATTTCCTCCGTACAATGTTACCTCACAATAAAATGATTCCAATCGAATGTTTTCGAATACAAATTCTTCTTGCGTCGACTATGTCGACCTATGAGCAATTATGGTCATCATCGTTTTGGGTTTTCTTATTGGAGGATATTATACATAATTGATTTTTCCTTTCAGATGGAAATTTAATGAACACTAATAATGCAATGAAAAGAAAAAATTATATTATTCATAACTTGATTTAATTTCCGAATTGGTTGCGTCAATCCTTCATTGAAGGTGAAGGAAAGTCAACAGCTCAAGCTCAAGGTGCAAACTCGAGATAATTATAATTGATTAATTATTTTGAATTACTTTCAACATCAATGGTTAGGTATAGGGTGTGTAGTTTTGCGGATATGATTTAAAATGTGAATGGAATTGTTAAATATTTGTGGCGGTGATGATGATGACCCTTTAGCTTGGTACCTTACCTACCTGGATGCGTGTGTAACATGTTTTCATACATTTCCTCATATATAATCAGCTATTTCACGTAAGAATTTCATGTGAGTACGCTTGCAACTTAACTTTGAAGCACTACAGCAAAAGTTTAGATATACTCGTACCATATGAATAAAATCAATACAAAACTGCTGATGCGTTTGACAATTTTGTAGTTTCTAATCAAATTTGATTTTGATTTAACTTTTTTGTTGCAATATTGTGCCTTGGCTTTTGCAGTTCAATAAACACAAAATTGAGAGAAAGAAAATAAGTTCATCTGAGTGTAAAACGCTTATTGCAACCATGTGGAAATATTTAATTGAGTACAATTAAAAGTTCACGTTACCACATGGTTGGATCATATTCGATTGAGCTAAAGATGTATACACGCCATTTTGTTTAATACATAAAAGTGATTGTAATCAACTAAAGGAAATGATTTACTGCAAAAAAAAACTTAAGGATAAATTACTTTAAAGCACACATAAGAAATAATAATTCTCGTGTGAAAAGACCAACTAGTTTAGACCCATTTTTAAAATACTTCAAGAATAAAAAAATTAACGTAAGTTTTCCAAGAAATCATATGTTTCTTAGAAATAATTTTGTAAGAAAAAAAAGCTTTTTGAAATGTATTTTAAAAAGATATATATAATATATAAAAATCCAGTGTCATAAGTATGTTCCCAGTGAACTCTTCACCAAGTCAACCGATTTTGATGAAAGTTGGCATTTTATGTGTAATTTGGTCTAACTTGAGATATAGGATAGTTTATATTTCGATTAATGGTCTTAATAATTTATAATCTATACTAATATTATAAATACGAAAGATTTGTATTTTTGTATGTAATGAATAAACTCAAAAAGTACTGGACCGATTTTAATAATTCTTTTTTCATTAGAAAGCTACATTATCTGTACCTATTTATGTCTACCCGTGCGAAGCCGAGACGGGCCGCTAGTTGTTTATATTTTGTGCCTGAAATTGTTACAGTTTGTCTAATCTTATTTAAACAAAAAAAAATTCGAAAATCTTTTCCAAGCTAGATGTCGAGTTAAGATAAATTAAAATTTGATTAGTGAAAAGACACACTGAACACAGATCCAATTTCGTTACTTAAATTTTTACATTTGGAAACACAATTCATTAAGAGTAAACGATCACAGAAAATAAATAATATTAATAATTTTTGTTAATTCTGCTTACAAAATACAGCTTTTTTAAAATTCTGCTTTTCAAGATTTACGTTATACGAAATTCTGCATAAAATTTCAAAAATATAAAAAACAAGCTCTTAATATTTTTGTTACCTCGTTAGGAAAAAGAAAATGATTTTATCACAAAACTAATTGTATGCAACGAAGATTAACGTTTTTACATCTGGAAAAATCGAATTGACAATTATTACAAAAAATAAAACCTAAAAAAATAACATTACTGAAAGGTAAACGTTTTTTTTCGACTCAGATATCTTTTTAAAAATTAAAAATATTGCCTTCAGACTAATTTTATCTTATAAAAAATATAGTTTTCGACATTCAGTAAAAAATTTATAAAAATCCAACAGTCAATTTTTTCATAAAAATTAAAATTAACGTAAAATTGGTAAAAATTAATATTCGATTCTCGATACCTCGTGAATAAATGAAGCTATTGACTTAAAAATGATTTAATTTTGTGCTAAATTTCATTAGAAAAATCGAATTTGTATTTGTTTATATAAGAAATAAAAACTTTTAAGAAATGCCATTAAAATTTCAAGAGATGCTACTAAAATTGGTAGAAATTGGTTTTCGCCTAAGAATCTCGTTAACAAAAATAAATTTTGAAATCAATCTATTTCATCATAAGCAAAATTTTGTAAGTAATTTTTGTTAATCTTTTAGAAAAAATCAAGTGAAAACTTAAAAAAAAAAAACATGAAAACCTACAATCATAAGAAAAATCATAAGAAATGGTTTACGACTCAAGAAACAATAAAACAAAGAAATGTTTTGACTTCGAATTATTTATCTCACACATAATATTGTTATGAACTATTGTTTAAGTTTTAAGCGAGACAAATTGACAAACGGGATGGGAAGTTATAAGTGTGGGTTTCATCCCAGCCTAATTTTTTTAAGACTGAAAATGACAGTAGTCCCAATACAAGTTTTTTGGTCAAAAATTCGAATTTTATTAAAAACGAACCGATGACTTTTGTTTTAAAATGTACGCTAAATTTTTTTCATAATTCTGATTTTTTCAATAAAAAAATATATTTTGAACCGTTATTTTGTTTTCAAGTTTTCTAATCAACCTATTTCAATAGTTTTTTAATTTTTTTCTTTTCAAGCTCATATACTGTTTCAATAATATTTTATGATGATGAAATTCGATATTTCAAAAAGGGGTCCTCATTTTTTTACGAAATTGATACGTAAAACGTTTTTTTTTAAATTATAAAAAAAAAACGATCTAACGATTTTCAATAGGTACATTTTTTTTTGAAAATTAAAGTTTTTTTTTTGTTTTTGAAAAATCAAATGGCATTTACATTTTTAGAAACAAACTGTGTTTCAGTTACATTTTCAAATCTTTAAGCAGAGTCTTTGGATACTAGAGCATTTTTGTGCGATCCAGTCGTGTAGGTATTTTATTTTTAATATAATTGCAAACATTCCCTTTAAAGTTCGGTACTTTTTAGATTAGATATAAAACGCATGTAATTTAATTTAAAAGCTTAGAACTTAGAACTTGTATAAATAAGATAAGATTTCCCCATAATGATTTTGGGCAATTGGCCGCCGTGGCTGGATCGAATAAATTTCAGCCAAGAGGCTCAATTTTCAACAACATTTGGAAGCAAACGCACCGAATATTCTATTTCAAGGCGTCAATCGTCTCGTTTAAATTGCATGATCGTTTCTTCTCCGAAACACTCAATCTAGCCAACTTCTTCAGACTTCCCGATCTAAGCTGAGTCTCTCAAGTCGAGGAATGATGGCGCTATCACAAGCTTTCACCACTTTCATTGATAGCCAAGCAGCATTAAAATCTGTATCCGCAACAATGTTCAAATCGAAGGTTGTGAATAACTATGGCCAAGAACTAACGGTTCTTAGCTCACAGCATAGCATTAGAGTCTGTTGGGTACCAGGTCACTGCGATATACCTAGGAACGAGAGAATTGCTGAGCTGGCGAAGATAGGTACAACACTGAACCAATGTAGTAGAGAATGAACTATAATCACCCCATCCTATGAATTAAAACGCGTCATTGGTAACAAATTCTTAGGTAGACAATTCTTCAAAAACCTTGCAGACCTCGAAGATGATCCAGCTGATCGCTTTTACGCCCAAACTGCTGAACAGATTTAAATAGGAGATAGTTTGAGACTTAAGAAAGGACATGAGTTACTCTTGACCTCGGGAAAACAACGCATTCCCATGGGAAAAATTACTTTCCGGGGAATCTGATCGATTCCACTCCTAAATTACCAAAGATTTAAATAATATTTCAATAAAATTGGTATTACAAACAAAAACAACACATTCCCAACCCTTATAAAATAAGTTGTCGAACGAACATGTTAAACTTATCATAGACGTATATTAACGCGGGCTTCGCGCTCCACGTACCTCAAGCCCTCAACGTTAGACGCAAACTGTGGCTCCCACCAAGTTCCACAAATAATAATTTTAAACCTAAACTTTGCTATGCTCAACCTTTCATCGCCAAACACGAGCCATGTAGGTACAACAAATAATTCACAGGGTCTGTCTTCTACTTCTGATAATTCTGTTTCGGCTGAGGCGCGGGGCGAGTGTGCGGGCGGGGGTCGCACGCGGTAGACGATGCAGGTGGTGGCGGTGGTAGTGCGGCGCGGGGGGAGGACATCATTGAGTGGGTCTACCCGAACGGGCACACACGTGAGGGCACACACGTGAGGGCACACGCCGTTGTCGGACGCATGCAAATTACAGAGAAATCCTGCAAATATTTTCTTTGTCGTGTAAATTTAATTGTTTATTTAAATACTTAATGATTTACTCGGTTCGTCACCTAAACTAACCTATGACAATCACACTTAGTATAGCCTCATCCCATCTCGGCACAATTCAAACATACGTACAAAAAAGTACAGCTCAGGTTTTTTCATACTACTATCCAAAAAGAAACTATCTAATGCGGACGAAGTCGCAGGTAAAATCTAGTAAGTAAATAAAAATGATTAATTAATCACCTTAAGGGAAGTTTGATACTTCACGCGTATCGCAATCGATCTACATTGATCTAAGTGTGGCGAAAACGTTATCAATCGCCAACCCATCAACCTTACCTAATTTTGCAGTTTGGATGGGGCTTGTTGTTGCAACTGCAATGATTGCTGTTGTTCCAAGGCAATGTAATTTTGAACTAGACAAAGCTAATGGCACCAGCTGGTAGATCGATTTTGTTGTTGTTTTCAGCTTCGATTTTAATTAGCTTTATTCTTTGAATAAGTGGATCCCATTGAAACTTTGCTCTCGATTGAAGTTGGAGTGCATTTGTATTACTAGGAACATAAAATCTTTCCGTGAAAAAATAGTTTAGCCTATTATCGAAACGTATGAAATTATCTTCATTGTAAGCTAAATGATCACATGGTAGTAGTAGTAGTAGTAGTATTTTTATTCATAATTAAATTTTAACATTAAATTTTAACAAAAATGGTTTATATAGCATGGCAAAATGCCGTCTGCCAGATTGGCAATAAAGTATAATTACTTGTTTGTAATACAAGTTTTCCTCAAATTATAATAAGTCGTGTTTTTTTCAGGTTCTTATTTATATACAATAACGATTGTTACAACAATAGTGAATAAGGTGGAACATTTGCATATTACATAATTATATATATTTTTTCTTCATTTAAAAGCTTTCATTTTGTATTCTTAATCTATATTTTAGTGCGATTTTGCAATACTCATAAAGTAGCGGAACATTTATCTGATTTAGTTGCATAATAACCTCTTCCTCCGATAAGAAATCGTGCCCAAAGACACTTCTCCTCGTTTCCCTTAAAGTTGGGCATCTTCCAATGAAGTGGATAACATCTTCACGTTCGGCCAGGTTACATATACTGCATTCCAATGGCAAATCTGCTCTGTGGGGAATATAATTAAGGTTCAGCAATTCACTTCGAAGCCTGACCATCGTAGAAATTTTTTGTACACTATTAGAGTCGTGAAAGTAATTTGTATTTACCAAGTTGTGGTTAAGTCTACTATAGATTGATCTGTACAACGACCCAGATGCTTCCGTTACGTAATCTTCTCTATATTGCTCATCTGTTTTTTCTATTATCTCGTACAAATTTCCTTTAGTACTTACCACATCTTCAATGTTGATATTTAAGCTTAAATTACAACGCTGTGCCAATCCCATCCAGTCTGCATACCAACTTTTTCTACCTTCCATAGCTTTTACTACGATTTTCCTAATAAGCCGAGTCTCCGGCATCATCATAACCTTAAGTAAATAATCCGCTTGGAGCTTAAGCGTTTTTATGAACAGCGGTGATAGCCCCGTCTCAATCATAATAACATAATTAGGCGTGTTTGCTGGTAGATGGAATATCCTTTTCACATAAAACCTCAAAAGTTGTTCAACTGTGTCAATTTTCTTACTTCCCCAAACCTGAGATCCATATAGCAGAATGGTCTCCGCAACTGCTTCAAATACCTTGTATTTGCTGCTATGCGCGATGTTTTTGTTCATAAAACATTTCTTCCATGAGATATTGATAGCCGCTTTTGCTTTCTGGAGCTTTTCCTTAAAATGCTTCTCCATACTCAAGTTCTTCGAGAAGTAGACACCTAGATACTTATAATCGTTGACAATCTCAATATTTTCCCCACTAAATTTCCACTTTTCGTTTGATGCGGTTCTTCCACCACTTTTTCTAAAAATCATTACTTTCGATTTTTCGATATTGACTATGAGGTTCCATAACCGGCAATAATCATGTATACTCTATTGATCATGAGTTGCAGAGTTTCAGGGGAATTTGCAAACATTACTACGTCATCCGCAAAGAGAAGCGCCTTTATACTCTCTCCCGCGAAGACCACTCCGCCGGGCAGATAGTCAATCAGATCATCTATGAAGAGAGCAAATAATGTTGGACTTAATGCGCATCCCTGCCTGACACCGGATCCAGTTTCAAACCAGTCTGAAAGTTCTGCTCCATTCCACACTGCTGCATGTGTTTCCTTATACAAAGCTTCCAGAACTCGCCCAAATTTTCGTGACAAGCCCACTCCATACAATTTGTATAATAAAGCTCTTCGGTCTATGGTATCAAAGGCTGCCTTGAAGTCGATAAAGAATACATACAATTTTTTATTTTGCAACAAAAAGTTTTCCGCTATACTTCTCAGAATGAAAACGTTGTCAACTGTCGAAAACCCTGCTCTAAATCCAGCTTGAAACTCTTTTAACAAATTCTGCGAATCTATCCATGTTGTAAGGCGTTTTTGTAGCACTGCTGTAAATATTTTATAAGTGGAGTTTTGGAACGAGATTCCTCTATAGTTTGCAGGATTCGTTAAGCAGCCCTTTTTATGTATGGGGAATACGATCGAATCCCGGAACTCCTTTGGCATTAAATTACCATTAAACACTTTATTAAAAAGTCTTGACAAGCAATCCTTCAAATTGTTAGTCCCATATTTATAAAATTCCACAGGTATCCCGTTTGCTCCTGGGGCCTTTCCATCTTTAAGGCCTCCCAAAATTAAGTCAATTTCATGCGAAGTGATTTCAGTATCTAAAATTTCGTTTTCAAATCCAGGAACTGCATATTGCCAATTTAAGGTACTTGATGTTGGATTCAGCAAAACGTTGAAATGTTCCCTCAGTGCATTCTTACAGAGATTTGTATTTATAGTAAATTGTTTGCCATTAAGTTTCCATGCAAGCTTCCAGAATTCCGATGCATCTTTACAATTCGCCAACCTCGACCCTTCTAATTCACTGTAGCTTCTCTTTTTGCTTCTGCAAGGCTCCTTGTATTTTTTATTCGCCTCGGTATATTTATCCCTAAAACGACTTTCATTTAAATTTCTGAACATATTAAGCCAACGAAATGTATCCATGCGCGCAAGCTGACATTGTTCGTCGAACCACGGTTCTTTACTGCCTACTTTATTTTTAACTTGCTTTTGTGGGTATGAGGTCTTGATTATTTCTTCTAAATGACCAAAGTCCACATCCTCTTGAGTTTGAAGCTTCAAATCAAGTAAACGTCTATACGTAGGTGCTCTTGACTCTTTCCATCTTAGTTTTGGAAGCAGCTTCATGCTCGTAGTTTCTTCAGAAGTATTTATTTTATTATAAAAGGTTACAACTATTGGAAAGTGGTCCGAGTATGGTACTCCTTCGATTTCAAGGTCCGTAATATAGGGCTCCCATTCCTCACCTAAGATGCTATAGTCTATCACCGAAGTTCCTTGCCCGCTGGCAAATGTGAAATTGCCGACACCGTCGCTCAAACTAGTTCCATTTTGAATTCGAAGGGCAAAAGAATCGCAGAGCTCTAAGAGTTTTTTTCCCCTTGCATTGCATACTGCATCCTTTGATCGCCTATTTATTCCATTGATTGCGTTCATCATACCTGTTTCTTGTCCAACCCTTGCATTGAAATCTCCGATCATTAAAACGTTTGACGCATTTCTGTTGTTTAGTAGCTCGGTTAGTTGCTCGAAGTCAGTTTCCCAGTTGTTGCAATTTAAGTAAAGAGGTATTATCCACAAAATCTTGTTTTCCATTTTCAATTTCACACATGATGCTGCATTATGTGTATGAAACTCGCATTTGATACCATTGAGATTTTTCTTGAATCCGAAGAAACAGCCTCCACTTGCTCTACCCCTCGTATGAGTTCTTACTGCAGGAATCCACTTAAAATCATAATCTATAAGCTTATTCTCAACATTTTTAAAATAATTTTCCGTCAAGAATGTCTCATATAAAAATACAAATTCAAAATTATTCACAAATTTATAAAACTCGGTAAAAAGTGATTTATTAAGTAGCCCTGACACATTGTAGGATAATATCTTAAAGAATCTTATTATAACTAAAATCATTACATACAATTTTTGGTTGGCAGACGGCTTTAGTACTAAATATTATGTTTAGGAGTACTAACGACAGCACTGGTCGAAGGCATTGTGTTTACATCCTTGGTATATTGTGCATTCTGACGTGTGGTGAATAAACTGTCAGTTTCGCTGTCACAAATCAATTGCTGTAGCATATGTATTCCATCTTCTTCGTCGCATTTAAGTTTATTGTTGTGATCAAAATAAAATGTTTTATTGTTGACTTGTAATGTTTGTCCGCGAATTAGAACTCTAGCGTTTCTGTTTTTGTGACTATATCTGTTTTTATTTGTATTAGTCGTCTCCTTTTATCTCGTGCAGCTTTCGTGTAGTCTCGATGGATGGATATCCCACTGTTTTTCAGCTCTTTAGCATTCTTCAATATGCACGGTACATCCTCAGATTCCTGCATTTCTACAATAACATTTGCTATTCTGTTGTCTCTGGAGCATGGCTGCCAATGCTGAGCTCAGAAAGTGTAGTATATTGCCAAAAAAACGTAGCAGATTTGAAAAAAATGTAGTAAATAATGAAAAAAAAAATATATTCAAAAAACCAAAAACAAATTTATTTTCATTTCATAAAAAAATAAATACCAGTCTTTTAAAAATAACAGTCTTGAAAGGTATATTAAAATAAAAAGGCAAAAATGAATCAATTCAACACATTATGTTTGAATTTTTGATTGTATTAGGAAAAATGAGACTAACGCAAAAATGTAGTAGAAAATTGTTGCTACGTAGCAGATGAAGACACAAAATTAAATGAAGTAGATCTACTACATATGGAGTACATTGGCAGCCCTGCTCTGGAGCGAATTATCCGTGTTCGTTTTATTTTTGTAGTGTTTTCTTGTCGCAGTAAATCCACGCACACCTTTTTAGCAGTTTCTATTGCTTGCTGCTCGTTGTCCTGCGATGGAATATGCAGAACTAAGTTATTCTCTATGGATTTCCTTTCGAGAATTTCTACTTGGCGCTCTAGTTCAAGGCACCTGTCCTCCATTAGATGTAAATTTGACAGAAGCGCTGCATTGCTTTGTTCTAATGACTGCACTTTTGTTGTTATTTCTATGAGGTCTGCCTTTGTTGGAAGGTTTTGCAGTCTAACATCGAGAATAGTTGCTAGCGAAGTCTCGATCATGGATTTAAGATCAACTATCTGCATGTTTCCGACTTCTGAGTTTTGTTGTGACATTATTTCTTCCGAAGTTGATTGGTGTAAAGGCGAAATCTCAGAAAATGGTCTCTTGGTTTTAGGACCTTGCGATGGAGTGACATTTTTTGCAGTTTTATTGTTGTTGTTTTTTGGTGGTGTTCTTTTTATTCCCATCATTTATGCGATTTACACTTACATACATACTTATTTAATAAAATGTAGGCTCACCTTTGAGTATATAATTTTCAAGTGGCTTAATTTTCACTTTCAAATTGTTTCTTTAAAAAAAAAAAAAAACACTTTAAAATCAGTTAAAATTCACAAATTTAAGGGAGCTTATTTACAAAATACTTCTAGACGTTAGCGTGCCAGGGTTGCCAATCAAATGATCACATGGTGTTCCTATATGAAAGAACTGCTCTTTCTTCTTTTTGGTTGTATTAAAGTTTCTATTTTTTGTTATGGTCTCCAAGACCTTTGTTTTAATCTATAACCGCTTTTCAAAAGACCTGCGTCAACCTGTTTTAATTCTTCTTCATGATGATCATTATTACAAAAATAAATTATAGTTACATATATTTTGTATAGGTTTTATTTTTATTAAAAAATCACCTTGAAAGTCTAGAAAATTGTCAATGCTTAACCTTTCCTTCTGCACCTTCTTTTGTTGTTTAACTGAGTAAACGTCTTGTAGCAGAAATTACATTTACATTTCGAAGGTAGTTCAAGGAATAAGACCTAACCTTCTATGTAAGCAAACATAATAACTTGGTCCTTTGACACTGTAGTCTTCAGAAACAAATTTCAATGTGCGCAGAAACTCTAATACTACTTTTATTTAAGCATTAACAAGATATACTGTTTCCAAACTGAAATCTATCCACGGAAGACGGTCGCTTATTGCCTAAAATTTGAAAGCTATCTTTTTGTGAGTTTATTGATACTTTTCGTGTTATTTAGAACAAAACTTAGAGCGACAAAACGATTCTTATAAATGCTGCTTCTTCTAGTAATAAATGAGTAACTCTAGATACATACCTATGTACATTTTTATAATTTTTTCAAGGTAAATACAAAGGTCACTTTTAAAAACTATCATTGCCTCTTATCCAAAAAAAAAACAACATAATTAATTTCGGTTAATTTTTGTCCTACAACACAGTTTTTTTTTTGAAATAAAACCATACACACATAAAGTGCCCTAAACATTCAAGAGAATTACATTATAATTCTAAGAAATAATGATGTCAGCAAAATCATTGTTTGTCCTGTTAAGATCCTATATAATTGATGTACACTTCAGCTATGATATACAAGTTAATCAAAGCAATTAAGAAAGAAATCAATTTTATTGTGTGATTAATTAAGAGCCTCTTATCAATCTTGTCATTTAAGACATTGTCATCGGCACCTGCCTTTTTTTATACTTCTATTCGAATTTGTGGAAAAACTCTTAGACAAACATCTTATATGTTATGTGAAGGTGTGGTGTATGGAGAATATACAATATACATATACAATACACCCACCAATGCATCAATCAAAATTTTGATTTTGTGCTTGCATCCTAATGGGTTTTTATTAGTTTTCTTTCATCAGCTAAAGATTATATTTTGAGTAATCGATTAGAAGAAGGAATGGAAATATGGGATGATGGCAAAAAGTCTCTTTTGAGTGTATGAAAAGATTCTGTATATTGTCATATTTATGATTTTTTTTTCATTTAAACAAAAATCGTCAATAAAAAAACAGCATAGTTTTTTAACAGATTGGAAACTATTGTAATGGGTTTGATTTGTCAAATTGAAAATTTTGACATTTATCGACGTTTCAATGTAAATAGTATCTAAATCAGTGGTTTTTGGAGAGATGTCTGTAGGCAAGGGTGGATCCAGAATTTTAGTCATACTTCATCAAATCAACATAATATGTATGTAAGCACCAAAAAAATGTATTTAAATAATAAAAGAATATTCATAAGCACAAAATTCAAAAAATAAGCATTGAAAGATTTAGTTTTTTCTTAGATAACTATTGTCAATCTGAATATTACCAAAACTCCATAATTATGAAAATAAGTTTTTTTTTTTAATATGCTCCATTTAAGTGGTAACTACAACAACTTAAATGAATTATGGGAATATTTTGTACATTGAACCCATATGCTTCAGAATAAATTTTGATTATGAATTACCAATTTTAGTGTCTACGCTTAAAAGTTTTTAACTATCTGAAAGATTTAAATCTGCGTGCAGCAAATTTAGATCAAAAAAGGGTAACAAAATTTGTTTTTGAATGATTTTTAAACTAAAGTTTTGGATGTAAAAGTTTTGGATGTCAAAAATAAATTTCTTTAGTTTTATAAGGAGTCATACCGTTTTGTATGTGAAACGTGTGTTCCGCAATATTTGTATGTAAGGAACATTCGCTCTGTCTTCGAAGAAGCCAAACACAATGTTCTCTAATGCATGTCATAAAATTGGAAGGTATTTCCTGTATGATGACCTAAGATATTTAAAAAGAATCAATATTTATCAAAATGGCATCGTTATTTTTTTTACACTTCAGAATTTCAGAAAGTAGTAAGCTTATAGCAAGCGTCAAACTACGATCAGAGGCTCATCATAAGTGCATGTGTTAGTTGTTAGTAAAAAAATAATACAATTATAGCCTAACACACGCACAAAATACAAAACATAATTAACATTTAACTATTACAGAACAAAAAAATAAAATGAGAACGTTTACGATAGTGGAGCACTGGTTCTAAACAATGATTTTAATCCCACCTTATTCAAATTTAAATCTATCAATGAACAGTTTAAGTTATATAAAATGCTCATTCGACTTAAAGCTTTATTCTTTCCATAGTTAGTTCTATGGAAGCCAATATGTATAAAATCAAATGTACGCAGGTGATGAGTTCCGCCTCGGTAATTCAAATGTACACAAGATAGCAAATAAGGTGCATCAATTTCACCATTAATGAGTTGATGAAAAAATACTAAGTCATTATTAACACGCCTTTGATGAAGAGATTGCGTTTGAAGAAGCAGAATACGATGCTCATAGGGAGGCAGATCATAAGGATCATCCCAAGGAAGACCCTTTAGGGCAAAGCGAATAAAGTTATGAAAAGGGTTTTATTGCAATTAAAATGTTGTAATTTTAAATACAAGCAATCAATCAATAAAATTTCCTACATCGTCGAAGAATAAATAGGTACATACATTCTAATTTCAAGAAAAATTGAAAAATCGCATTTCATGCGCTAAAAAAACAAAAACAAAACTCTAGATCAGTTTCTGAAAAACTATAAAACAAAAATTAACCCGTGACTTTTCTATTAAATCAAAACAACTAAAACACCACAGGTAAATTTTATAAAAAAGATAATAAATAACGTTTAAAATAATATTATAAGATTTTAATAAAGAAACTGATTGTTAGTTTATTTTACAAGAAAAAAGAGGCTGGGATGCGACCCACACTGATAACTTCCCATTCCGTCTGTCAATTTGTCGATTGAGATAAAACTTAACGAAATATTCATCACAATATTTTGTCCGAAATAAATAATTTGAAGTATTAAGAGAACAATACTTGAGTCGAAAACTATTTCTTATCAGTTTTTTGTTTTTTTTTTCGTATAGGTTTGTGTGTTTTGTTTCAAAAGCTGTCAGTTGGATTTTCCTAAAAAAATAACTAAAAATACCAACAGTATTTTGCATATGATGAAATAGTTTGATTGCGAAATCTATTTTTTTAACAAAATGTTTAGTCGTAAACCAATTTTTACAAATTTTAGTAGAATTTTTAAAAAAAATTTATACAAACAAATACGGAATGGATCTTTCTAAGAAAATTTATCACAGAATGAAATCATTTATTCAAGAGATATCGAGAATCGAATATATCAGTTTTTACCAATTTTGAATTCTGAATGTTGAAAACAATATTTTCTATAAAATTAAATCAGATTTGAAGCCAATAACTTTAATTTATTTTCAAAAAGATATTTAAGTCGAAAATCAATGTTTACCAACTTTTAGTAATGTTTTTCTCGATTTTTCTCAAAATTTTACCAGGTGTCAAAAACGTTATTTGTCATTACATACAATTAGTTTGGAGATAAAATAATTTTTTGTTCGTAGGATATTTGTGGTGACAGTTATTTTTGTTTCATTTTTTTGATTTATAAAAATTACGGTCAGTTGTAATTTTTTTTTCAAAATCATACCACTTTTGTATCACGATACATTTTACACTAAAATATTTTATTTAAATCGCTTACGTTATTAGTTTTTATCTGTATAACAAAATTCATTTGAAGTCAATATCTCTACTGGTTCTTGAGATATGGTTGACAAAAAAGCGAATAACTTCCTATGGGAAGTAAATAAGAACCTAAACTTGACCGAAAATAACTTAACCTTCATTTTCTGATTGCATTACTTTTTGCTGTTCTTTAAATGAAAATTTGAATTTGGATCTTTTGGATGCGCTACTGCCTTTAGGTGCGTGTGGACGTCAGTACATGCGTACGTTTCGAATACATATTTTCGTAGGCCATATCTCAAGAACGATAAGAAATATCGACTTTAAACAAATTTGGATTGAACAATATAATTAAATTTCACTTTTTGAATAAGTACCTGCTTGAAAAAAAAACGCCTACATATTTCAATAAACTTGGGAAAATGTAAATCATAGCTTTGAAACATGAATATTATGAAATTTTGAATTTGGTATAAGCGAATAATTTAATTTTTAACAATATTTACAAAATTTATATTAGCCTTTACCTTACATTTCTTATATATACTCTTTTAAAGAGGTAGAATACATGATTATTTCTTAATAAATTAATAATAATCTAATTTAAGTACCTATTACTTATGTATGAAATTAAAAACATTTTTAATATAAATGAAATCAATGCGATCCGATCTTACTACAAAAAGTTATAATTGTTTTATCGTTAAATTGTTTTTATTTTCTGTAACTTGGAATTGGAATGCTTTAGATATTTTTATGTTAAAAGGACTATTATTTTTTCGATGCTTGCAACAATTCGCGTGGTGGTCATTTAAATGATGTAATGTTTCACACATAATATCAACATTCAAACTTTCTAATAGTTAGATAGAGTGAGCTATTTTAGAATTAAGAGATTATTAAAAGTAACATTTCAAAATAAATTTGTGTTTTATTTACGTTTACTTTTGAAACCGCAAAATGGATAACCCGTTATTATGGAACAAGTTGTGTTTCTTGAGGTATTTATTGGAAAACTGAAATTTTAAAGCCTTTAAATAAGGTTTATATTGATGTCAAGAAAAACATACGTCATTACTGATAAGAACTAAAACAAAAATATTTCAAAATCTGTATCTCAAGTGTTCTTAGGAAATTGTTGAAGATAGAAAGCATCCTAAATATAAAGACGTACACAAAGACATATTCTAAAACCGATACCATAGGAACCTAGTAAAAATAGTCCAAAACTTTTCACCCAAAGAAGTATCTTGATATATATATAAAAATAGTACAAATGAAACCACAGTGCTTTAAAAAGTGCATCCACTAATTTTCTGAGTCGAGAATTTTGAGGAATTTCATTTCATTAATGTTGCAACCATTGATGAAAGTTATTTATCCTTTGCTTTAATATTGCAGAAATTTTATAATTTATAGCAAAGGAACTTCTACCGGCTATATGCATGAATTGTATTTCAAATAAATTGCACTGAGCTGAAACATCCGCTCTGGTTGAGTTTAAACTGAAATTCATATATCTTTTTTACAATTCTATGTGTGCAAAATTTGAATATCTTAAATACCTCTTGCCTTGTCCATAACCATTTGTGAACTCGTTAAAAAGGAATTCAATAATTGAAATACTGAATTTGAGCGCATGAGGCTGACTTTGAAAAAAGTTTTTGAAGATAACAACTTCTTAGGTCTACGTTGTCATGAAGTAGAAGACATATTATATATTTTAAAGGGAGGCAACGGCCTAGTCACTGATAAAGCTTCGGTTCCCATCGTTCACCGAAATCAAGCATCAGTGAGCGTGGTTAGTAGAAAGATGGGGGACCGTCTCGAAACCTACCGCATGCTGTCGTCATGTGTTCTTTCTGTCTGTTGTTCTTTCTCCTCTGTCCTTCTGTCTTGTATTAATGCCTTGTGTTGTTATCACCTTATATAGTCTTAGTCGCTCAAGGTGCTGTGTTCTCTGCTCTGTACATTTATGTGCTGAGTAGTATGTAATGTAAATGTAAATATTTTAAAGGGGACTCTTCGACATAGTCTTACATACAAATCTAAAGAAACATTAACATTTTGATTAAGTTGAAATCACGGAATGGTAATTTGCTGAAATCTTATGATATCTGACAATTTCTTGACCATTTTACTTGAAATAGTTTATTTGTGTGGTTTTTTCATAACGCGTGGCCTACAATAGTAAGAATAGATACAAACATACTAATGTTTTTATAAACCAATAGCAATTAGAAACTCATCTCCTTAAAAAATTCCACTTAGTGGTTTTATTTTATATTTCAAATTCCATTTTTCAAAGTTTAGTTTCATGTTTAACCAAGAAGATAACAGCTTGATTGTTTGAAATCTCTATCCCAAAATCCCTGTACTGAAAATTTGAAATGAACGGATTAGATAAATGAATAAAGTAAATAAATATATGGTTACTAATAGGTAAAAGCTTTGACTGTTTTAAGCACTATAGCCTCAAACTTAAAAATTCAACACACGTCAAACACAGGACCCAGAAACGATAAAAGAAATGTAAAGAGAAGAAACAAGAAAAACTCTGCAACAACTCCAAGCAGATATTGAAGGGTTGATTCAGTTTGTCTAAGTCTTTATTCGTGCTGTATCTAAAATAAACCTTCAGAAAGTAAGATTAGAGATTCTAGACTATATGATTCAACATCGAGAAGGAAAGGTGTATTAGATTTTTGACGAATGTGCAAATATTACTGTTAGCATTGCATAATGCACTGGCCACATGCCAAGACAACAAAAAGAAATTGTCGGCGTTAAACAAATGAGAGCTCATCCCATTTGCGACTTGAGTAGCCAGCACCTCAGGGTTGTCCAACAATCACAATGGCAAAAGGGTTTCAAGAGGAAGAAATCGTATGATTTTATAATCCCTACCGACAAAAAGGATTATTACCAAAACTGCAACAAATCAAAATTATAAACAGAATAAACGCTGTAGTTTACCGAATACAGAGAAGCAAACTTAAAGTTGTTAATTGTGACCGTTTAGATCGTTATAATGTTATAATATAATTTATTATTAAATTATAATTATAATGATATAATTGTTCGGGACGATCAAACCAAACAGACGAATTTCTGAATTTACTTAACTAAAAGTTTTACCTAGAAGACATCCTTATAGTGCTTAAAGGTAGTGCGAAATACTTAAAATGTTGATTAACGTTCTCTGTGTGTTGGAGTTGGAATTTTTTAGAAAGGCAAGTTCTTGAAAGCAAAGACGAGAACAATGCCTAAACTAAATTTCAAAACCCGCTTTAGGAAGAGTACAATATTTGTATGTGACCCGCTCTTTGAAAAGGTGGGTTATGACTCAAGTACAAAATGTTGGTTAATCAGCTGTTAAAGATAAAAAGGCATTTCGCCAGTTTCTCGGTAGTTGTTCTCCTTCCTTCCCATTGATATGTAAGTGTCTCTCGTTCTACAATGGCACCAATAAAATCAATCCTATTTTTTTTCATTTTCAATTCTATCCAGGGTGTCTGTGCCAGATTTATGTTTTTAAATACGATTATTTCAAAAAGTCATAAACGATGCGGGGGGAGTGGTGTCATTGGAATCAGTGATTGTGCGGATTTCTCAGTCACGATGTCGCACTGGTCAAGTGAACATCGCGCGTTCACCATCGGGATATTTTTTTAAGAGTAACAATTCGTACGTAACTGCGCGTCGACAGTTTTGTTCACAAAAGCGTAAACGACGAACAAGTGATGGGCCGAGTGTGAACTTAATTCGTTCTTGGATACATAGGTTCCGCGCAACTGCTTCGGCTATGCACACTCCACGGCCAAGGCCCAGTCGATCTTCAAGGACTCCCGAAAACATTGAAGTGCAAGTGGATTGAAGACAATTTACGTGAAAATCCACGACTTTCGATATTCAAAAGGGCAGCCTCACTGGGACTTCCAAGAGTAATTATTTAAGAAATTTTAAAAAAGGATTTAAAGTTCCATCCATTTAATATTCAAATCATTCAAGAACTCAAAGAAAGTGATTTTGGGCACGTTAATAAACAAAACTGCTGTTAATGAGCTCTAAAAACCCATAACCCTCGACTGAAACACCAAAAGCCATTGTATTGCCCAGGGTAACTATTTAGTGCACCTCATCAACGCATGGGATATTTGGAACATTTTTTTCGAGAATGCTCGGAGCCAGGCAAAAAATGTCAATAGTGACAATTACCGACACATGATAGCGGATTTCTTTTTGCCGTACCTGCAAACTCATCTATCGTTTTCATTGCATATGTGGTTCCAACAGGATATTGCGACTTCACACACGGCTAGAGATTCGATAAAATTGTTTCGGGAAGCTTTCCCTCAAAAATGTATTAATAGCTTTGGAGTGATTCCGTGACGCCGACGTAACCCCAATAGATTTTTTTATGAGGCTAACGCAAAGAGAGAGTTCACAGCAACAATCCCCGAACTCAAGTGAACCTAAAAGAAAACATTCGTCGAGAAATCAGAGTAATTGAATCAAGTTTACTGCAGCGTGTGGCGGGTAACACGAGGCTCCGTTTTGAACAGTGCGTGCAATTCGACGGAAGACATTTGGATGACATAATGTTCAAAACTTGAGTACACTTCTAACCATGTTAGTACTATCTGGTATTAAACATGTGAAACGGCGGCGCGCGGCGGCGGCGTCTCAAACACTATCTTTACCAAAAAAAAAGTGAAAATTAATTTTGTGAATCATAAGCTACCTTGCCATTATTCACTTATTTCAAAAATACACTCAAAGAATAAGCTATACAATTTTACTTCGTGTCACGAGAACGTCCTTGAAAAATTTAGTCGAAACAAAGTTCCTTTATAAAGAGCTTGTACGACAGTTACGAATACGAATACAGTTCGTGATAATAAAGTATTGCATATTGTTATTAGTGACAACAAGTGAGTTTATTAAAAGTTTTTGAATTTGAGCCGAAAAAAGTACATTGATTTTAAATACATAAAGTGTATTTATTAAAAAATAGGCAAAAAATAAATATGTACATTTTATTGCAAACTTTGATAAGATGTTACAACATGTTCCATTTTAAATTTGTTTCTATGAAATGGAAAATATTTACTACACGTTTTGTTAAATTACTGTTTATCTTATTAAGTTGGTTCAAATGAAAAAAATATTTTCAACAAGTATTCACTACATATTTATATATGTATAGGTTAACAATATAACTACATAAATGTATGCGTATAAATTTTTGATATCTCCTAAGAACAAAAAAATATAAAAAAATGAAAAGATGTTTTAAATCCCAAACATCAAATCCTCCCCTTTTCTCCTCTAGCTAACTAATTAAAAAGTATTTGTTGTGATAGTGGTACCGTAGCGTAAAAAAAAATAAACTGAACAATTTTTGTTGTTTAGTTTCTCATCATAAATACCTACCCGTGATTTTATTATTTATAATTCTTGTGTTCATAGATTTCTTTGTCTTTCTTAAGTGGTTATATTTTAATTAAAAATACAGAATGAGCATCGTCGCAAACAACGCGCATACAAATTTAATTAATTCATATAAAACTCTTCAGCGAACAACTTTTCAACTGGCTCGACTGGAACATGGTGGCATTAAGCCTAAAGCCTTTTGCAAAATATGAGTCAGTCGAACTGGTTGGGGAATAGAAGAATATACATACATATATATCTAGGCTAACGAATGCATATATATGTACATACATTTATAGCAGGGATTGTGAGCATGGAGTTTATAATTATGAAAAGAGTCATTGTTGAAGAAAATTATCCATCCATGATAGACAGAAAGTGAGTATTGTGTAGTAGTAGTATTATTAAGGTAGACAGATACCCAGCGCCGTTATTGGACAACAGATTTTCTAGGAAACTATGCATTTAAACACATACATACCTTACGTAATGTACATAGCAGTTATTAGATATAATATCTTTAATTCTACAGATTTATGAATTTAAGATAAAGTTGACGACAAGTTAAAAAAATAAATGTACAGAAGTACAGAAAGAAGTCTTAAAATTTAAAAAGGGTATAGCATTTTAAATAAAGTTACAGAGACGCGAGTAAGAACTGTTTAACATTGTTTTTTAGGTAGGTTGGTAGGTACATCTCGAAAATCTCGACAGATCTCAAATTTTAATATCTCATTGTATGTTTGCAAAGTCCTGCGTATGAAAATGTACATATGTACATAATGTCATTATCAAAATTTTTTTTCGAGAGCAGCAATTTTTTAAATGTATCTTATTCCATAAAAACAAAATCATAACTTCAATATCCAAATATAAAAAAGTCCAGATTCCCACCGATTTCGCGATTATTCCAATTTTTTTGTGGAACTTGAAATTCTCCAGATCAATCTGCCGTGAACCAGATTGACCATATTGCGATCGACGATAGACATGCTCCCAGCATCATGGAAGTCCGAACTTTCCAAAAAGCTACGAGTAACATCAACTCGCACCGCTACCTCGTTGTAGCAAAGGTAGCACTTCGGGTTTCCAGACCCAAGGCAAAAATTGAGATATTGGGAGAAGACTAAACGTCGAACGGCTACAATCGCAGGAGATCGCCAAAAACTTCTCCGACTGAGTCGCAAGTAACCTCTTTTGAACTTCTCTGCCGCCAACACAATGTACCGAGAACCAGAGGCAACTTTGCCAAGATGCAATCAGAGAAGCCACCTATAACCTGCTGGGTTTCCAGCAGCCACCAACATGAAACCCCTGGTTTGATGAGGAATGTCGGCTGGCACCCAAAGGGGCGCTGCATAGAAGGAAGAGAGCTGCTCACGAGCTCTATGAGCAGAAGAGGAGAGGGAACACCGAGAGCATGAGACGCGTGCGGTCGAAGATGTTGAGAAGTTCAAAATCAAAAATGAAGTTAAAACGTTTTATGAGCAGGTGAAACGAAATTCACAAGTAGATAAACCTGGAACCACAGTCAATGCTGAGGATATGGGAGGACCACTTCTGCAGACTCTACAACGGCGACGACGAACCCAATTTCGCTGTCAGGCAGGATGATCCATTCAATATAGACATGGTGTCAACAAGAAAGGGCCTGCAACACCGTCGTCTAGGTCAAAACGTCACCATCGACAAACGTAATTTTGAGGTAGTTAAGGACTGAGATCAAACGAAGAATAACTCTAGCTAACCGCTGCTTCATTGGGCTAAAAAAGCAATTGAGAAGTAAAGCCATTTCTCGAGCGACCAACGCTATATAAGACCCTCATCATCCCCGTCCTGCTATACGGTGCAGAAGCATGGACTATGACAAAAGCGGATGAAATCACCTTCGATCGTTTCGAGAGAAAAGTTCTTCGCGTGAAATAGGGTCCCGTATGCATAGAAGGTGAGTCTAGGAGAAGATAGAAGACTTAGTCAGAAGAATAAAAATCTAACGACACGACTGAGATGGCTGGGTCACGTAGAGCGCATGGAAACCAATGCTCCGGCCCGGTAAGTTTTTGAATCTACACCCGCAGGACAGCACAATAGAGAAAGACCGCGGATCAGGTGGCGCGCACAAGTGGAAAGTGACCTCACCCAACTTGGAGTGCGCAACTGGAGACATCTAGCTATCGACCGAGCTAGATGGAGAAGTTTGTTGGGTGAGGCCCTATAGTAACTACTACCTTAAGTTGGTAAGTAGGTTTCCTACCAATACATTAAAATCTGTTTTAATTCTGTTTAAATTTCAAATAAATTCATCCCACTGGTTATAGGTCAATCTTTTTCGCCCTTAAAACATATGCTATTATTGCATTTTTAGACCATAAAAGTTTTATTTTTTTATTTAAGTGGCAGCAAATGAAATTGTTTTCATAATAATTCAAAAATTTAAAACGCAAATTGAATGTACATATTTGTTATCTGAATTTTTTGCTGCAAACTTTGAATTTTTGAATTAAAAAATGTATATGTAATTTAATTAGGAATTAAAGAAACAAACATCATTAATAAAAAATCTTAAAAACCAATTTAACTTTAATTAATTAGATGCATTAATTTTTATGTTACTATTGTTATTGAAATTGTTGAGAGTTTTCTACAGTAACGATATGTTTTCCATCATTGCTTAATCGATAGGAACAAAGTATTTCTATCAAAAAAGGTCCAGAAGACTTCGTAAAGGCTTTACCAAACTAAAAACGTCTGAACATACTTATGTACATATGTGTGTATGTGTATCTATCACATTACTTTGAAAGTTAAACATTTTAATTGTCGCTTGAAGAATAGACGAAATTTTATTTGGTTCAAATCTATAAGAAACTAAAGTTTAAGTTTAGAACAAAACCGCCTATTTCTATTCAAAAGTGGTTTTTGTAAATGTGAAAATATCAATAATAAGTCTTGTGGCTTTAATTTGAATACAACACGAACACATCAGATCTGAATCTGAGTGTACCTAAAAAAGTTCTACATACATTAGTATTTTCTCAAGGACCAACTTTTAAGCGTATAAAGTTTGATTACATTTCCGATAAGGCGTAAACGGGGTGGCACGGAACACATTTGAATACAAGGACTTTTACATCTAATCAAACTGCCTTAATTTTCCCATTAGTTAGATAGGTATGTGCACACAGATATGTTGTGTATTATGTATGTATGTTATATGAATGAATAAAGCAAAATATTTTTTGAAAAATATATATCCTTAAAATGTATTTCAAAAAAGGTCAAAATATACATACATACCTATATATAATGATGACGATGATGGGGTAGGTAAATTATAGCGAAAATATTATTGGGTGCTATTGGAGCGCAAAAATAATAATTTTAGGACGTTTCCTCTTTTGAAATCGTTATTCGTTAGGGTAAACGGAAAATTAAAGGAAATTGTGCAGTCTGTCGGGACGGAAGTAGAATTAATGAAAAATAATTAAAAAGTGATAGAATTTTATGGCTCGAATATTAATGGGTAAAGGTATCGAGAGAAGGTATGAAGGTGAACAATTGTATGTGATATTGAGGGATTTTATAGAAAATGTTTTCGTTCTGTTTAAAAAAAAAAGTTCAATTGTTCAATTTTATATTTTTTCCTTTTTTGAAAGAGAAGTAGTGAGAAACACAAAAACATAATTGAATGTTTATGATTAAAATTAAAAGAAAATTACATTTTAGTTAATCGCATCATATACATATGTATCTACCTACATACATATGAGTATATATCTATATGTATACATCTGCAGTTGGAAGAAATTAAAAAAAGTGATATTGAGTAGATTTGCTGGGTGTAAAGGTAACCAGTTTTAAAATAGCTTATTAATTGTATCAAAGAATTTTAAATACGAGTATGAGCTTATAATTTGAGGTAAATGATATTGTGAGAAATTTTATCAAAGGCTTTACCACAACCAGTGTAGATCGTCTCAACTTCATTCCCATTCCTTCAATGTTTGGGAAACGAATTCTATAAGTTTTTTAGTCGTTGGCCTACCTTTAATAAAGCCGTCTTGAACAGATGAAATTATTGGACCACTATAACCTAAGCTTTTGAAGGGTTTTGAATTAAGGGATGGTTTTGCTATAGGTCTATATTGTTTGATTACATTTTTGGGACCTTTTTCATGAATTGGTGAAGTAAATGAGTCTTTCTTGAAATCAGGAAACACGCACTGCGAGAGGGATACAAGGAAAAGATCAGTGAGAGGTTTGGATATGGTTTAAATTGTCAATAACTAAAGCTCTTGTTATTTAGACTAAAACGGGCGAAGTTGTAATCTTTTAAATAACTTAAAGGAAACAGGCATTGCTATGTAATTGAGAGAAGACGGAAACAAAAAACTTTGATTTTGTTCTGGGGTCGGAAGATGTGGATTTTGAAAATAAGAAACTTAGTGAAATCCGTCTGATTTCTTTTTTATAATGATAAAATTATAAAAACATTTGGAGTCGGGCAATAGATCGTTTTAAACTTTACTGAGGTTATGGTTATAAAGAAGTTCATTTAATTCAGAGAATTATTTATATGTGTCAACGTAATAAGAGTGAACAGAGACAGACTTCGATGTTAAGTAGATTTTCCAAAGTTTATTAAGTCTGTTCCGCAGTTTGCACAGTTCTTTGTTATACCAAGGTGGGGAGTTTGTATGATAGGCTGACAGATTTAGAAAGCAGATAATAAAACCTTTTTAAGGCTACATCGATTTTAAAATCGATTTGGCTTAAAAGTTCATTCAACTTGGTGATGAATGATTTTTCGTGGGCTATGATGTCTCCATAAGAGAAATAAATCGTTAATGAAGTGTGAATGCGATCGTGTGTTGAAGGAAATATGAACATTCCGAAAGAAATATTCCCATGAATCTTTGTACCCCATTTATTTGGAAAAGACCACAGTCTGATAGGTGATCAGATAACAAGACTTCAGTTTCGAAAGATACTTGAGGGGATGTAGAAAAACTCATCAGATGCGGTCTAGGGTAAGTTAGGTAGATGAAAATCGCCCATAACTAAAATTTAATCATTGGATTCGGCCGTTTCGAAAAAAAAGTCGATTGCATTGACATCAAGTTGGTAGAAAGATTTTTTAGTTTGGTATTTCTACCAAAGAGATGTCAAGGTTGTTGCGTACTGCGATAAAGACACCGTGGCTGGGTCTGGCTAGAGAGATTTCTTTCGGTACAACACACCAAATGTTTTGGAAACTAAGCTGCTTTTGAGCTAAGACCTCTTACGTTTTAATTATACAGACTAAGAGAAAAGGGTAAGGAACTAACGGAAAAATGAATAGGAACAATAATAATTTTATAATCGGAAAGAGATTGCATTAACACTTACCTATTGATTTAGAGACCTTCCTGCTAATCAGCTAATTTATCATAGCAAACAGAATCGAGTTTATCGTGAAGATATCCAAGATAGAGCCGCACACGGTTAAACATCTTTTGATCTCGGAGACGAGCCCTTCTTTTCTCAGACAAATGTTTGGTCAATTTGGCTACAGATGGCATGAGTGGATTGAGAAAGCCAGAAGAATGGGGGAACGTGTTATTGAAATTCTTTGATGTAAGGTTAGGTTTCTCTTTACTTTCATAATTATGATATGTTGGATTTAGGGTGTGCAAAATAGTTTGAATGTTTAGGAGGTGGTTGAACAGAATAAGAAGTTCTTGATAAATTAGTATGGAAGAGGCAGAATTGGTTTTAATAAATTGGGAGTGCAGATTAGAGAGGAGAAGGACTGAACGACAATCTCTTTGAAGGGGTTTTTGGAGAAAAGTGTTGGATTTCTGCTCCAGACTAAATTAAGGAATTAATTTGTATACCTCTCCAAAAATTTGTAAATAATGTCTGTTTAATCGAATAGGGGCTTTTTTCTGGTTATTCAGTTTTGGGACTGGTTTGGGTTGAAGAATTTTAAATTCATTTAGTGGTGACAGTATGTCTACAAGAATGTTGAAATAGCCAAGTGTATTTCAATGGGATGAGTATTTTAAAGCTCCTATTAGTTCTCGGAATATATTTTCGTTTTAAAAAAAGATCATACTCAACTAAAACTAATACAATTGGATGTATCCTTAAGCAGAAAGTTATTTGCAGCTTCAATCCTTTGTGAGCTGGAATTCCAATCTGCCTTCTTCCAAAGAATTCCAAGGAGACATTCGGTTGAGGAACAGGGATATTGTCTATAATAGTCACCTTTCCAGCAACCGGATTAGGATTTGGGCTTTTGTTCTTCATCTCTAGTTCCTCGAGAGTGGAAACTATGTGACACATTTGGATGATGGACTGCGGTACGGATTAAAATTACTCAAATATAAGAATAATACAATTAATACATTATATCAGTAAAGTTATGGCACCTAATGTTTGGAAGCTTTCTTTTTAAATGAGGCCGACAAAATGGTAAATTTGAATTCCATTGTTTGTATTAAAGAAAGATTCTTTAATTATTCAAACTTTGAGCTCAGTGTGTAGACATAAACTTCAAGTGCGAAAAACAGTGTCAAGTATCTAACTTTCAATCATAATTAAATATTATATTGTTCACCTAAAATAATGCCTATCCATCTTGGGTAAACAAAACAATTACATGACTTGTAAAGCGACGATTCGGAAAAGTATAGTTGGGTTTCAATTAGTAAGGATTTTCTGCTTCACGGTCGGGTTAAAGTTTTGTCTGATGGATGTTATTATTTATCCAAACACTCATTGAAAATACTCAACTCCCTTAACAAAGTACTCACTCGTTACTTCATAAAATCCTTCGACTAACTACCCATATCCTTATAAAAACAAATAAAATAAACAACAACAAAAACTTTTATGGCCCTAACTCTGCCTGCATACAAGTACTGTAGGTATGTATGTAACAAAAACATACTCAAGAAACAAAACATACACCTTTTCAACCTTCATCATCTTCGAAAAGCATATAACATAGCTGGATTATTTTAAGTAAAGTATGTCCAATACTTCCATTCCAGGGATAAATCTAGAAGCATGCCTAGCGATCCGGAACACAAAAGTCTCCAAGAGTAATTTATCATTTTGCTCCGTTGAGAGGAATCTCTTGCGGAAGGCGAAGATATGCCAGCTAGCTTTGTTATTTATGGTTTGTTATTAAATAAAAAATATGCTGCTTGGATGGTAAGGATATACCTTTACACGTATAATAGATATGTATGTATGTATCGATATTATACTCGTAGGTATGTGAAAGGATGGAAATAAGTTTGTGCGTATTATTGTAAGTTTTGTCGTAATGGGCTTTCGGAGGAATGGAATAGTTGGGTTGCTGTATTATGTCAAACCAAACTGTGTATTCACTTTCTTTTTAATTTTTTGTTAGGACGACAGTCGACCGCAGATTTTCCTAAATGTGATTGCTCCATATTTTGTTGATAACATTTATAATATTAAGTCAGCATTATCTCTCTTTATTCTTCTCTACCATTTCTATTATTTGGTCACTCTTTTGATATAAGGAAATGTGTTTTAAATTTTTAGTTTTCCAAACCAATTCCCGTCTTCTCTCCAATTATTTATATTGTGTGTTTTAGACAGTGTTGAAATGTTTAAATTTGTACTTGAAAACAAAATTAGTACAAGATATGCAATATAAAGTTATTTATTTTTGTTTGATCTTGTTAACTTTTAACTATCTAACTATTTCATTGTGGGTTTTATGGGGCCAGCAGCTAGTGGCTATCTACTTCTGTATTTTTTTTCACTCTTTGAATAGTTAAGTCAAATTTGATATATTTTACTTCTGATGTTCACTTTATCATATCAACATCTTTTCTTTTTTAATAAAGTTGGTTCTAAGTACTAATACCTTACCTAAAAGTCATAAAATAAGCGATGTGTTGGCTTGATGTGAACATTTCAAACTACTTTAACCTTTTTGTCTCGTCGAATAATTTAGTCAAAATTGGAATATATCATCTCTGATATTCATTTCAACTTCTTTTTCTTTAAATAATAAGTTTTTAGTACTAAAATTTTACCTTTGTTAAGAAATTCGAGATTTTTGCATAAATTAAATGTTAAAAAATACTGTAAATATATTGTTCTAATTTTTTTTAATTATTGAACTCATATCTTTAAATTCATACTTCAAACTCATTTTTAACCATTAATTCTGCTTTTTTATTTTTAATATAATAATTTATAATCAATAGTTTACTAAACTAAGATTTTTTTAAAATCTTAAGCAAGAGTAAAGCTTCTAAAGAAAGGTCTTTGAATTCCACTTTCTGCTTCCTTTTACTTGATAACAGTTTATCTGATGTCAGTAAAAGTCGGTGAAAAATGTCTGCATTTGTCTTAAAAATGTTTTTTCATGTGACAGTCTTATTTTTTATAAACTTTTTTTATAAACTTTTGAGCATCTTCGGATAGTTGACCTATTATTAAAATCGCAAAATGTTGAATTGTGGCTTCACCATGCATAAGTAATTTATGCACCGAAAATGGCATTGTACCAATTATATTTATCAACATATAAACGTGCAGCATGCAATTTTATAAGATCTAAATCTATTCCAGTGGCATTGACTGTATCTTGGACATTTTGAAAAAAATCTCCGTGCAGTGTTACCATCGTTTCTGTTACCAGAGCCTTGCCGAGGTTTATCTATGAGTAAACCTAATTCAGCTCGAAAAAGGTTTTGAACTTTGTTTTTCTTTTCCTAATTGCTTTTTTTATTATCAAGAGTATTTGCAGACCACTTAGAAAAAGAAAGATTGTAAGATATAGGAAGTATCAACTCCATACAACGGATCCAAGCGTGAAGAGAAGATAAACCATACTTGAATGTGTTTTCAGTTGGTGGTTTTGCTTTAACCTTATTCAAGTCATTAATTTCGCTTGGTTTTGCTCCACTACTGCGCAAACAGCACTCGAACTTGTTTCCGTCTTGCCCAACTTTTTCGTCGATGATTGTTTAAAACAATTCATGTTGTAAATGAACAACTTTTTTATTTTCATCAAAAATATTAACATGTTCTTTAGTTTTTTCATGGTTTTCTTTTCAAAACTCAATCAAAATCGGACGGCAATAGCGGACAGAAGATCAGGTTGGATTCAGCCAAAAAACTGTGTTGGTATTTTCGCTAACAAGTTTAATTGGTACTATTGAAGCAATCTGAGACGTTTTTATTTTTTCCCGATAATCTTTGGTTTTACTCACTCTGTCCTGAAGATCCGTCACAGCCCCATTTCGTAAAAAGTTTCAATGGCTGGGACTTCGTTATATTAACTTATAACTCCAACAGTATGTTGGAGTGGTTCTTGTGAACGAACTTTAGCTCCAATATCCGAAACAGTGATGCCTTATTGCCCTCTAATGGGTAACACAATTGTTTTGCTTTTGCTTAACTCTGATATGAATAAAAAAATTGTAACATTTCTTTCAATTAAAAAAGATCTTGAATATTTAAATTGATATTTAAAAAAATAAATAAAAAAATAAATTGGATGGCGCAACAGTCCGTAGAGAACCAGGGCCTAGTGACTTACAACTCTCAACCATTCCTGTGTGCGAGTAATTGCAGGGATGGAGGGGACCTACAGTTTATATGCCGAATCCGAACGGCTAATTTGAGAAAACACTTTTTCATGACAAGAATTACTCTTGGAGAATTTGTCAATTCCTCGCAAGAGGCAGTACCCGTGAAAACTCTTTTTTTTTTTAATTAAGGTGGCACAGGCAGGGATTGAACCCAAGACCTCTCGCATGAAAGTCCAACGCACTAACCATCATGCCACGGGTACTATTGATATTTGGACAAATTTAAATCAATGAAGAGCCTCATAATTTTTTAATGGGAAAAAGATTTAAAGTTTTAGACTCCCCTCTTTCCATCACCTACGTTACTTTATCATGCACCTACGCTATAAAAATTTTACATTTATCAAAAAGGATCAAAATTGTGTTTCTGCTGCCAAGTAATTATATGTAAAAGAACACAATGCAATATGGAAGAAAACAGGGCAAGACATCGCAACTATTTAAAATCGTCAAAAATTATTAAATTTAGTAAATAAGACAACTTTTTTAACATTTAATTTGAATTTTTTTAGAAGCCTTACAGGGTTACTTAGAGGTCTAATTCAAGAAGTTAAAAATTAGAACATTATAATCGGCCTATATCGAATTTTTTTTTAATTGCGTGCACTTTAGGGGGCCATGTAACAAATCTTGCCAATATTTTTTTATAAAATTTTTGTTGTTTAACAAAATTTGAATTTTTTTTTTAAATATTTCATTGAAATCCAGGCTGGAAAAGTTTATTTTTGAGACGCAAAAGGCATTTTGGGCCCATTGTGGAACGAAAAGACTTCGGAGTTTTTAATAATGAACTGAAGTAAAAGCAACGCAATGACAAGTCTTCTAAGATGTTAATAAGAAAGAACACTATATTATCCATACCACATATTCATACATACTTTTTAATTCTATTAAATACATACAATTTAGCTAAAATAATAAACAGGGGCGTCTTTAGACTTTTGGGGGCCCTCAGCTCAATAGGATTTGGTGGCCAAAATAAGTAGGTATAATATATATATTTATTTTAATTCTTTATGTTAAAAAAAATCATTTTAAAATGAATTTGTGTTTTTTTTTAATATTTTTACTATTTAAAAAGAACTAAAAAAAACATAAAACATATATTTTTTTTATACTCTTTTAATTTTTTTTATTTTTTTTATTTTAGTTGAACATTTTTCTTTATAGTTGACTTTTGATAATTTGTATTGTTTTTTTGATTGATTTCTAATGTTTTTATATTTTTTTTAAATTTTATATAAGTTTATTTCTTTATATCTGTTTTGATTTGTTTTTTTTTTTAAGATATACATATAAATACATATATGTAAGTTTAAGTATACAATAAAATATTATTGAAGGCATACTTTTATGACTTTGTCAGTTGCGAAATCATTAAGTCATCAAATTCAATTTCCTGCAGTAATTAATTTCCAATTGATAAAATTGACAAGCTGTTTATTCTATCTTGTAGCATTGTGCTTCGAAGTTCATTTTTTATCCGGTTCAATTTCGAAAATGAAGGGTGTATTGCATAAACGCAGAAAATCTGCGCTAGTACAAACGCATTTCTTTTCTGGTGCAATTGTGAACGCACTCCCAATACAGAATGTCTGCAGTAAACAAAAAGGTCTGACTTAGTCCGATTTGTATGTAAACAGAGTTCATAAACGTCAGAGAAAAATGGCTGCCAAAAAAAAACAAAATGGCTTATTCGCTTTGTAATTAAAAGTTTAATGTGGTTAGTTGTCCACACAGTACCTACAGTACTTTCATTATCCCTTTAAAAACAATAATTTAAATTATTTTTATCAAAATATTAACAAAATATTTGCCATTACTTACATTCCCTACGAGTCAGTGCCGCTTCGTCCTTCTTGTTGTGGTAAAAATTATTGTAATAATTCCCGCTCTTTTTGCAGCCAAACAAATTCAGCTGCACAATCTGCCCGACGCTGACGACAGTCTGACGTTTATGAACGGTAGGTACTGCAGTTCGACTAGGTTAGTTCGATCGATAGTCTGACTTTATGAATGCAGATAACGCAGTTCTTAGTTAGGCTGAAGTTTATGAATACACCCGAACGCTCTCCACTGCAGTTTGAAACTAGGGATGTTGCGAATATTCGCATCCGCATCCGCAATTGCGGATTATTCGCAATAATTTCAACATCCGCATCCGCATCCGCATAAACTGATGCGGAGTTTGTTGCGGATGCGGATGTTTTTAAACGCTTTTTTTTCAAATTTGTAAAAATTTTCAAAATTTTCATCCCATCACCGAGGAAAGAATAAAAGATGTAATTCTAAAGATGATAAATGATCCATTAAGCACCAGTTCTCCTACGTTGTCACCAAATTCAAACAACACAAAAAAGAAGAAAATGGATGAGTCTTTACGTTTGGAACCAGGAACGTCCGGTTTAAGTAACAAGGCTTGCTTCAGAAGCGATATGGTAATGATGCTAGATTCATCAACTGAAGACGAAGGTGAAGGAGAATCTGATAACGCTAGTCCCGAAGCACTTCTCCGATGGGAGTTAGCAAAGTTGCAATGAGGTATTTATCACCTCCACCAGCCAGTGTTCCCAGCGAACAACTATTTAGTGGAGCTGGATTAATATACGATTCACTAAGAAACAGATTGCAGTCTGAGAAGGCTGCAATCTTGCTTTTTATTAAAAATAACTCACCTATTTTTAAATTTAATTATTAAATGCAAGGAAAATCAATAAAATTTTCCTTTATTTACGGACTTAAAATTATTTTTATTTAATAAATTCTAAAATCCGCATCCGCGAATGTGAGTCTCAAAAAATCCGCATCCGCATCCGCGGATGTCAAAATTTTTACATCCGCAACAACCCTGTTTGAAAGCATCAAAGATAAAAAAATTCTACAGGCAGTTTCTACATTGGGAAATGTGTTCCCAATTTCATCCACTTTAATTAGACTGTACGGCAAGAGTACGATAAATTAGGCGACAAGATATTATAACGGAATTTTTTAGAACAGTTAAAAATAAGCATTTTTTACTATGGGAGGGGGGGTCTATCTCCCCCCGTTTAGGCAGGAGGGGCAATTTAAAAAAATTATTACTTAAAATGGAAAAAATACTTACAATTAAGTTGTATACATTTTTTTAAAGCCAACATTCTGTTCTATTAGCCAATTTTTAAATCAAGTCAAAACTATGCGTAGTTTTTGAAAAATTTAATTTTAAACTCAAAATTTGAGTAAAAAAGTTAAAAAAAGGTTTAAAGTGTAACTTTTTCAATACTTCAAGATTATCTACCATTGTTTTTATTTCAGAATTTATTGCTCTTATTTGTTTTTGATCAAAAACTGAAAACTAGATGATTTTATGTCTTTTAGTTTTTGAGAAAATTGAAAATAAAAATTTAATTTTAAACTCAAAATTTGAGTAAAAAAAGTTAAAAAATGGTTTAAAGTGTAACTTTTTCAATACTTCAAGATTATCTACCATTGTTTTTATTTCAGAATTTATTGCTCTTATTTGTTTTTGATCAAAAACTGAAAACTAGATGATTTTATGTCTTTTAGTTTTTGAGAAAATTGAAAATAACCACAACTACTATTTTAATTTAATTCTTTTTTTTTGCTTGAGTGGTCTTATTTTGATAGTAATAATGGTATTTGCGTATGCGTAATGCGTGTTTGGGTGTATGCAACAGTAAGGTGTGCGCGAGTTTGGGTGTATGCAACAGTGGCATCTGCAACCCCCCTGCTTGGGCACACTATAGGATTTGGGGTGGGTGCAAGTTGGAGTGTGTGCAAGGTGGGGAGGGTGCAAGATGGGGTGCATGCAAAGTTTCTTTTGCATTTAAATAAGCTGGATTTAAGAAAAATTAATTAACCCTAGGTATATCTTAATCCATATTCGATTATTACTATCAAAATAAGACTACGTTAATACTTAAGCAAGGAAAAAGTAATTTAATTAAAATATTTTGTTTTGGTAATTTTCAATTTTCTCAAGAACTAGAAGACATCAAGTCATCTAGTTTTCAGTTTTTGATCAAAAACAAATAAGAGCAATGAATTCTAAAAAAAAAATAGTAGATAATCTGAAAGTTTTGAAAAATTACACTTTAAACCTTTTTTTTAACTTTTTTTTGCAGAAATTTTGACTTTGAAACAATTTTTTTTCAAAAACTATGCATAGTTTTGACTTGATTTAAAAACAAGCTAATAGACAAAAGTGTTGGCTTTAAAAAAAGGTATAACACCTAATTGAGGGTATTACCGTTATTTTTTAATTATTTTTTTTCCATTTAATGTACATATTTTTTTTAACTGCCCCTACCGCCTAAACGGGGGGAGATAGACCCCCCCTCCCATAGTAAAAAAATGCTTGTTTTTAACTGTTCCTTACAAATCCGTCATTAAACTTTGTCGCCTAAGTTATCGTACTCTCCCCGACTGTAAAATTTTGATATTGTAATAAGATCTTCATTTACATCTTCATTGAATTCTTTTAAATACTGTACGAGGTGCAGGCATTCTACCTCAAGTTCTTCTGCATTAACATCTCTATGGTATTTTTTTGAAAACTTTTCGCAAGAATTTTGCAACATACATACGCAGATGAGCACTGTGAAGATGAGGAGAGACAAATAACATTGTCTTTATTCCTTCCATTGAACAGAGAGGAAAAAAGAGGAAAGGAAAGAAAATTGTTCTATCCGACTCATCATGGTACAACTCATCATTTCGCAACTCATCATGGGACAACTTTGTGTTTGTTTATGGAGTGAGTTGAAAAGCCAACATGTGTGCAGAACTGTAAAGTAGAACGAAAGCAGAGTTGTTAAAATAACGTTGACAGCGTATGTGGGTGTATGATTAAAGATTCATGTTGCCAGAAGTTTAAGATGTTGAGGAGGAGCATTTCAACGGAACGAACGGAGAGTAAAATGAAACTTTTTCTGTTACTGTCTACAAACCTTATTTTGTTTTCTATATAATTCTTGCATAGATTCATTAATTTTGAGTTGGTGGATTTGGGGGTCAAATAATTGGGGGGCCCTGGGCCCTGGCCCACCGGGCCCATGCCTAAAGACGCCACTGATAATAAACGTAATTTTTCATGGTCCCTCACAATGATTTCGATGTCATTTGTTTCCTTACACCTTATGAACCATAAAAGTCCTCCGCACTTCACAAAATTGTGTGCAGTCATAAGTATATTAACCTCAAGAGACCTGACCTGACCCAAATCTCGGTGGGAAATTTAAAAGTCCTTTCACAATTTTAATTTTTTTCTCAATTTTTTGTTTATTTTCTATTTTTTTTTTAATTTCGAGCATGCCATTTTTTTTTTGTACTCAGGACGTGCCAAGTGAATGTAAAATGAAAAGCGAAATTCAGATGCAGGAAAAACGGAACAGAAATTTATAATAAAAAAATGGGGGTTAGCGCTGAGATATAAAAGCTATTTCTATACCTACACGTTCTTACGAACATAAAAGAGAAAGGGAGAATATCATTGAGGGGGTTTTGGATTATGATTTTTTTTCGACCACCACCGTTTTCTAGAAAAAAAAATAAATGAAAGTGAGAACGTTGCGAAGCCTTAGTAAGTAGTGTCGTGATCGTACTTCAAGACACGTCAAAGGTTAAGAAACATAGAGTGCCGGTCATGACTTTAAATTTAATGGATATACCCTGGTTTTTTTATTGCTCTGTATATTGAAAATGATACGCGTGACTTTGAGTTGAACAATGACACAGCTTTCTGCATTATGTATGAAAGTTATTATTATTACGTAATATAAACTGAGTAAGGAAAATAATATAAACACAGACTTACTCTTAAGGAACAACAATATAAAAATACTAAATTCAAATGAATTCAACTAAAGAAAAACTCGAACATCAAGTTGATAATATAATAACTGTGAATGGTGAACAAAATTAATGGTTTACCCTTCTTTTCTCCGACGAAAAAGCATAACATGCAATCATGAGATTGAGATTTGTGTGTCACTTAATCAATATGTGTGACCTTAGTACCTATACAAACTTTGGAATATTTCGCATAAGGATGGAAATTGGTTCCGACACTGAGGACATCAATATTTACAAGTGACTTAAAGCCAAAAATCATTCATTGTAAATATCCATAACCGTAGTAGTAAATAGTAAGTATTATCTTTTTTTAAAAGTTTAATAAGTGCAATTGTCTCAGTATAAGTAAAGTTGACAAGTGGCCACTGTTTAATATACATAAGTCATCGGTAGCCCTGTGGAGGTGGCATCCGGAAGCAGATCCAAGGGTCGTGGGTTCGATTCCCAACCGGAGTCAACAAAAAATTTAATAGCTTTTTTTCACAACAGAGAAATCGTTGATTTTATCAGTTGGGAACAAAAAGTAATGGAGAAGGAGAAAAGAGCAGGGGTATCGAAAGATACCTCTGCCAACATATCAGGCGATGTTGCGGTGATTCCAGCAGCGGTACCGCAAACAACCGCAACAACATCAGGTCAGGCATCTGACCAGTCAACGGCCAGACCAAAAAGAAAGTTAAAGAAACAAAGCCCAAATAAGTTTGAAAGAACCAATGCGGCTAAGCGGCAGGCGAACAAAAAAAAATGGAGAAGAGGGAAGGAATCACCACGGAGAGTGAATTCTCAGACTACGCCGAGTCTGAGAAAACTGAATATATGTATGTCCGAAGGTGGAGAGGGGCTCTTCAGGTCTCCGAATAGGGATTTAATCCAATCGGAGCCAGAGCCAGTCCCGCCGACAAGGAAGGCTCTGGAGGTAGAGGCGGACCTCCAAGAGGAAACAGAACTGGTGCAGGCCCTGCAAGCTAAACAGGCAGCCATCAGCCAGTTCGAGCAAAGCCTCAATAAGCTCAAGGAGGAAATAGAGCCCCTCCTCAGTGCACTAAAGCTGAAACAAGAGGCGCGCCGACAGGAAGAGGCAGCGCAAAAGCAACTGCAACAAAAACAACAGCAGCAAAAACAACAGCAGCAAAAACAACAGCAGCAAAAACAACAGCAGCAAAAACAACAGCAACAAAAACAACAGCAACAACAACCACAGCAGCAAAAACAACCACAACCCAAGCCCGCTACCAAAAACACAGGAGCGGAGCAAAATAAAAAGACTCCATCAGCAGTGACAGGCCCAACTTCTGAGGGCCCATCGACCTCAGCTATAGCAATGCAGCAGAAACAACAGCAGCAGAAACAGCAGCAGAAGCAACACCAGAAACAACCACAGCCCAAGAAGGAGAAAGTGCCACCAATTAGGACCTACCGGGTTGACCTACAGGACTTAAAACAGGTATGTAAATCGGCCACTAAGGGCAAGTTTCTAATTAACATACTAAATGAAAAAGAAAAGCGATATTCGGTGCAGTGCTTCCACTGGCCGAACACAAACTACTTAAAGAAGTGCTTAAGCAGACCACCGCTGAGTTCTTCAGCTTCACGCCTAAAATCGAAAAATTTAAGACGGTCCTTCTGAAGGGCATAAGTTCCTGCACGGAACCGGAGGAGCTCTTAGCTGAGCTCTGTGAAAAAGCCAATGACGATCTCGATTTTATCGGGGTCAAGCCTTTCACTACGGTGAAGTCCTGGCGAGGGGGTTATAGGCTGCCAATGTTCCTCGTAACATTATCGCCCCAAAGTAGTTTTGAGAGTCTGAGGGAAATCAAATGCCTCGACTATCAAGCCATACACCTGGAGACATTAAAAAGGCACGACGACATTTTACAATGTACGAAGTGCCAGAGGTTCAGCCACGCCGGAGCCAACTGCAATATGCAGTTGCGCTGCGTCAGGTGCTCCGAAACCCACAACGAGGGAGAATGCAAGCTAGGGAATGAGCGGGTTGAGGATTTAACCCAGCTCAAGTGTGTCCTTTGTGGAAACCAAGGGCACCCGGCTAGCTACAGGGGTTGCCCTAAGGTCCAAGAAATTAAACAAAAACAGGCCAGTAAAAAGCCGAAGGAAGTCGAAAAGTTCGACAGGCTCCAACACAAAAATTCGTGGATCCCAAATTTTCCTACGTCCAAATGGTGTCAGGGAATGGGAACACGAGACAGGCTCCACCAACGGTTGCCCCAAAGGCCCCTGTGCCTAAGGCACCAGAGGTGCAGCCTGACATTGTAGTCTTGTTGTTGAGCATTCTAGGCCAACTAACAGGGCTGCAAAGTCAGATAAAGGAGCAAGGCAAAAGGGTAGATCATCTCTACTCTTTGTTGCCTGGCCTGGCGCAATTTAGACCATAATGGGCGCGCTGCCGGAGACGCGCCTAAAAGTCCTGGCTGTGAATGTAAATTCACTGATCAGGATTGAACGAATAGCCAACATGTTCGAATTGTTGAAAGACTACAGTCCCGATGTGTTTATGGCTAGCGGAACCAAGCTAAAACACAAACACAAATTGACTCATAAAAATTACAATATCGTAAGAAGAGACCGGCCCGACTCCACTCAAGGGGGCGGTGTCGCTCTTTATACGAAAAGGCATTAATTATAAAGTCATATACAACAATGAATTGCGAAAGCTCAAGACGCTAGAGGTTTGCGTTGTATGCATCTCTCTCACTCAAGGGAAGCAGATGTATATGATTGCGGCTTATGCGGCTGGAGGTCCGCAGGTTACTTACTTTGCTTCAGAACTCGAGATTATTTTTAGGGAACTTAAACTGAAAAAGAAATATTTGACTGTTAAAAGTCAAATAGTATTTTTTTTCTGAACACTGTTTATTTTTTAATAAAATGATTTAAAATCATGAAAATCATGAAAATAAAATAAATATGATCCAGCAAGTGTTCATAAATGCGTTTCGCCCCGGTGCAATGGTTGGCTCATCAGAAGATGACCATTCAGATTCCGAACGAACGAGTGGAGTTGGAGGAATACGTTGCTACGCACTCTTACAATTACATTAAGATGCGCTGGCCTCGTTTCACCAACGCCTTAGCGAGAGAACTTCGTTCGAGTGACATAGCCCCACCAAACAACAGAAACCTGACAAATACAGAAATTGACTAACATTTACAACAGATGGACGAAACAATAAAACGAACGATGGAACGGACAATACCAAAGTACAAAGAACGGGACCAAATGGACGCATACAGAAACGCGACTATTGACGCACTACGTAGGCACAAGAGTGACTTACTGACAAGACTCAAAAACTTGTACAGACGACTTACAGACCCACACGACTTGGAGGTAAGGACACTGAAGTCGTCAATAAAAAATGTCAATCTGTTGTTTAAGGAGAACTACAGGTTATCAATTAACAAGTACTGGGACTGCAAGATCCGGTCAGTTAATTCCAGTGACCCTAGTATGTTACCTAAAATCAACAAGATATTCAGGAAAAAGAATGATAATGACCTTCCGTATCTGAAACTCCAAAGAACTGAAGAGAACAGAGACGTACCCATGACAGCGCAAATAGATCCAGAAGAAGCCATCTTTGACGATGACTTTTATTTAATTGAAGATTCGAAGGAAAAAGTGGAGGCGGTGGGAGCTGTTTTCCAAAAAGTGTACAAGGTGAATGTTAGCATTCGCCCCAACCACGACCTGGAAAACAGAGCCCTACTTAATCACTTTTACCTTCGAAATGATATTATATTACACAATGACGGTCTGAGAAACGCGGTTTCATGCGGTTCGATGACGATTCCTTGGCAAATGCCATAATCGCCGAGCAAACGGGACCAAGTCCCTTGTTAGTGACGAAGGTTGAGCTTCAGCTCATCTTCAACTCAATAAAAAACAAAAAGTCAGCAGGTGTCGATGGTATATCCAACGTTTTACTAAGACATTTACCGATGGAGGCAATTGACATTTACACTACACTCTTCAATAATGCACTGAATAATGCATATTATCCATTGCATTGGAAGACCGCTGTGGTTCATCCTCTCCCGAAAAAGGGAAAGGACAACTCCAACCCGTCAAATCTTTGGTCGATAAGTCTTCTTCCGAGCATCAGCAAAGTTTTCGAAAAGATCATCAATGGGGCTCTGACTAAGTGGGCTGCGGACAACAAAATAATTCCGGATAAACAGTTCGGGTTCAAGGCGGGTCATGACAGAATTCATGCTGCGTCTAAACTCGTTTCTGATATCCAATGGAATAAATCAAAACAACAATGCACAGGTGCTGTTCTGGTTGATTTGGAAAAGGCCTTTGACACCGTATGGTTAGAGGGTCTTTACCTAAAACTGAGCAGGCTTGGCATAAGCAAACTATTGTTGTACATATATACTTTATGATATGCTTAACGGTAGAAAGTTTGTTGTCAAAAGTGGAAACGTAACTTCTACCACAACATTCTTAATTAAAAATGGTCTTCAACAGGGAGCGGTGAATTCGCCGATTCTCTTCAGCATTTACACCAGCGATCTGATAGGTAGTCTTACAAAGGCAATTGCGTACGCCGACGATCTAATTGCGTACAGAACGGCCCGAAAGGTTGAGGTTATTAGAATTCTCTTGCAGCGTGATTTCGACAAGATTCAGCGATATTGCGACGACTGCAAACTGAAAATAAATGTCCAGGAGTCGGAGACAATTCTGTTCCGGACTCCGTTGGCTATACGTGCAAGAATGGGCGCAAGATGTTCATCGTTGATCTTCACGGGCAGCGATTAGCGAGCAAAAGTGTAGTGAAGTACCTCGGTATCTGGTTAGATCAGTATTTATATTTTGACAGACATATAAATAATGCTCTGACCAGGGCCAGAGGAGCCTTCGCTCTGACGAAACGGCTGTTTTACAGCAGTCGGCTTGACCCCAGAGTGAAGGTAATTTGCTACATGGCCCTTATACGGCCAATGATCGTTTATGGTTGTCCTGTGTGTTTCAACGTTGCCCTTCCCACATGGAGAAGTTTCGGGTGTTCGAGCGGCAGTGTTTACGGCGCTGTACCGGCTTATATCGAACAATCGAATTTTCTTACGTGCATTACTAATCCAACGATGTCCAATACAACAGGGCCCGAATCAACAGAATTCACAATTTCGTGATAAAACTCGTTCGAGGTCACATTGCAAGAGCTATATCTTCGACCAACAATTTAATTTTCGGGGCGTTCTGTCCGAACGACGAGTATTTTGAAAGTGCACGCTTGAGCGGATACATTCCACCAGAGGCACTCCTCTTTTTAGATAGATGCGGTCTGATACAGGATAGATTGGCTGTTCCGCTAATCTACCACGTCAGACGACGAACCGTAGATAGGCGACTACTGTACAATCGGGACGTCATGGCACAAGGCGGAGCAGAGCTCCTTTGGTTCAGTAGGGCTGTGTCCGAACGGGACCGAACTGATAGGGTGAAGCAGGAGAACCAGTTTTCGTGGCTTCAATTGGCACTTGGTAGTGGGTAGTCGAGATGGGGTTTTAAGCCTTGGCCGGCTTACATACTTCTTTTATAGTTTAGGGTTTAGTTTTAAGTAGAATAGGCATGGTGGCAAAAAAAAATACAAAAAAATACCAAAAAAACAAAAAAAAAAAAAAAATAAAAAAAAAACATGGAATAACAAAAAAAAAATAAAAAAAAGACAAGAAAATATGAAAAACAAAAAATGTTAGATAGTTAGATTTGCTGCTGTGGTTGTTCTACTTTTAAGTAGTTTATTGGTAGAATAGGTAGTTTAAGTTAGCTTTAAGCTTTATATTAAGGACCGTTTTTTAAGTAGTTTTTAAGTAGAAATAAAAAAAGGATATTGATATTAGTTTTTTTTTAAATTTTCTAATGAATAAAAAAATAAATAAAATTGGATTGAATTGAAGTTAAATAGATCTTAGGGCCGAAAGGCATTAGTGGTATAATTGTTATAGTTTAACTTAGAGTGTCCGTATGGGACCAGTAAGTTAGTTGTAAGTTATGGTTAATTAGGCTAGTTTTATGAATTTTTGTCTAGCTCTAAGATAGGTTTAAGATTGAATTAATAAAAATGAATTTACAAAAAAAAAAAGGTGCGTAGGACTGTCATGCCAGAGGTCTTGGGTTCAATCGAGTTGATTTATTGACCAATTTGTGTACTTATTTTGATTATTGGAATTATAGTTTTCCGTCGGCTTTTTGGTCACTATAGTTTTTGCAATGAAACAATTACGTTACATTAACTTTCCCAACGTTTCGGCAGGGGTTGCTGCCTTCCTCAGGGGAACTTTATTAACACAAAAATATACAAATAATTTAAGTTAGATAAATAGGATACAATTACAATATAGTTTACTCACTCAAGAAAGATTTAAAAAAAAAAACAAAATTTAATATTAATTACATTAATTAATATGAATTAAAAATAAAATTATAAATGTAGTTAGCACTTCGAAGAGTGAAGTTACGTCAAAATTAAATAAAGCACAATTTACATTTAAGAACAAAGAAGAGAGCAATATACAGCAGAAATGTTTTGTGTGTCTTGTTTTCGGTTCATGTTGTTTTTGTTATTGAGAATATGTAATGTTTCTAACGTGTATCGTTTCGAAACATGTTTCTCTGTCTGTAGAACTTCCACGCCTTCAAAGTTTGGAGAATGACCGCTTTCAATGCAGTGACTGGCCAGGGCTGTCTTCTCAGAATTTTTTAATTTTATGTCGGACTTATGATTCGAGATGCGTTGTCTAAGAAGTTGTTTAGTGGTCCCAATGTAACACAGGTTGCACAGTTCATTTGATTTACCATTGCAGTTAATTTTGTAGATTACGTCTGTTTGTTTGTCCTTATCCGGTTTCGTCTTGAGTTTAGTAAAACATTGGTCAAGTGTTTTGTTTGATTTAAAAGCAAGGCGAACCTCTGTCAATTTTTTGGAAATCGATTTTTTGAAGTTGTTAGATAAAGTTGGGACGTAAACCATGGTTTTGTGGTGCGTTCTAACGGGTTCATCAATGTTTTGTCGTGGAATATGCATTTTGTGTTTTAAAAGGAGGCTTCGAATTATGGTAGAAGGATAACCATTATCACTTAAAATTTTGATGACTTTTTTCTCGTTGGCGACGTAGAATCGTACATCACTTATTTTGAAAATTTTATTCACGAGGTTGGACGCAGTATTAATGATGATATGCCTTGCTTGGTTTGATCGGAAATTAACTAGTCTTCCAGATGCTGTTGGTTTTTGATACCAGTCGAAAAGCAAACAATTTTCTTCACGGTATATTTTTACATCTAAGAACGATATTGTTTTGTTGAACTCATTTTCAATTGTGAATTGAATTTTAGGGTGGAATCCGTTTAGAATTTTTAGTACTTTTTCTATGTTTCTTTTATCTATTACTGCAAATATGTCATCAACATATTTTGCTATGAACACAGGTTTTTCTTCAATGTTGTTTAAACATTCGTCTAAAACGTGGTCCAAAACCAGATCTGCAATAGTCGGAGATAGTGGGTTGCCCATTGGCATCCCAAAAATTTGTTTGTATATAGTGTCTTTGTATTGAAGAAAATTGTTTTCTTTAAGACAAAAGTCTAGTATCTCAATAAATTTGTTTTGTGCGATCTTTGTGCTTTTATTTATTATATCCCATTTCTTCTTGGCAATGGTGATAGCCAGTTGAACGGGGATGTTAGTAAACAATGAAACTGCATCGAACGAGACTAAAACATCATTTGGACTTAGTTTTACATTCTTTGCTTTTTCAACAAATTCAAAGCAAGGCATATCATCATTAATACTGCGTCCAACCTCGTGAATAAAATTTTCAAAATAAGTGATGTACGATTCCACGTCGCCAACGAGAAAAAAGTCATCAAAATTTTAAGTGATAATGGTTATTCTTCTACCATAATTCGAAGCCTCCTTTTAAAACACAAAATGCATATTCCACGACAAAACATTGATGAACCCGTTAGAACGCACCACAAAACCATGGTTTACGTCCCAACTTTATCTAACAACTTCAAAAAATCGATTTCCAAAAAATTGACAGAGGTTCGCCTTGCTTTTAAATCAAACAAAACACTTGACCAATGTTTTACTAAACTCAAGACGAAACCGGATAAGGACAAACAAACAGACGTAATCTACAAAATTAACTGCAATGGTAAATCAAATGAACTGTGCAACCTGTGTTACATTGGGACCACTAAACAACTTCTTAGACAACGCATCTCGAATCATAAGTCCGACATAAATTAAAAAATTCTGAGAAGACAGCCCTGGCCAGTCACTGCATTGAAAGCGGTCATTCTCCAAACTTTGAAGGCGTGGAAGTTCTACAGACAGAGAAACATGTTTCGAAACGATACACGTTAGAAACATTACATATTCTCAATAACAAAAACAACATGAACCGAAAACAAGACACACAAAACATTTCTGCTGTATATTGCTCTCTTCTTTGTTCTTAAATGTAAATTGTGCTTTATTTAATTTTGACGTAACTTCACTCTTCGAAGTGCTAACTACATTTATAATTTTATTTTTAATTCATATTAATTAATGTAATTAATATTAAATTTTGTTTTTTTTTTTTTTTTAAATCTTTCTTGAGTGAGTAAACTATATTGTAATTGTATCCTATTTATCTAACTTAAATTATTTGTATATTTTTGTGTTAATAAAGTTCCCCTGAGGAAGGCAGCAACCCCTGCCGAAACGTTGGGAAAGTTAATGTAACGTAATTGTTTCATTGCAAAAACTATAGTGACCAAAAAGCCGACGGAAAACTATAATTCCAATAATCAAAATTGGGTTCAATCCCTACCTATGCCATCTAAAATTTTTTTTCACAGGTACTGCCTCTTTCGAGGCTTTGACAAAATCTCCAAGAGTAATTCTTTTCATGAAAAGTTCTAAAATTGGCCGTTCGTATTCGGCTTAAAACTGTAGGTCCCCTCCATCTCTAACAACACTACTCGCACACAGGAATGGTTGAGAGTTAAATCACTAGGCCCTAGTTCTCAATGGACAATTCATTCAAATATCTACAACATGCATTAACACTTTTTTCCAAAGAAGAAAGATAGAATACAAGAAAATATTACAGTTAAAAAGTGCCGACATTTCGTTTACGAATGTGTTTATTTCTACAAATATAAATTTTTGTACTCGTATAAAGTGGTACTCATTCCAAGAATATTTGTGATTTTCAAATTTAATTTCCGTTTCTTAGGTCAAACAATACTCTTTAAGAAATAAATAATTTTTTTCAACAAATAGAAACATATGACCATATTTAAAATCATAAGCCTTTAGCTTTATTTAAAGCGCCAAATTCGATGTTCCAATGTCCAATTTTGATATTTAATAACTGTTGGTTGTTAAAACAACATGAAATATAATATAATGAAATTTAATTTAAATTAAATTAAAGCGTTTTGCTTCTGCCATCGTTTTATTGGGGAATATGGTTCACCTTTGCTGGGTGCCGGGCCATAGAGACATTCCCGGTAACAGTAAGGCAGATGAACTCGCCAGGAACGGTACAGTACAGCCCATCCTACCACGTTTGGCACGTACAGTACAGCCCATCCTACCACGTTTGGCACGTACTGGCATACCAATCGCTACTTGTAAACTGTTGCTAATGCAAGACGCTGTGAGGAGGGCAGGCACCAGGTGGAACAACATCATCACGTGTCAAGTCACAAAAAACATCTGGCCAACACTGGATTTAAAACGTTCAGGTGCTTGCTCTCTCTAAGCAGATCGCATATAAGCTCGATAATAGGTGTCATAACCGGACACTGTCTAATAGGAAAGCACGCCACGAGATTAGGCGAATTCTCAAATGATTTCTGCATAAGCTGTATGGACGAGGAAGAGGAAGAAACAGTTCTTCATCTTCTCTGCACATGCCCTGCTCTGGCTCGAAAACGCAAGAATTACCTAGGAGAGTTCTTCTTTAACGATCTAAACAATCTAAATCATATCGGCATAATCAGCCTCTCACGTTTCGTAAGAAACTCAAACTGGTTCCATTGAGCTTAGGAAGAAACCTCAAGATTCATGTGGTATCACAATGGGCCATTAAACTGGCCTAAGTGTGTCCGTTTCCATCTTGGACAGCCACTATAACCTAACCTACCTAACCATGGTCACCCAGAACAATGCCTAGCCAGGTAAAAATAAAATTGTATTTATTGAGAACTAACCATTGATTAAAGTCTCAAAATGTTACATCCATGGGACGAAACCATCCGTTCTGCTTTGTTAAAAACTCGATTTAATAAGATACGGTTAAATGTTAAATAAATAAATATTTACATTTTCAAATTAATAAAGTTCATTTTCAGTCTTTGTAGAACCTTGTATCATTTAAATCCAATTTATTGTTTTGATTATTCAAAAAGTTAATTCAAACATAACTTGTTTGATCGTAAAATAACATAGCACCCAACTTCACTTGCAATTTTGTTTTTAAGAATTTTCTAAAACCATCACAATCACAGCAAATGTTTCGGATTTTTAAAATTGTTATTTATTATTATAATCTTAATCATATGTATATTTTTTTCCGAAATCAAGCCAAGATTTGAATTTGACTTTTGGTAAGTTTTTGTTAGATCTGAAACAAGGTGTTATTTGTGATGCTTAACGTTTGCGTTTTTTTAAATTTTAATTTGCATGGAAATGTCCTTAAAGACAGGATGCAATTAAATTTTTGCATGGCCAAAAATTACTGCTAAAATTACTATAATGTCCCTAAGGTCGTAAACATATCTGGTCATCTATCTATACTATTATATAAAAGCGAAACCATTTTAAAGTTTGTTACGTACGATCTCAGAAAGTAGTCAACCGATTTATTTAAAATATATTTTATTATTTTCTATATTGTTATGAGAGTGTTTATGGCTTTAATTTTTTTCATTAATTATTTGTCAAACTTAAATATTATTAATTTTACATTTTTTGTCCATTTTTTTTCATTAGTTGACTTATACAACCACTCATATCTTAAAACCTATACAATAATCGACAAAGATAAGCATTGCTTCATAAAGTCAATATTAGCCGCGTTTTATTATCACCATGATCTGATCCGGATCAGATCATGATAATAAAACAGCATTGGATCATCATATTTTTTGTTGTTTAAAGTTTGGTAGCAGTGTCAAATTGGTGACATTACGAAGCAAAAAAAAAACAAACACATACCAAAAATGGAAGCTTTTGAAAATGTTTCTGCAAATCACCATTGCACTCTCAAAATCAAAGCATCCAGGAACGCTTTGGTCTCACATGTAGTCCAGATTCTTTTTGACCTTTTAATAAATGTGACACTTAAATAATTTAATTTAGAGATTACTTACAATTTATTTGAACATCTTTTCTCCCATTTGTGCTGCAGCTTTTTCGATTTTATTTATATTTTTTGACATTTAAAGCAGGGTTGCCCAAAGAACATTTTGCTCAATGATTTTTTTTGTCCCTTTTTTTTGGGGTAAATAATACCCATAAATTATGTCAAATATACATTTTTTTGGACTTAATTATTTTAATTTCAACAACTCATATCTAGTTTTGTTAAAATATCTAATTATTTCATGGATTATATACCAAATAAATAAATATAAAGCTTCTCGCTTTCTATTTAAAAAATATTTTGTTTCAGTCAAATGGAAATGTTTATATGGCAATACAGGTTTTATTTAATTTGTTTGCAATGATACCAACATTTACATGTGAAATAACAATGATAAAGCGCTCCTTGTTGTAAAAAAATGAATTAAATTTTGGATCTCAAATTGAGATCCAAACACAAAGCAGGATCTTGTGTTGTTGTTGTAATGCATGTAAATTCAAGATCCGGATTAGATCATGGTGTTAATAAAACGAGGCTATTGTTGCGCAAATTTTAAGCCTTAAATCACTTCTAAGTTAAACATATACGTACAATCTGAGAAATAAATAAAAACAAATTATAAAATTATAAACTTTTTGAATTTATTTTATCCAGGAAATTAGATTCCATCACAATCGCGAGATCGCTGCTTTGTTTCATTTCATTATCATTCCAACATTTTTAATTTTCTTTTCCTCCCATGCTCTTCCTCACTTAATATGTTAGATCTTTTTTAGTTTTCTGGTTCGAGGAAGTGAATAGATTATAATTCTTCCAATTTAAAAATAAAAAAAGTTCTATTATAATAGCTTGAATTACCAATTTTGTATCACTTCCTCGAACAATAAAACTGAAATTAAGTTAAAATTTTCTTTACAAATAACTCGAAGAAGGTACTTACAATGACGTTGATAAAAAGAGCACACAAATGTGGGTAGGTTAAGTCAGTTGCACTGCACTGAACATGAGCAGATGAATAAAAAAATGTGTCTATGGATATTTACACACACATACCTATAGATGTATGAGAACATTAAAAACACAAATTTGTTTTTTTTACCGTAAATCTATACTATTATATAAAAGCGAAACCATATATACATATAAACTAAAATTAATATTATTGTAGAAAATATGCTCAGTCCCATTGAGATTTTTTCGCACTTAAGCTGAAAGATCTTGACATACAGAAATCTGCTGGCCCGGATCCCCGCTATTATTCTGAAGAGGTGTTCTTAATCGATGGCAAAACTCCTGCGTAAGCTTTTCTATCTGTCCTATTCTAAAGGTCTATCTTGTCTCTGTCAGTATGGCTTTCATAGCAATAGGCCCACTGGGGATCTCATGTTTTATCTCGCCGAACAGAGGAACAAATCCTTTCATCGTTTTGGAGAAAGTAAAATCATTGCATTTGATATCTCAAAGGCATCTGATAGAGTTTAGCGTGCTTTTGGTATTGATGAATCTCTTCTTTGTTCGGTTAGAAGTTATCTTTCTGACCGTTCAACTCAAGTAGTATTGGACGGGTTTAAATCGGATATTCACAAAATAAACGATGGTGTGCCCAGGGCTCCGTTGTGTCTCCGACACTCTTCCTCGTTTGTATGTATGATCTTTTGTCTAAAACTTTTAAATTGTTTCACTGATGACAGTACCCTCAGCTTTTCATATTGGTTTTTAGATTCTCATCCTTGTCCTTCGGTTACCAACGGTATCATGTGATAAGCTCATTAAATTCTGATCTTGACAGCATTTTCCAATGGGGAATCAAAAACCGTGTAGAATTTAATGCTTCGAAAACTCAATGCTGTCTACTGTTGCAAAAGCGACACCCTCCCCAATACCACTATAAATGGGTGTTACTTGCATCGAGGACACTGAACAGCTTCCATTTCTAGGTATGTACATCACAAACCATCTCTCGTGGAGTGATCACATATGTATATGAAGTCGCCAAATACGGTGCTAAGTGTTTACATTTTCTCCGTCGATGTAAGAAGTTATTTACCTGTTCTGATCTGGCTATAATTTATAAAGCCTATATTCATCCGAAACTCAAGTATAATTCCCATATCTGGGCAGGTGCTCCAATAACACACTTGAGTCTCTTGGACAGAATTCAAAAAAGAGCTCTAAAAATGATAGGTGACCGTTGTTTACCTAAAACTTCATGTCTGTCATTATTTTATCGCTATTTTCATGAGCAATGCTCTAGCGAAATGGCCAGTTGCATTCCTCCCCTCAACGAATTTAACCGTAATACCCGTTCTTTTATGAATGTCCATCAGTTTACCCTTGAGCCAAATTCCGAACGCACTGTAAAGTACAGAGATTCTTTTTTTAGTCGCACTACACGAATGTGGAATGCTTTACCAGACTCAATATTTCCCACTCATTCAAAACCAATGTGCATCGGTATCACCTTTCAAATCCTATCCTCCCTTCCTAATTGCTCACACTGTGTATAATCATTATAAGGGTATTCATAACCCGTTCCCGACTTTGCATTTTGAAATTATTGATGTTTTTGTATGAATTAAAAAATGTGGATGTCAGGTACACCAACTAAAAATGTTACTTTTTATTTTCAAAGTGAAACAAATTTAATGGTTTCAACGTTTCATTTTGATTGCTACGATAAAATTTAAAAAAAAATGTTTGATACTTAAATAACGATATATTTTGAAAGCGTCGCCCAATTCATTTGGATTGTTGATATGCTTTAATTATTGTTGTATCTAGTTTTCTTTGGATGATGTATAACTTTGAATAAAGCGGTAATGCTTCTATGACCCAGTCCATCTTTTTCACTAGAAAAGAAAAGTCTGTTTCTTAACTAGCTCAATGATCTTCAATAATGATACGAGTAGGTATAAGAATCGAATGGAAATCTTCTAATAAATTCTTTGAAGTAACAAAACTAACCTTTGGAAAACATCAAAAGGCTACCAATCGAAAATCGTGGTTGAGTAAAGAAAACAAACTTTAAATTTAAAAGCATTATTTCGGGCCATAATGTTTTATGGTTCAACAACATGGTTTAATAATTGTGCTATCAGTCATAGTCGTAGGCTAAAATTATCGCAAATTTAAATTCTGAAAATGATGATTTATCTTCCCTTGTGTTTTTGAATTAGTGAACTGCATGCATTAATATCGAAATAGAATACAATAGAATTTCTAAACTAATATAAAACATAAGGTCATAGATATTAGTGTAAGATGTTACCACCCCTGAACTTTTAGATAAGAAATAGCACAATAAAGAGAATAATGAAAATGTCATCATAACATGTGCCCATGTGTCAAGATGACTTTAATAGAATTAGAAAACTGAAAAAGAATTAAAGAAAGTACATACCTACCTAATTAATTGTAATTTAAAATTTAATTGAGATTTACTAAAACTATAAATTGTAATTTGAGTAAAGGCAGTAAATAATAGACATTTAATGTCGTTTCTCTTATTACAGGTAAAGTTTTGTAAATAGTATAATAGTATTTTTAAGGCGAATAAAATCAAATCTCTTATTACAGGAGAAACTCAGTAGTGTTTTTATTTCAATGCCATTTTGAGCAAACTATAGAAAATAATCTTATAAAACGACATTATCGTCTTAACACATTTACAAAGATGGAAAAACTTAATTTTGAATTTGTAGTCAAAGCGACTGACGACAGCAAGTCAAATGTAGTTTGCATAACCTCATTTACTACTCCTGAGGGCAAAGCTTATAGCATTCCAGAGACACTGCAGCAGGCAAAATACCACACAGACCTCATTAAAACTCCAATTTTCCAAAAAGTAAAAAACTCGCTACAAAGAAGACATCAAATGAGAAAAGTATGGATAACTCTAACAGAAGAACTAAAAGGAGTGTACTTGGACGGGGATAATGTTCAATTTCGGGATTTTTTTTTAGAGGAGATACAACAAACAGCCCAAGCTTCTGATATTGGTTCAACAGAGGATATGCTGAAAAGGTTCCTTACTTCAATCAATAAGGAAGATACGGAAAAAATTAAACCACAAAACAAAAAAAATTAGCAGAAAGGTTTGTCCTGGACAAATTTGGAGGTAAGAGTGCTAATGTAGCACAATGGATAATTAATTTTGAATCGGAATGTGAAAGATTTGAAATAAAAAAAGACACAGACAAGATTGAAATTTTTAGATTATTTTTAGAGAGCTCATGCTTAGACTGGTACAGCTCAATGCTTATAAAATCTACATTAGACTCTAAATGGGAAGACTGGAAAAACAACTTTTGTGAGACCTATGCAGGTAAAGGTTGGTCCCCAGTCAAATATGCAATTACATTTAAGTACGTGAATGGTGCATTATTAGACTATGCATTAAAGAAAGAAAGGGTTTTATTAGAGTTAAACAAATCAATGGATAAATCCACTCTGATAGATCTCATAGCAGTAGGATTACCGGACTTTATAATAGACAGAATAGATAGAAAAAGTTTAAAAAATACAGAAGTCCTCTTCAATGAATTAAGAAGTCTGGAACATTTGATAAGGAAGCGAACAATTAGAGAGAAAAAAAGTAATTTTAACGTGAAAGAACAAACAGAAAAGAAAAAACCATGTGAAATTTGCGAAAAACTCAATAAAAAAAACCGCTTCCATCCCGAATCCTCATGTTGGTTCAAAACAAAAAATAATGAAGAAAAAAATGACACTATAAAATGTGTAAATAATTCAGAATTGGAGTGTGAATTATTGAAAGACATACCAAAAAACTAGATTTGCCACCATTGATTAAAGTAAAAGTATTACTCAACGATACCCTTGAAGTGAATGGAATTTATGACCCAGGATCAAATGTTTCTTTGATAAATTCCAAGTTGCTAAGCCTGAAGAAAGATGAAATGAGTAATAATGGAAATGTGAATTTAAAAACTATCAATGGTGTGAAAAAAACAGATGGATTAATATCCATAAAAATAAAAATGTTCAATATAGAGAAAATGGTATATGTTTTTGTAATAAATAGTGAAAATTTTAACTATGATTTCTTAATTGGTTTAGATTGTATAAAACAATTCAAATTAATTCAAAACGAAAGATTAGAAATAAAACAAAAAACAATCCAAGATTCAATAGATGAAAAATTAATGGAAAATAAAGAAAAACATGCATTGGTTAAAGTAAACACAACAAGTTATACGATTAACTTCAATGAGCATGTGATTGAAGAAAATTTCAAAGTTTCTATAAATATGAAATGAAGATAATATAATATAAATATAATATGAAGATAAGATTCAAATTGATAGGTTAATTGAAATTTATAAAGCAATTTTTGCGAAAGACAAATACGATATAGGGACAGTGAAAAATTATGAGGCTCACATTGACCTGTTAATCGATAAGTACCCAAGTAAAAGGCCGTACAGATGTACAATTGAAGACAAAAAGGAAATAGAAACGCAAATATCAAAATTACTAGAAAAGAAATTAATCGAAGAATCCTATAGCCCTTTCGCTGCTCCAGTAACATTGGCATATAAACGGGAAGAAAATAAAAGATCAAGGTTATGCATTGATTTTCGCGATTTAAATAAAATTGTGGTTCCTCAATCGCAACCGTTTCCATTAATTGAAGATCTTATGGAAAAAACAAGAAACTGCAAGTACTTCTCCACATTCGACATCAACTCAGCATTTTGGTCAATACCTTTAAGAATCGAGGATAGGAAGAAAACAGCGTTCGTGACTCAAGAAGGACATTTTCAATGGACCTGTCTACCATTTGGATTGAAAACCTCACCGGCAATTTTCCAAAGAATATTGAGCAACATTATAAGGAAAAACAAACTTACAGAATTTACAGTCAATTACATTGATGATATCCTGATTTTTTCAAAAACGTTTGCTGAACACATGGATCATCTAAAAAAATTACTAGAAGCCATATTGAGAGAAGGTTTTAGACTTAAATTTTCAAAGTGTACTTTTGCAGCGGACTCCGTTAAATATTTAGGCCATATAATAAATAATAATTCGATTAGACCTCTAAAAGATAACCTTATTTCAATAAGAAATTTCCCTACACCAAAGACAAAAAAAAATGTTCGGCAATTTTTAGGAAAGATTAATTTTTATAATAAATATGTGAAAAATAATGCAATTATTTTAGATTCACTACATAATTTATTAAGAAAAAATCAAGAATTCATTTGGACTGCAGATTGCCAAGATTCATTTGACAAAATAAAAAATCTACTCTGTTGTCAACCAGTGTTGGGAATATTTGATCCAGAATTGCCCATATACATATACACCGATGCTAGTTTAAAAGGAATAGGAGCGATCTTTAAACAACCACAGATTGATGGAGAAGAAAAACCTATAGCATACTTTTCGAAAAAGTTAAGTGAATCCCAGAAGAAGAAAAAGGCGATATACTTAGAATGCATAGCCATAAAAGAAGCTGTGAAATATTGGCAGCATCGGCTAATAGGAAAGAAGTTTACAGTTTTTTCAGACCATAAACCACTTGAAAATATGAACATAAGATCCCGAACAGATGATGAACTAGGAGATCTGACATATTATCTGTCACAATACGATTTTGATATTAAATATTGTCCAGGTAAATACAATCTAGAAGCCGACTGTTTGAGCAGAAATCCAGTATTACAACCACATGAAAATGAAAATGAACAACTGAAAATTGTAAATATCATAAGAATAGAAGATATTCTAAGAGACCAAAAAGAAAATGAAATTTTAAAAAATACTAAAGAAAATTTGATACAAAAAAATAAAATTTACTACAAAAGAATTAGAGGAAATGAAAAAATTGTATTAACAGAGAAGTTCTGTATTAAATTTATCAAAACAGTACACGAACATTACTGCCACATAGGTATAGAACAAATGAAAAAGAAAATATGTCCTTTTTATACCGGAAGCAATTTAACAACAAACATACAAAAAGTATGCCGAAGCTGCGAAATATGCATTAAAAATAAATCAAGAGGTCAAGATAAATTCGGATTGATGTCGCATCTAGGCTCAAGCCAAAAATCCTTTCGATATAATGTCAATAGACACTGTTGGAGGGTTTGGAGGATCACGGTCAACAAAAAAATATCTACACTTATTAATTGATCACTTTACACGATACGCCTATATAGTGACCTCGAAAACTCAGAGTGCTAATGATTTCATAAAACTTATGGAAAAAGTCACAAAAAACAATGAAATTGGAATGATTTTGACTGACCAATACCCAGGAATAAACTCTAAAGAATTTAAGGAATTTCTGAAACAAAAGGAAATCCCAATTGTTTTTACGGCAGTTAATTCAGCTTTCTCAAATGGGCTCAATGAGAGATTAAACCAAACTTTGGTAAACAAAATAAGATGCAAAATTAATGAAAGAGAAAAAAAAGCAGCATGGACAACGATAGCACAAGAATGCACAAAAAGATACAATGAAACAGAACATACAGTCACTGGTTTTACACCTACATATCTCTTAGAAGGTGAAAATACTACCATTTTACCTGAAGAATTAAAGCAGAAAAGAACACATTACGATTTATTCAAAGACAGAAAGCTAGCTCTCCAAAAAACCGTTAAATCACATAGCTATAACAAGAAAATATTCGACAAAAACAGGAGACAGTGGGAATTCAAAGTGGGAGACAGAGTTTTCGTGGAAAACGGAAACAGACTTAACAGAAAAAAATTAGACGAACTGAAGATTGGTCCCTACAAAATCCTTGAGAAAATATCAAATTCGATATTCAAAATAGACACTGGACACAGAAAATCGGAATCAAACCTCTTCCACATAACGAAACTTATTCCGGCTACAGAGGAAATACAAGAATATGATGTTAGTACAAATTTTTGTGATATAATAACAATTTTGTAAACAAAATTTTACTCGGGGAGGGGAGATGTAACATGTTAACACCCCTGAACTTTTAGATAAGAAATAGCACAATAAAGAGAATAATGAAAATGTCATCATAACATGTGCCCATGTGTCAAGATGACTTTAATAGAATTAGAAAACTGAAAAAGAATTAAAGAAAGTACATACCTACCTAATTAATTGTAATTTAAAATTTAATTGAGATTTACTAAAACTATAAATTGTAATTTGAGTAAAGGCAATAGTAAATAATAGACATTTAATGTCGTTTCTCTTATTACAGGTAAAGTTTTGTAAATAGTATAATAGTATTTTTAAGGCGAATAAAATCAAATCTCTTATTACAGGAGAAACTCAGTAGTGTTTTTATTTCAATGCCATTTTTGAGCAAACTATAGAAAATAATCTTATATTAGTATAAGAATTATTCATTAATTTGCCTACATTATGTATATCTATCTATTTATTTATTTTTGTATGGATTTATTTACTAGCTCTTACAGCCAATTCATTGAAAAAGTTCTAAAATCAATTTAAAACTCGAACTATTAACTCTCGGTATATCTTTAAATTTTGGGTTTAAAAATATTAAATATTTAATATTTAACTCGAGCATTTCCTCAATTTCTATAATTTCCTTAGAACTCAGTGTAAATTTGTATATTGTTCAGTTTTCAGTTTATTAAATAAATTTTCGATTCATATTAATTTTCATTTTATATTTTTGTGAACCAATATTGTTTGGAAGATTTTTGGTATTTGTAATATTATTTTGTATTGTTTGTTTTTAAAATGTTTTGCTTATTTGGTTGTAATAAATTTTCTGAATGCTCACTGTGACTAGACCTTTGGCATTATTGATAATATCTGTATTTAGAATGTCCATGGAACTTAAGGTTACAGAAATTAAAATAGGGTCTATGGACCTTATGTCTTCCTTGGAACGTTCATGGAATTGAAATTACCATGGCGAGAGTTGTTTTGAAAACATTAATGAAAGCATCACGGATCTTACTCTGCAATATAATTTTCATTGAAACTTGTGTATCAGTTTTCAACACAAATTATAACTAAACAAACATTAAGGCAAAAGGACATAATGTCCCCACAAACGAATTGACTTCTGTAAACAAACAAAATGTCGCTTGAGATTCGAAGTTATTTCTTGAAAAATTGTCAATGGTTTTTATGTTCTCTTGTTTACTCTTATAGTTCAGAAGCTCAACATTAAAACCTACAAACTAAAATTTGAGGGTCTAAGAAATCGTAGTTTTATCTCAGACTGAGAGCTATATCAGAGTTCTAACCCTCGAGAACTTGGTGAAGAAATTATATAAAATTCAACCGAGTTGTTTTTCTTGAACTTATATTTCCCTATTTATTTATTTTATGTATTTATTTGATTATTCTTTAATGTACTTATCTATTAATTTTTGGTGTAATATGTCTTCTAAATTATTTATTCTAGCATGTATCGTGTAATTATTGTTATATTATTAACTTCCCATAGGAAGTTATTGTAATGGGTCCGATTTGACAAATTGAAAATTTTGACATTTCTCGACGTTTCAAGGTCCCTAGAGTCGAAATAAAAGATTTTTAGAAAGATGTCTGTGCGTGCGTGTGTACGTACGTCCGTACGTCCGTACGTCCGTACGTCCGTACGTCCGTACGTCCGTACGTCCGTACGTTCGCGACGTTTTTTTCGTCGTCCATAGCTCAAGAACCAGAAGAGATATCGACTTCAAATAAATTTTGTTATACAGATAATAAGGCAGAAAGATGCAGAAAGGGCTCTCAAGAAAATTGCGTGGGTGGTTTTTTTACCATAGCAGTTTAAAAAAAAGGTGAAAATTTTGTTTAACCCTAAATATCTCATGAATCAATGACGCTAGAGACTTGAATTAAATTTTGTATTATATATTGTAACGTGATACAAAATAATTATATTTTTGGAAAAAAATTCAATTAACGGTTTTTTTTATAAATCAAAAAAACTGAAAAAAAAAATTTGTCACTTCGAAAATTTTACGACTAAAATATGATTTCATCTCCAAAACAATTTTGTGCAACGAAGAATAATGTTTTTGACATCTGATAAAATTTTGAGAAAAATCGAATTGACAGTTTTTTTTACAAAAAATAATAACCTAAAAAAAAAATAAAAAAAAGTTGGTAAAAATTGAGTTTTGACTCAAATATCTTTTCAAAACTTTGAGATATTGGCTTTAAACTACTTTTATCTTTCAAAAAATATTGGTTTCAACATTCAGTAAAATTTTGAAAAAAATAGAATTGACAGTTTTTTTACAAAAAATTAAAAACCGAAAAAAAAATTAACAAAAGTTGGTAAAAATTGATTTTCGACTTAAATATCTTTTCAAAAATTTGAGATTATGGCTTCTAACTAATTTTAACTTATAAGAAATATTGTTTTTAACAGTAGGAAAAATTTTGAGAAAAATCGAATTGACAGTTTTTTTACAAAAAATAATAACCTAAAAAAAAAATAAAAAAAAAGTTGGTAAAAATTGAGTTTTGACTCAAATATCTTTTCAAGACTTTGATATATTGGCTTTAAACTACCTTTATCTTTAAAACAATGTTGTTGTCAATATTCAGTAACATTTTGAAAAAAATAGAATTGACAGTTTTTTTAACAAAAAATTAAAAACCGAAAAAAAAATTAACAAAAGTTGGTAAAAATTGATTTTCGACTTAAATATCTTTTCAAAAATTTGAGATTATGGCTTCTAACTAATTTTAACTTATAAGAAATATTGTTTTCAACATTAGGACAAATTTTGAGAAAAATCGAATTGACAGTTTTTTTACAAAAAATAAAAAACTAAACAAAAAAATTAATAAAAGTTGGTAAAAATTGATTTTCGGCTCAAATAGCTTTTCAAAAATTAAAAATATTGGCTTCAAACTTATTTTATTTCACAGAAAATATTGTTTTTTATATTCAATAATTTTTTTATAAAAATCCAACAGTCCGTTTTTTCATAAAAAAAAAATAAAATCTACAAAAAATAGAACGCAAATTTGGTAAGAATTGATACATTTAGACAAACTTTTAAGCAAGACAAATCGATAGACGGGATGGGAAGTTATCAGTGTGGGTCGCATCCCAGCCTCTTTTTTATAAATGTATGCATTGTATTTTCACTTATTTACTCTCTTTGTTTTTTGGAATTAACTGGTTCGATTATTTTGTAACATTAAAGCTGACTCGTTTTTACAAAAAGTCATTCAAAGCTAAATTATTTAGATATTTCTGCATTCAAGAGAAGCATTTTCATGAATGGGTAAAATACTACAATTCAATCATGAGTTATTTTACATACTCGTATCATAGTTAAGAAAGTGAGGATGAACGAGAATCTTTGTATAGATACCTATTGCTTTTAAAAATATCTAGGACAAATGGTTTTAGGTGTTTTGGTCTTTTATGTTCACCTGAATGCTTTTTATTTACATCGTTGATGAATGCTCATCAACTGTGAAGAGGAGATGATGGGTGGGTTTTTATTGTTTGCACAATCTTTACAAAAGGGGGAGCTTTATAGTGATTTGGCTACCGTTATAGTGGTAGAGTAGTCATTCAATTTGTTAGGTTGCTTACTCGCTGTGAATGCGATAAATCCTTTGTTACATACCTATGTAAAGTTTGCTGCTGATTTTTACTTAAGGCTATTTTTTTTGTTTCTTTATCGGAGTTGGAAAGTTTATTTTAGGTATTCTTCTACTACTACAAATGAACTATTGAAACATTTTACTTATTTTTCACCCCAAATCTTAATTCGTAAATTTAACATTAAGGGCTACTTTTATATTGTTGTTTTTTTTTTTTTAATTTGCTGGTAGGTAACCAACTTACATGGTAGAAATATTGACACACTGCATTTTTAAATTTATACTTAAAACAGACTTGGGGAGAGTACGATAACTTTGGCGACAAAGTTTAATGACGGATTTGTATAGAACAGTTAAAAACAAGCATTTTTTACTATGAGAGGGGGGTCTATCTCCCCCCGTTTAGGCGGTAGGGGCAGTTTAAAAAAATATGTACATTAAATGGAAAAAAAATAATTAAAAAATAACGGTAATACTTATAATTAAGTATTATACCTTTTTTTAAAGCCAACACTTTTGTCTATTAGCTTGTTTTTAAATCAAGTCAAAACTATGCATAGTTTTTGAAAAAAATTGTTTAAAGTCAAAATTTGTGCAAAAAAAAGTAAAAAAAAGGTTTAAAGTGTAATTTTTCAAAACTTTCAGATTATCTACTATTTTTTTTTATAATTCATTGCTCTTATTTGTTTTTGATCAAAAACTGAAAACTAGATGACTTGATGTCTTCAAGTTCTTGAGAAAATTGAAAATTACCAAAACTAAATATTTTAATTAAATTACTTTTCCCTTGCTTAAGTATTAACGTAGTCTTATTTTGATAGTAATAATCAATAAGATATACCTAGGGTAAATTAAATTTTCTTAAATCCAGCTTATTTAAATGCAAAAGAAACTTTGCATTCACCCCATCTTGCACCCACCGCACCTTGCACCCTCCCCACCTTGCACACACTCCAACTTGCACTCACCCCAAATCCTATAGTGTGCCCAAGCAGGGGGGTTGCAGGGGGGCAGCATGCCCCCCCTTACAGATCCCACTGTTGCATACACCCAAACTCGCGCACACCTTACTGTTGCATACACCCAAACACGCATTACGCATACGCAAATACCATTATTACTATCAAAATAAGACCACTCAAGCAAAAAAAAAAGAATTAAATTAAAATAGTAGTTGTGGTTATTTTCAATTTTCTCAAAAACTAAAAGACATAAAATCATCTAGTTTTCAGTTTTTGATCAAAAACAAATAAGAGCAATAAATTCTGAAATAAAAACAATGGTAGATAATCTTGAAGTATTGAAAAAGTTACACTTTAAACCTTTTTTTAACTTTTTTTACTCAAATTTTGAGTTTAAAATTAAATTTGTATTTTCAATTTTCTCAAAAACTAAAAGACATAAAATCATCTAGTTTTAAGTTTTTGATCAAAAACAAATAAGAGCAATAAATTCTGAAATAAAAACAATGGAAGATAATCTTGAAGTATTGAAAAAGTTACACTTTAAACCTTTTTTTAACTTTTTTTACTCAAATTTTGAGTTTAAAATTAAATTTTTCAAAAACTACGCATAGTTTTGACTTGATTTAAAAACTGGCTAATAGAACAGAATGTTGGCTTTAAAAAAATGTATGCAACTTAATTGTAAGTATCACCGTTATTTTTTAATTATTTTTTTCCATTTTAAATAATAACTTTTTTAAATTGCCCGTCCCGCCTAAACGGGGGAAGATAGACCCCCCCTCCCATAGTAAAAAATGCTTGTATTAAGACAGACCCTCTACCAAAAACCGTTATTATATCTTGGCGCCAAAGTTATCGTACTCGTGCCACAGACTTTAAGAAAAACAGGTTTGAAATAAAACTTCAGTCCATAATACTCATAAATAAAGGCTCACGTGTTTAAAATGAGTATTGACATGTAGTATTTTAGCTTATAGAAGTTTATTTAAAAAAATCTTAGAGAAATTCTTAATCATTTAAGTTAGAAATAGTAAAGCAAAGTAAAGTGTAATATGACTAATTTTCAGCAGTTGGTCTTAATACAAGGTGAAATAAACGCAAATGGCCCAAATCCTATAGTGTGCCCAAGCAGGGGGATTGCTTACTCAACTCAATTTTTATACTCGCCGTAAAAATAAGTTGGTCTTATTTCTCAAAATAATTTGGCCTTATTTCAATTTGTCAAAGCGCAAAGACCAACTGCTGAAAATCTGTCTTAGCAAGTTCGTGCATAATGTTCGTAAGACTGATATGACAATAGAAAGCACGTATCGTCCCAGTCGTCGTACGGTATGCGTAGACGAGCTTAAGGCTGGGCTGATGCACAGCACTTCAATTCATTAACATTTAGTTTTAAGTATAAATGTCGTGGAATGAACAATACCATTGTTTTCTTGACGATCAATAATGTTTTGTTACTGTCATTTAATATGAATCCTAAAAATCAAAAAAGGGGCTGGCCACACTGATAACTTCCCATCCCGTCTGTCGATTTGTCTGGCTTAAAAGTTTTTTTTTAATTTTTTGTACAAAAGCTGTCAATTCGATTTTTCTCAAAATTTTACCGAATGTTGAAAACAATATTTCTTATAAGATACAATTAGTTGGAAGCTACAATCTAAAATTTTCGAAAAGATATTTAAGTCGAAAATCAATTTTTACCACCTTTTATAATTTTTTTTAGGATTTTATTTTTTGTAAAAAAAACTGTCAATTCGATTTTTCTCAAAGTTTTTCCTAATGTTGAAAACAATATTTCTTATAAGTTAAAATGAGTTAGAAGCCATTATCTCAAATTTTTGAAAAGATATTTAAAAGATATTTGAGTCAAAAATCAATTTTTACCAACTTTTGTTAAATTTTTTCTCGGTTTTTAATTTTTTGTAAATAAAACTGTCAATAAGATTTTTTTCAAAATTTTACTGAATGTTGACAACAATATTTTTTGAAAGATAAAAGTAGTTTAAAGCCAATATCTCAAAGTTTTGAAAAGATATTTGAGTCGAAATTCAATTTTTACCAACAGTCTCTAGCGTCATTGGTTCATGAGATATTTAGGTTTAACCAAAATGTTCACATTTTTTTTAAACTGCTATAGTAAAAAAACACCCACGCAATTTTCTTGAGAGCACTTTCTGCATCTTTCTGCCTTATTATCTGTATAACAAAATTTATTTGAAGTCGATATCTCTTCTGGTTCTTGAGCTATGGATAACGAAAAAAACGTCGCGAACGTACAGACGTACAGACGTACGGACGTACGAACGTACGTACACACGCACGCGCGCACAGACATCTTTCTAAAAATCTTTTATTTCGACTCTAGGGACCTTGAAACGTCGAGAAATGTCAAAATTTTCAATTCGACAAATCGGACCCATTACAATAACTTCCTATGGGAAGTTAATAAATAAATAAGTTAGCGCAACAGTCCGTAGAAAACTAGGGCCTAGTGGCTTACAATTATCATTCATTTTTATGTGTGAGTCCTTTCAAGGCTGGAGGGGATCACAGTTCTTACGCCAAATCAGAACGAAAATATAAGAAAGCACTTTTCATGATAAGAATTAACCTTGGATGATTTTTCAATTCTTCGCAAGAGACAGTATCCGTGGAAAAAAACTTTAGGTGGCAAAGGCAGGAATTTAACCCAAGACCTCTAGCACGACATCCTAGGCAACCATCGCGACACGGGTACTTCAACCTTAAAAAAGCAGATAGCTGGAGAAAAGCTTTTTGTTTTTATTTTAGTTAATGTTTACGATTCCTATTATTATTTTCTTGAAACATTGATTTAGCATTCTTTTGGTGTGACAGTTTGCTTCGCCTCTCGAAATCCAGACTAGACTACACAATACTGATTAAAAAGTACCGAAATTTGAGGGGACTCTCGCCGCTGGTTTCTTGACTCTTCTCGTATTTTAATTTTATAGTCTTTGTCTTAGCACACATAATCTTATATGTTTATTGTTTAAATGGTATGTTTAATTTGATATAATAAAATATACTAATATTTGTCGATGTGATTTATTGTCAGCTAAATATATGTACATAATATAAGATCCGTAAATCTGCATGTCCGTTCCGTATATTCAGAAACCTTTTTTCGTCGGCCATATCTCAAAAACGGTCACATATATAACCTTTAAATAATTTGTTTATTACAGATTATAATACCAAAATATGCAGAAATACTCTAAAAAAATGAGTGGTTGTTTTTTTACTAGAGCAATTTATAAAAAAATGTGAAAAAATTGGTTGACCCCGAATTCCTCTCAAACCAAAAACGCAAGCGACATTAATTTAATTTTATATTATAAACACATTGTAACGTGATACTTAATTGATATTAATTTAATCGATTCAACTAACTTTTGGTTTTGATAAATCAAAAAAAACTGAAACGAAATATTTGTCACCTCAAATATTTTGCGACTATTCAAAATAATTTAGTACATCAAATTATAACATTTTGGATATTTGGTACAACTTTCAGAAAAATCTAACTGAAAGTTTTTTTTACAAAAAATAAAAACCTAAAAAAAACTAACAATTCACTAGTTAGCAATTTGCTAAATATTAAGAAATTCACTAAGGAACTCCCAAATATTAAACCTTTCTTTTCGTGTTGCTAACTAGTAAATTGCTTATTGCCATTTATTTAAAAACGAGCATCCAAACATGTCTAAGAAGTAACAATTCGTGAAAATAAACAAGCCAATACACTTAAAAGGACCTATTAATGGGAATTCCCAACTGTTGACTGGACTATTGCATCCACTGTTCTTATAAGAATAATTGTACAGATGTCATATGAATTTAGCAAATTTCTAAAAGTTTAAGTAGCCATTTCGTGATTTTAATTTTAGCAAGTTTTTGTTGCAAATTGTTGAGAGATATTAAGATGTTAAAATAGTTTAAAATGAGGTAAATCATCTTTTAAACTTAGTAAATTGCTAAAAATGGCTTCATCATTTTACTAAATCGTTTAAAATTGTGCGCCATTGTTTTGAGCATTAAGTACAATTTTTGGAAAACTCTAACTGTCAGTTTTTGTATAGCTCCATGTATGCTTATTTTTTATTTTGCATTGTTCTTTCCCTTTATCGTTATTTCAATTGTATGGATTTAAGTTGTAGATTAATCGCTGACTACGAAACATGGATTAACTCATTTTGCAGATTTATAGTCCGTTTTTCACACCTATTAGTTCAAAAAATATAATAATATTGTCATTTGTGAATTTTGTCTTGAAAGTGTGATAGTTTTTTTTTTTTTTTCAATTTCATATTATTCCCTTTTCCGTGAATATAAAATACACGAGGCCGAGACCGAGAATAGAATCAGGAAGGTGTTTTAAGACAATTTTTGTGTGTGTTATCAGCCGTCTTAACAATGTCAACTGGTAACATCGGAGTTGCGATTTAATCTTGGGGATAGTCGTGAAGGGCTGATGTTATTCCAATAATCCGGAAACGCTTAGCAAACCTTTAATATTCTACTAAGGTAAGAATACTGATGCTATAGACTGTTAGAGTTTTCTATTATTCAAAGTTTTTATCATACAATTTAGTTCATGAATAATTTATTTAATAGGCCTTATATTCATATAAAAATGTGTAGAGACTTCGTACTTGCTTTTCCAGCCTAAATTACTTTTTTCATTTCATCTGCAACCATTTTTAAACATTTTCCCTACATTTTTCTTCGGTAAAATTTCAAGCGCAAACATTAATACCACCGGCACCGCACTAAAGCATAGAAATTGTAAATATTCATGCGATAATAATATTCGCTCGTAATACCATCTCCATTAACTTTTTTTTTATTTTTTTCGAATGCATGTAGGGAAACAATGAGCTCGCAAGGAATCATTGTTTGATTTTCCACTCTAGAACGCCCCGACACAGCGTGCAGCGCCATGTGCAGCTTTGGCAGTTGTTGATATGTACTAAAAATTTACATACATGTATTTTGCGCAATGGAAGGATACAGGACCCTAGAGCTCCCTACAGTGGATCGTAACAATGAGAAACCAAATAATAAGTATGTGCATTGTTCGTTGGTTTCTAATCTCGTACATACTTGAATTTTGCTTTTAATGAGAAAACTCTTTCCTAGCTGATGCTGCTCCTGGCTGATGTTATGGGAGCTATACATATGTGTATGTGACTATGAATATAGTATGTGTTGCATTTACTTTTACTGTGTTCTACTTGAGCAATTTTTTTCCCACTTTTTTCTATGATTCGAGATCTTAATGAGTAAAACTGACGTAGGTTCGTACAGATGTATCCTTATGTATGTATGTAAGTATAAACGTATTTTCCACAGCTATAAGATTTTCCTTATTATACTTAATTTGGAGCCTTTTTATACCCTAGAATATGTTTGGTATAGTTTATTAGGGTATTGCTTCAGTAAGACAACTTATAAGGGTTTGAATAGGTATATCGAATATACGATCCAAACCTTTTAATACCTAAGCAGGGAGATTTCTTTCCTATTTTTGTACATAAGCTTGTTTTTATGTTCTTTCACTGCTACCGGTGAGTACCTTTTTAACAGCCCAAAGTCCAGTGTTCCTTTCAAAGTATTTCTCTTCAAAAAGTCTTATTCGATCATGGTATCCTTATAACTGACAAATAGTAATATATTTAACTATTGAGTTTTATAAGTAGTGTCTTAAAAATTGGGAGTTTTAAAATTTGATTTTAAGAATTTACCCCATTAATAAGTAAAATTGAAAGTTCTTGTTAAAAACTGTAAAATTTTTGGAACTGGTTTCTTAACTTATTTGTTAAGTACTCTGCATGAGTTAAAGTCAATTTGAGATGGCATGTATCTATAATAAAATGCATGACAGACTCTTTGGATACAGGATATCCAAAGAGTCTATGTTTAAAAATAGTGCATATCATTTAAGATTGAAAAATATACCTGCATAATAAGTTTGTCTTCAAAAATTTAAATGCCATTTGATTTATCAAAAAAACATTAATTTTTCTGAATTTTTCTATGAAAATCGTAAGTGTTACTGTTTTGTTTTTTTTTTTAATTAACTTTATATATTTAGAATACATTAATATACATTGTATATTTGATTTTTGTAAAAAAATGTTAACCCGTTATTGAGATCGAATTTTGAAAACAAAAATTATATTTTTTTTAAATCCAAAACAAAAATGTTGACAATTTTGATCATCAAATAGTTTTAAAACTATATAAGAGCTTACGCATGAAAAACAAAAAAACATTGAAATCGATTCATGAGTTCCTGAGAAAATTAAAAAAAAAAAAGGTTATATAGGGGGTACAATTTTTGGAGCAATACAAAAATATATTAGCGCAAGATTTTAAAAGATTTATCGAAATGTTCAAAACCATTTTTAACAATTTACTAAGCTTAAAGATTTTAACATAACAATTTACTAAAGTTAAATTCACGCAATGGCTACTTTAACTTCAAGCAATTGTCTAAATCCATATGATATCTGTACAATTATTCTTATATAAGAGCAGTGGATAGAATGGCCCAGTCAACAGTTGGGAATTCTAATTAATAGGTCCGTTTAAGCGTATTTGCTTTGGTTAGTTTATCGAACTGTCACTTTTTAGAAATGTTTGGATTCCAGTTTTTTAATAAAGGGCAATTAGTAATTTACTAGTTGGCAAAACGAAAAGTTTAAAATTTTGGAATTCGTAAATTGCTAAATATTTAGCAAATTGCTAACTAGTAAATTGTCCAACCCTTAACAATATGTTGTCAAAAATGTTGCACTATTGTTTTTATTGAAAAAAAGCCAAGTTAGGACAAACAAATTAAAGAGAAAATTAAATAAATCTATCGGATAGTTTTTGAGAAAACTTGAATTCGATTTTCACCAAAAAATTTGTATGGGGACTACAACTGTTGTTTTTAGTCTTAAAAACAAAATGAAAAAAATTCCTACAGCGAATCGGATTAAAACCTTAATTTCCAAGTTGCAACACAACCGAGCTTATGGTTTAGGCTGTAGGGGCGAGGACAGACAGACAGACGGACGAAATCGTAGGAGTCACTTTTTCCGACTTCTCTACCATCGTAATAGTGCTCGATTACACGAGATGTTTTTTCGGTTGTTTCCTCTTTCGTCTTTTTGACAGATCGGGTGAGGGGTGTAGAAACGTAGGGGGAAAGAAGTCGTGAAAAGAGTCCTGAAAATGTATGGACTTTTTTTGGTTGAACTTTGACGTTTATGCTTTGACAACCAATAAAAAAAAACAAAATGCATAATTTACAGCTATAAGTTTAGTAGTAAAGGCAAATATAAACGTGAAATAATGTAAATTTAATTATTTATTTAAACGATTTAAGAAATGTGGACAAAAACTCAAACGGAAGTATTATTAACGCTGTTTCAAAGTTGGCCCAATTTGTATAACAAGCTGAACAAAAATTATAAAAATAGAAATAAAAGAATTGAGGCACTTGAAATTATTCGAAAAGAGCTTTTAAAAATTTCGGATATAAAAAGTAAAATAAAAACAATTCGGTCACAAATCCAAAAAGAAAGAACCAAAGAGAACAACACAAAAAAAAGTGGAGCTGGTGCTGATGATGTTCATGAGCCAACTCTTTGGTTTTACGAAATGGCTAGTTTCCTAAAACCAAGTTCAGAGGAAATACCCGGAGAATCGAATATATCAATGGTGAGAATGTTATTTCACCTAATTTGATTGGGATTAACTTTTTTTTCTAGAATGAATTAACGTCCGAAAGCTGTCCTATCGAAGATGAAAATTCCAGCACTTTGTTAATGCATATGCCAAGTCAAAAGGTAAGAACATACACCACAATTATTGTAAAATCCAAGTTATTTCACTTTCGACTTTAACGAACAGGACTTAGAGCCATCTGGATCGAAAAAAAAAAACATGCAGTCTAGAAGAAAATGCAATAGATTGTTTGAATATGGCCAAAGATCTTGCAAACAAATCGAAAACTATGCCTGCCATAGTGGACACGCCTGCAGTTCGGCTCGGAAAAATGGTTGCTGATGAGCTTGGTGAAGTCGAAGAGGACATATTCTTCGATACAAAATGGAAAATAATAGAAGTACTCAAAGAAGCAACAACAAAAAATATGGCTCGTAAGAACAGAAAGAACCAGAAATGTCTCGGAGTCATCATGGACGTCTTCGGAGCCCTTCTTCAACCAATATAACAGTTTACCGCATAGCCCCCTTCATCCACACCTGTTAACGTTAATACAGTTGAGGAATTTGAAGACAATTTGGCACTGAACAATTCTTCTGAGCAGTCATATTCTTCACTTCCACGCACAGATGATGAGTTTGCTTTGTAACATCCCACGCTATCAAGCTCTAAGAAATTTTTTGTAACGAGTAATATTTTGGTAACAAAACCGGCCATTTTTCATCTTCCCCAAGCATCTCATGCCACTTGGCCCGAACAAAAATTATCATTCCTAAAAAAAACTAATTCATCTGTTTTAATTCGTATTTTCATTTACCTTCAAGCTTGTGTGCCTTTTATTTTATTTTATTTTCGTATAAAAAACAAACCATTGTTAACATGCAATCTAGTGAGAATTAATTTTATTTTCATAATTTATTAAGGTAATAAAAAAATTTGGTAAGAGATTTTTAAAATAATTAACTTTGTCAAAACCAATATTCATTAATATAACTCTTGTAAAAATTTAGGTCACTCCTAAAATACCTACATGCGAAAACGGTTTCACCACCGGCAATAGTTGTGAATCATTTATGTACATCACCAATGACATACACACCAAAAAAACAAAAGGAAAGTCGCCAGCGCTGAAGATTACCATCACGCCAGTACTTTTTAAGAACGTGCTAAAACCCAGTGGCCAACTTTCGTACACATCGGAAGTAAGAAAAAAAAATTAATTTCATATCCACAAAATTCTTACTCCTTCTCATTACAGATGATGAATCTATCTCAACTATGCATATACTCACAATGCAGCGCTGAGCCTGAGCTTGCCAAAAATACATCCAGTGCAAAACTAAAGGTTATCGTGAAAGATCCAATAGTCGAAAAATGAAAAATAGTTTTAACTTTTATGTTGCCGTATGTTGTGTACCTGATCATTGTGTTCAATATTTTTACAAACTTCTTTCGTGTATTTAAGACTGTGTTCATATCGTCCCACTTATACCAAGACCATGAATGTGCAATTGATTTATTTTAGAATTAAGTCCCTTTTTTTACCTAAATTAATAATCGTATGAATGTTTTAAAATCATCAAACAAAATAATTACCTCAGTAAAAATGAATTTTCAAATTATGTTATTATGTTATTATGCTTTTTTGTTTTTATTATTTTCCGTTTAAGTTGCATAGTAGGAAATATAAGATAAGAAAGGGGTTTGGTATGAATCGATGTGTACTGTAAATTTTGATTGATAAATACATGCAGGGTGTCCGGTAAAAAATGAATAACCCTGGAATGGCTTATATTATTTATTTATTATTATTTATTATTTATTTTAGAAAAAAACTATGGAATTTATTCATTTGTTGTTGTGATATTTAAAAACGTAAAGTAAAACAAGTAAAACTGCACTGAACGAAAATATTCACATATCTTTTGTTCTGCTTTGAATACAACATATTTTTTTCTGTTTATAGATCGGTCATAAAGTCTGCTTTAAGCCATTCCAGGTTTATCCATTCTTTACTGGACACCCTGTATATGATTTCAAAAACATTTTGTTTTTATAAATTTAATACTTTAATATAACAGAAAACTTTTAAATTTGTTTGCAAGAGTTTTAAACAAATACTCAACGCACTTAAAAAATATCACATCAATCTGGTTGTTTTCTTTGGATTGATATCTTCCACAGATCTTAGGGGCTCCGGCAACTCTTCAATATATTATGTTCTTCTTCTTCTTTTTCATTTATGGTTTATCTGATGGTATTTATAATATCAATTTCAATGTTTTAGGCATTTAAATCTTAAAAAAAATACCTTATAAATAATTTATAAGTAGCTATACTGCCAATCTACTTTCCCTTCCGTGCTAAAATATTGTGCAAAACTGTCACGAATGTCCAAAGCAGGCCTGGTAGGGTTTCTCGGATTTTCTAATCTAACTTCAGGCGACTGAGTGTGCTGCTGTGGGATTTCAGATCCCAAGTTCTGCATATTTGGCTCCATATAATTTTGGCTTTTAACTGTAAGGAAGTTATGCAAAACGCAACAAGCTTGGACAATTTTTTTAAACTTTTTCTGGGAGCAGATGAATTGTTGTCTGCAGAACTCTAAATCTATTGGACAAAATTCCAAAGCTGTGTTCTATTGTCTGTCTGGCATGGCTAAGACGAAAGTTAAATAAAATGCACGACTGGGTCGCACGAACTTGCTCCTGTATGCAAAGAGTCTGTTTAAAAAAGCACCTACATAAGATTTAAAATTATACCTTTAAAACAAGTTTGTCTTCAAAGATTTAAATGCTATTCGATTTGTCAAAAAAAACCGCGCGATTCATCCCAAGACACAACTCATCCTAGGACAACTCATCCCGGAAATGAATTGGTATTTACAATAGTTATAGTTATAAACAATACATACATATGTACCAAATGCATTATCTAATTTGGATAAAAGATAGTAATCAGCCCTATCATGAATTCCATCGTAGTCGGAATTTTTACGAATCCCGAAAAACTGTATCATGAAATCCCTTCGTAATGCAAAATTGTATGAGATTTTCCACTACGAACGGATTTCATGATACAGTTTTTCGGGATTCGTAAAAATTTCCGATTACGATGGAATTCATGATAGGGCTGAATATAATAAAAGTTTTGTCAATGTAATGCGCTCTTTCGGGCTCACGCACAGGATTTGATCTGGTGAGATGGGAGGGGATTACATTTAATGCAGTTAAAATAATTTAAAAAAAAAACTTTTTTAAGATTCAAAACTTTACCTGAAAAATAAGTTTGTCTTCAAAAATTTAGATGCCATTTTATAAATCAAAAAACCCTTGATTTTTCAAAAAATTTTTTTGAAAATCGTTAGAGCGGTTTTTTTTTTTAAATTAATTTTTTATATATAAAATTTTTAGATTTTGTTCTAAAAATATTTTTGGTTTGCAGTTGTTTAGTGATTGTAAATATACGCTCTACATTCAAATTTCGTAAAAAAATGTTGACCCGTTTTTGAGATATAGAATTTTGAAAAAAAAAAATCAATATTTTTTTAAAAATCCAAACAATAAAAAATTTCACTTTTGATAATCAAATATTGTTAAGGCAATATAAGAGCTTATTCAGAAAAAAAATTATTGAAATCGGTTGATAAGTTGCTGAGAAAATTAAGAAACAAAATAACGGTTCTATGAGCGGTACCTTTCCTGAGCAATACAAAAATATGTTTTTCTTATGAAAAGAAGCCAAGTTTAAAAATAAAATTTTAGAGAAAATTAAAAAAAAATCTATCGGTTTGTTTTTGAGAAAATTCGAATTTTCGTTTTTTGACCAAAAAAATTGTATGGGGGCCACTGTTAGTTTTGGTCTTAAAAAAAAATGAAAAAAACGCCTAACGCGAATCTGCTGAAAACCTTAACTTCCAAGTTTGAACTCAATCGACCCAATGGTTTAGGCTGTAGGAGCGTGGACAGACAGACAAAACAGACCGGACGGAATCGCGGGACCCATTTTTTCGACTTCTCTACCATCGTAATATCATGTTTGATTAAAATCTCGAGTTCGAAATTTTGCACGAATGCAAAACTTGCCATATACTAGTTCCTATATGTCGCAGGTAAAAATTTTTTTCATTTTCTTTGCTATGGTATGGAAAAGGCTTCAAAATGTGTTTTGTCAATGGAAATGCGTCGTCTCCAATGACAACATAGGGAAGATTTCGCTCATTGCCAATGACTTCATCCTTCGGAAGAGAATCGTCATTGTAAATAATTTGATTCAGATCGCTTTCACTCAAAACTCCGGCATCATGGCAGCCTCCATTCGAGCCAACGTTAATATACGTGAACGAGTAATCTGCCTTACACATCGCCAGTAAAATTATGCTATTGAATCCTTTGTAGTTGTAATAGATGGCCCCATGGGACTTCGATGCGCGGAAAGCTACATGCTTGCCATCTATAGCACCTAGGCAATGTGGAAACTGCCATCGAAATTCGAAACCTTTAGCAATATCTATCCATTCTTCGTTGCAACTTGGAAACTATAACAACAGATATTAACAAATGTTTCGATTTATGTTTAGAATATAAAAATACGCACCTTCAGATATTCTGGTCCAAGTTTTTTATAAATGGCTTCCAGACTTCAGGAACTGTAATAGATATAAATGATTCCGAAAGCCTACTTTGGTATTCAAGGCTCCTAAAAGATTCACCGGAGGCCAAGAACCTGAGAACAAGAGCAACCTTTTCTGGTACTGAAATCGAATTTCTTATCACTGTGTCCTTTTTTGTAAGATCAACCTTTACGTAGTTTATTAGTTCCTGGAGGCAATGATCATCCATTCGTAAGTACTGTTTAAAAGCATTTTTGTCTTCAATTAAAAGTTCTTTCGTGAGTAAAGTATAGCAACCACGATCTTCCCTCCTCATTTTCCATTTCTTTACCCACACTCGTTTTTTTTTTTCTTTTTTTTTTCTTTGCTAGTAAACACATAGCAGCTGCTGAGCTAGCTAATAAGCAAGAAATAATTTTATTAGTATTATCTTCCATAAATTTGTTTTATTTTTCACTAAATTATTACCACAGAAATCCAATTATAATTTGTAGGTACTCTCTGACTATTACTGCCCGGACAACGAAACAAAATTAAATTCTTCCCCCACAGTTTTTTCAGAAACGTCAAAAAGAGGAATAACGAAAGGAAAGAAAAAAGGAAAGGTGTAATCACGAGGGTAGGTACCTGTCAAAAAGACGAAAGACGAAAACGAACGAAAAAACATCCCGTGTAATCAGGGTCATATTCAATACTTGACATATAGTTCCTATACGTTGCAAGAAGGAAACGGAACTATTTCCTCTATTAAACTGTCTTCTTTCGTCATTTTTTTTTTTTCAAATTTCGACTAATTGTAATCTTCGGTCAGCTTTAATGGAATTTCAATTTAACTTAAACTTCAACGACTAATGTCTCGAAACTTCTACTCTGAACGTCGAACTTGTCGAGTTGTAGAAGCTGAGTAGGGTCAATGATTCTCGAGAATTTTCTCCAGATGAGTCCTGAAACTAAAGGACGTTCTTATCCCTCTATCTTTCCCAAAATCATCATCCATTCCCACATAAACAAGGCATACCAGCCAACGTTTATGTCACCAACTCCCATCCCACCTCCCACGTTGTAATGGCGAAAAAGTTAGACAGCGCTCCTATCTCCTATGCTCCTTCTCACTCTAGGTAAATTAGCTGAATTACTGTTACCGAATCCCAATCTTTTCCTCCCATATCAGAATGATGAATTAACATCAACTGATTCCTAACCCTATCTCTTCCTTCCCTACCACCTCTTATCTTTATTGGGCTGGATCTAAGGTGTTAAACGACCCGTGCCGATGATCAGCCTGGCTGGGGGCCCAATTCAAAAATAGCCCAGTCTCTAACGGAGTATCCGGATACCTGGCGACCTCCGGATTAACTAGCCTTATCTGTACATGCGAATCTCTGTGCAGACGGTCCTCTTTTCTTCGCCACTCGTGGGATTAAAATGGAAAAAACAAAAAACAAAAACAAAAATTTAAAGGATGATGAGACCGGTATCTCTTCAGGACCGGGCGGCAATTTGGCGTCAAAGCCTGTTGCCGTATCTCTTGCGGCCAGCACAGAGAAGGGAGTAGTGGCTAACCATGGACCCTCCTCTGCAGCTGGCAGCAACGGGGATAGGAAGGTAGTGATACCTAATTTCAGTAGTGGTAGGGTTGTGAAAACTGGCCCTACCACTACTAATGAGAGAAAGGGGAAACTCTCGAAAAGCCAATATAGGCAAAGGCGGCAAGCGGCGAAAATCCTGAAGGCCTCTGGTGCATCATCGGGGGCTGAAAGGATACCGCAGCAAACCGCTAGCGTCGAATGGGCAAAAAGCATACTTGCTATAACTAAGAAAGGTCTCTCGAGGGGGCCGTACCGACACCAAAACGGCCTCGGGTGCACAACACCAGCACTCTCCTCAATCCTATCAAGAAAGCCAGTTTCAGGGCAAAGTCGTGGTTGCGATCATTGACAGGAGTGATGACGATTGAACAATATCGGCTGATCGTTGGCAGTTGGTCAGGGTAAGCTCTCGGGTGGCTTTTTAAGCATTTTGAGGGAGCTTTCAGGACCATTTCCTTCCATAAGCGATGGGGGTTGGCATCAAGGCCACGTAAAACTCATGGTTTGTGGCGATCAGAGGTCTTGTGACTTGTATAAGCTCGCTGTCAGCCGTTTAGGTGAAGTTTGGCCAGGTGCGAAGCTCGAGGTTGTCGCTAAGGAAGACATTCCTAGGAGACCTAGAGCCCGCATTTGGATCCCAATGGAACCTGCCGGTATCGATGAAATTCTCGAGATGATCAGAGTTTGTAACCCGTCCCTTCCGACGCACAACTGGAAGATAGCCAAGCTAGAGGAGGTAAAGAATCTTTATAGGAACGCCATTTTGGTACTCAATAAGGAATCTTTGGCTCCTCTAGCCATAAACGAGGGCTCGATAAACTATGGCTTCGAAACCATTAAAATTCGAGTCTATAACAAAGATGAGGTTAACGTGGAAAGCGGGCCTCCAAAAACAACCGAGGGTGAACTGGCGGTTGGTGGGCCTGGGACATCGTCTTCTCTCTTAACTGAAGGTGACTATGCACCAATGCCCTCTCCAATAGCGACCCCACCCTCTACAAAAGTCGTAGACAGTCCATCTTTAATGGAGACTGAGGACGACCTCAACATGATCCTTTTGAGTGAGGACGAACTCTTGGGTTCATCCTCAGACTCAGAGGATCAGAACAAAACTGTGGTGGAGGTTGATCTGCCTAATTGTAGCCAAAATGCTGCAGTTAGTACAGATTAATCTCCAGCACTCCGTAAAGGCCTCGGCCTCACTTCTTCTCCGGCTGGCAAGAAACGGGGAAGACATTGTCCTGATCCAAGAGCCATGGATTGTGAGATCCGTTGTTCGAGGACTCAGGACTCCTGGGTACTACACACTGTGTGTGACAGATAAAGGTGAACCTAGATCTTGCATACTAGTGAAACGTAGCATTAATGTATTTTTACTCCATCATTTCAGTGACAAAGATACCACCGTAGCTAGGCTGGAAACAACCAAGGGAAGTTTCTGGATAGTGTCGGCGTATCTTGGCCATGACCACCTTGGCCCTCTCCCTGGAAAACCCCTGGAGAAGATCGTCGCTGAAGCGGAAAGGCAAAGGATCCGCCTAATTATTGGGAGCGATGTCAACGCTCATCATACGGTATGGGGAAGTACCAATATCAATGACAGAGGTGAGTCACTTTTTTAATATATTCTTGGTACTAACCTCTTAGTAAGTAATGTTGGGAATGAGCCAACCTTCATAACTAAAACTCGACAAGAAGTCCTAGACATAACTCTTGTCTCAGATACTATACACCATATGATCTTGGACTGGAAAGTATCCAAAGAACACTCGTTCTCTGATCATAGATATATCCAGTTCAATATCAATGTGGATGATAACCCGAGTCCATTGACTTTTCGAAATTATCGGAAAACTGATTGGGCCTCATACAGGAACTCATTACAGAGTTTACTAAAACCTGGACTATCTTGTCCTTCCTCTAACGCTAATGAACTTGACAATAAAGTCAATGACCATACCTCAGCTATCAACAGATCGCTAGAAATTGCTTGTCCACTTATACACATAAGAGGAAAGAGGAAACCACAATGGTGGGCCTCAGGGCTTGACTCGCTCAGAAAAGAATGCAGGAAACTGTTTAACCGAGCCAAAGCCGCAAGACTAGCCTCTCACTGGGATTCTTACAAAGAATCCCTAAGAATTTACAAGAAGGCACTAAGGAAATCTAAACGATCTTCTTGGCGATCCTTCTGTGGCACGATAGAAGAAACTTCTGAAGCCTCTAGGTTACGGAAAATTCTTTCAACTAATCCAGCGATGCCAAGCTGCTTGAAAAATGCAGACGGCTCCTGGACAAATTCAAGTAATGAATCGCTGAACTTACTACTGGATACTCATTTTCCTGGAAGTTCTCTTACCGAGACTTGCAACGGTTATATACGTTCAAGTCCCAATACTACATATCCACAAGGTCTGATTACAAGGGACAAGCTACAATGGGCTCTCAACAGCTTCAAACCATTTAAATCTGCAGGACCAGATGGAATAACACCAGCCGAGCTACAGAAGACTTCTGACATAATTGCACCAATCCTTGAGGCAATTTTTACCAGCTGTCTTTACCTGGTCCATGTTCCCTCGGCATGGCGAGAAGTTAAAGTTGTTTTTATACCCAAGGCAGGTAAATGCTCGCAAGTCAATCCTAAAGATCTACGACCTATAAGTCTATCATCATTCCTTCTTAAGACCTTGGAAAGATTGATTGATATCCATTTAAGGGCAAGATACAAGACTTCTGTCTTCGTCTCAACACGCCTACTGTAAAGGTAAATCGGTGGAAACAGCGCTACACACCTTAGTACGCACCGTCGAATATTCCCTCCATCATAGAGAGTTCGCTATGCTTGCTTTCCTTGACATCGAAGGTGCCTTTAACAACGTGGACACATCTGCAATCACATCTGCACTAACATCTCTAAATGTAGAGAGTTCGCTTCAGGAGTTAATTCATTTAATGCTTACTAGCAGAATAATTAACTCAAAACTGGGCAACTCTTCTGGCAGACGATTCGTTAGTAGAGGGACACCGCAAGGTGGTGTTCTATCCCCTCTCCTCTGGAACCTAGTGGTGAATGAAATCCTAACTGGTCTGGATGCGGAGGGTTTCAGAGTGATAGCCTATGCGGATGACGTTGCTATAGCAGTTTCAGTAAAGCATCTTAACACGTTAAGGGAACTCTTACAAAATGCCTTAGATAGACTAATACTTTGGGCTGATCGGTGTGGACTAGGTGTTAACCCACACAAAACCGATTTGGTCTTATTTTCGAGGAGATACAAAATTCAATTTGTCAACCCTCCCCATATTAAAGGAATCCAATTAAAATTCTCAGACGAGGCTAAATACCTGGGTCTTGTCTTAGATAAAAAACTAAATTGGAAACGCAACGTAGAGGAAAGAGTCAAAAAAGCTACTGTAGCTCTCTTTTCTTGCAAAAAAGCCATCGGTAATAAATGGGGCTTGCAACCCAGAATCACGCATTGGCTATACACATCGGTAATCAGACCGATTTTAATGTACGGTGTGGCAGTATGGTGGACTGCTTTAGAAAAAGGTATAAACCGAGATAAAGTAAATAAAGTCCAACGTTCAGCTTGCCTATGTATAAGTGGATCGCTTCGCACGACCCCATCTGCGGCACTGGACACCTTACTCTACCTAACACCTCTTGACATCTTTAGCAAACAAATAGCTGCAAGTTCTGCTATTCGCCTCAAAGCTTCGTCGCAGTGGACTAACAACAACATTGGCCACTCCGTTATTCTTAGTTATTTAGAATCAATCCCAAAGCACACAGACTACACCATCCCCCAACTACAATTCGACAGAAATTTCCAGATTTCTATACCTCCCAGATCTTTTTGGGAGGATAGGACATTCCTGGAAGACGAGTCAATCCACTTCTATACAGATGGGTCAAAAACAAAAGAGGGGGTTGGTGGAGGTGTGGAGGTGAACGACTGAAATTAAGTCTCTCATTCCGCCTTCCCAATCATTGTAGCGTGTTCCAGGCGGAACATTTGGCGATAAAAGAAGTCTTGTCCTGGTTTAAAGAAAACGTGATATCGACATCTGATATCCGTATTTTCTCAGATAGTCAGGCCGCTATTAAATCTCTGGATTCTGTCTCTACAAACTCTATAACAGTCCATAACTGTCGATCATCTCTAATGGAGATGGCACAACAGTTTAATATTCACCTTTGCTGGGTGCCGGGCCATAGAGACATTCCAGGTAACTGTAAGGCAGATGAACTCGCCAGGAACGGTACAGTACAGCCCATTCTACCACGTTTGGCACGTACTGGCATACCAATCGCTACTTGTAAACTGTTGCTAATGCAAGACGCTGTGAGGAGGGCAGGTACCAGGTGGAACAACATCACCACGTGTCAAGTCACAAAAAACATCTGGCCAACACTGGATTTAAAACGTTCAAGGTGCTTGCTCTCTCTAAGCAGATCGCATATAAGCTCGATAATAGGTGTCATAACCGGACACTGTCTAATAGGAAAGCACGCCATGAGATTAGGCGTATTCTCAAATGACTTCTGCAGAAGCTGTATGGACGAGGAAGAAGAAGAAACAGTTCTTCATCTTCTCTGCACATGCCCTGCTCTGGCTCGAAAACGCAAGAATTACCTAGGAGAATTCTTCTTTAACGATCTAAACGATCTAAATCATATCGGCATAAGCAGCCTCTCACGTTTCGTAAGAGACTCAAACTGGTTCCATTGAGCTTAGGAAGAAACCTCAAGATTCATGTGGTATCACAATGGGCCATCAAACTGGCCTAAGTGTGTCCGTTTCCATCTTGGACAGCCACTTCAACCTAACCTAACCTAATGTCTCGAAAAATATCCATCTTAGCGGTTTGGTGCTACACATTAAAGGCATCCGCAGTCGTTATACAAGTCTGAACACCTAAACATAAGCGACATGCATATTGTGTAGAGTATAATAACATGCAATCTGAAGTGGTCAATATTTCAATAGAAATTATATAGGGTTTTTCAATAAGGGTGGGTAGATGTTGTGTGTAGATGTCCTGGCGTTTGTTGTGTGGCACGTAGCGCCGCCGTCCTTGTCGTCTAGGTCCATATGGTTCAATTTGGGCCATAAGAAATAAGTTATCATCGTTATGTAGCGCTCGTCGTTTTCAAAAAAATACGGACCAATTACGCCGCCGGCCGGCCCAAAATCCACACCAAACGGTAACTTTTTGAAGATGCATTATCACCTGGTGAACGTCCCCTATAGGCAATTTTATTTTTTTTATCTGAGTTTGCAAGACCAAATTTAAAATTAAATACCTTTAAGAATGTAAAAACATACATTTATTCATACATTTACACCAATATAAAAATAAATTACAAAAAATAGACATTCTCTTCCTTTCCAACTCTTTACAAACTTTCTCAGAGTTGCTCTATATAGGCATTGCTTACATTGAATGGTCAAACAACATACATTGGGGCAATGACTATTAATGGCAACAAAAGATACATTATATATGTATGTATATTATTTTGGTTGCATAGGAGCTGTTCAGGTTCAGAGTACTTTACCATTGAGGTATAATACTAATGTAACTATGAAGTTTGTCAGTGTACAAAATGTATAGTTTTAAAATTTAGGACTTAATTTTCATGCATCAAGTTATTTATTCTGGGAAAATCTTATTGTTTGTTTTACCAATACAAAAAATTAAAAAAAAAGAGCCTGGGATGAGACCCACACTGATAACTTCCCTTCCTGTCTGTCGATTTGTCTTGCTTAAAAGGTTTGTAAGTTTTCGTGTTGGGTTAAAAAAGTTGTTAGTTGAATTATTCTTAAAAAATTTTAAATTACCAACAATATTTTTCATATAAAGAAATAGTTTAGTTTGAAAATCTAGTTTTATTAAATAAATTTTTAGTCAAAAACAAATTTTCAACAATCTAAGTAGAATTTCTTAAATTTTTACAAGTTGGATGAATGAAATTAATTTGAGAGATATCAAGAACCGAACATCAATTTTTACCAAATTTGCGTACTATTTTTTGTAGATTTTATTTTTTTAATGAAAAAACAGACTGTTGGATTTTTATAAAAAGACTACTGACTATCGAAAACAATACTTTCTGTGAAATAAAAAGAGTTTGAAGACAATATTTTTAATTTTTGAAAAGCTATTTGAGTCGTAAGTAAAATTTTACCAAGTTTTGATGTTTTTTGTTGGTTTTTTTTTGTGTTTTTATTTTTTGTAAAAAACATGTCAATTAGATTTTTCTCAAAATTTTACTGAATGTTGACAACAATATTTTTTTAAAGATAAAAGTAGTTTAAAGCCAATATCTCAAAGTTTTGAAAAGATACTCGCATTTGAGTCCAAAATCAATTTTTACCAACTTTTATTAAATTTTTTTGTTTAGGTTTTTATTTTTTGTAAAAAAACTGTCAATTCGATTTTTCTCAACATTTTCCAGAATGTTGAAAACAATATTTCTTATAAGTTAAAATAAGTTGGATGCCATAATCTCAATTTTTTGAAAAGATATTTGAGTCGAAATTCAATTATTACCAACTTTAAGTAATGTTTTTTTTTTGGTTTTTATTTTTTATAAAAAAACTGTCAATTCGATTTTTCTCAAAACTTTACCAGATGTTGAAAACGTTATTTACGTTATTTTTCTTCGCAAAAAATTGTTTTGGTGATAAAATCATTTTGTATTTGTAAAATTTTCGAGATGACAAATTTTTTTCAGTTTTTTTTTATTTATAAAAAACGTTACTTGGATTTTTTTCAAAAAATGTATCACGTTACAATATATTATATAAAATTTAATTCAAGTCTCTAGCGTTTCTGGTTCGTAATATATTTAGGGTTTTAAACTGCTATGGTAAAAAAAACCACCCACGCAATTTTCTTGAGAGCCCTTTCTGCATCTTTATGCTTTACTATCTGTATAACAAAATTTATTTGAAGTCGATATCTCTTCTGGTTCTTGAGCTATGAACGACGAAAAAACGTCGCGAACGTACGGACATACGGACGTACGAACGTAGGTACATACGCACGCACAGACATCTTTCTAAAAATCTTTTATTTCGACTCTAGGGACCTTGAAACGTCGAAAAATTTCAAAATTTTCAATTTGACAAATCAGACCCATTACATTTTCAAGCACAAAATAATTAAACCTTGAAATCTATGAAAAAAGTTTACCAGTTTTAACCGTTTAAAGTTGTAACGGTCCTATTAGCTCTGTTGTTTTTGCATGCAGCTTGAAATATGGCATGTGTGTGTCAACCAGTACAAAGCGATCGGTCGCTTAAGGCGAAAAAATGTAGTTGTTTAAAAAAAGAAGCGATGGTCGGGAAAGAATTAACATTTAATGAGCAGCGTCAAATAATTATTAATTGCCATGAGCAAGGTAAAAGTTATGCGGAAATTAATATAATAATTCTACGACCCAAATCTATAATAAAAATGTGATTGACCGTTACTAGTCTGGTCGTCCGCGGAAGCTTACTGAAAGAGATGAACGAAAAATCCCTAGTATTATAAAAAAAGATCCATTTAAAAGTGCTCCAAAGATTGCTGCTGATATAGAGATTAGTTTAAATAAAAAAGTTTCTGCATCATGTACAGTTGCAAGATCACTCCAGAGATCTGGGTTTAAGTTGTGCACGCCTCGTAAGAAGCCGTTCGTAAGTCGAATAAATATAAACGAAAAGACTGGATTTTGCAAACGTATATAAATATAAATCAAATGAATTTTGAGACAACGTAATCTGTAACGTAATTCCTTCTGTAACGTAATTAAATATCTTTGCCTTAAAGCTTGACCTTTAAACTATAACGTCGAACCCTACTCGTAGAACAGAATCAGGTGATGCAACACAAAAATAAAATACTCCTCTGGGTTCTGTTCGTGAAGGAATGTTTACTACTCTTTGATCAAATAGAAGCTTTGTACCCAAAAGCGAAGAATTTAAATTGATCAAAAGAGAAGTTGTCCACATTCGGCAGCTACTGTCTTGGCCTGCTTGCTAACCCGAATGCTTTAGCTCGTCGGAAATTGGGGGGGATCTTGTAGCTGGAGTTGAAGACAGTGTTACATATTATTTTTTTTTTTATCAGACCACCGTTCAAGATGTTAACGAACGGAAATGTTATGTTTATTTTGTTGCGAGACCCGAATATACCTTGCTCCTAAGAGATTGGTCTTTTTCATAATATTCGTGTGTCACTTCGTTGAGAGGACACAGTTGTTCGTGCCTCTTGAGCAGTGGCTTACCCTCCCTCTTCCATAGGCTTTACCAACTATACAAACCTTTAGTTTTCTGTTGCTCATAAGTTATAGAAAACCCCTTCGTCGACATCAATGCTCCTTACTATCAAGGACTCATCCCCACTGTTGATCACTTCACATTTCCATCCCCTTTATTAAACCTCTTAATGCCTCATCTTTTACTTAATTCCTTCATGAACTCATATCTTAATAATAATAATTCTTATCTACAACTAAAAAAAAAATCCAAAAATCCCCAACAAAGCATATACTCTTTTCAGTTTACATTTATTCACTTCAGCTCAATGTATTACTTAAACTATCACTTAATGATAAAAGAAAAATACATAAAAGGAAAGCATTAACTCTGGAATATGTATGGCAATTTGGCAATATTCGAAATTCGATTCAATTTAAAGATCATACTCTTAACACAAATTGGAAATCTTTGATAAAAAAAATGATTATCTTTAATACTTTCTTTGTTTGGCGATATTTACCGAAACGAATTATTTACTTTAGTTTGTTGAATGAATAATCCGATGCAAAAAAAAAAAATAAAAAATGTCGAAACAACTTTGTACCAATAATAGCCGCGTTTTACTATCACCATGATCTGATCCGGATCTTGAATTTACATGCATTACAACAACAACACAAGATCCTGCTTTGTGTTTGGATCTCAATTTGAGATCCAAAATTTAATTCATTTTTTCACAACAAGGAGCGCTTTATCATTGTTATTTCACATGTAAATGTTGGTATCATTGCAAACAAATTAAATAAAACCTGTATTGCCATATAAACATTTCCATTTGACTGAAATAAAATATTTTTTTAAATAGAAAGCGAGAAGCTTTATATTTATTTATTTGGTATATAATCCATAAAATAATTAGATATTTTAACAAAACTAGATATTAGTTGTTGAAATTAAAATAATTAAGTCCAAAAAAATGTATATTTGACATAATTTATGGGTATTATTTTCCCCCAAAAAAAGGAACAAAAAAAATCTTTGAGCAAAATGTTCTTTGGGTAACCCTGCTTTAAATGTCAAAAAATATAAATAAAATCGAGAAAGCTGCAGCACAAATGGGAGAAAAGATGTTCAAATAAATTGTAAGTAATCTCTAAATTAAATTATTTAAGTGTCACATTTATTAAATGGTCAAAAAGAATCTGGACTACATGTAAGACCAAAGCGTTCCTGGATGCTTTGAGTTTGAGAGTGCAATGGTGATTTGCAGAAACATTTTCAAAAGTTGTGGAGCTTCCATTTTTGGTATGTGTTTGTTTTTTTTGCTTCGTAATGTCACTTTTGAAAGAACGAATTTGACACTGCTACCAAACTTTAAATAACAAAAAATATGATGATCCAATGCTGTTTTATTATCATGATCTGATCCGGATCAGATCATGGTGATAATAAAACGCAGCTAATATCATCAGAATACTCAAATAAAAGAAAAACAATTTTGGCACTTACCCACAAACTCTGCCGATGATGTGCACATCCCTTGAAGTTTTGTTGTTGCTAGTACCATGGGAAGAAATGTAATTTTTGTTTCATCTACACGTATCACCAAACAAAACGATATTTCATTATTAATGATTAGGTTGCGACACCCAAGACGTAAACTAAAACTTTTTTTTTTGTTTATTGGACCAACCGACACTTCAAACTGAAATTTCCTTATTCTTAATTCTTTCCTTTCACAAGTAGGTACATATACTTCTTTTTTTTACATTGTTTTTCACACTTCACTTTTCTTACTATTTGCACCCAAATAACATTTCAACTTCTAAAATTCTAATCCCCTTTTCTTTATTTTATACACTATTCTTTCGATTGACAGTGTGGGTTTTAAAATTCATTACGTTTTTCTTTTGTTGGTTTTCATTTGTTTTTATCTTTTCTTTATGTTATGTAGGTCAGTAGGTAATTTTTGTTCTTTTTTCTTCTCTTTTTGGGTTGTTTCTCCTGCAATTATTGTGTTCCTTCCTACAGAGATCTTCTTGCCCGTTTAGAGCTTTTTCTTTTCGTGCTCTTGTTGTCGCCCCTTTTTTTTGTCGACGCGACAGCAGAAGTGAAGAAAGATCACCACCATAGAGACCAACACAGATATACCACCACGAGCACGTGAGTGTCGTCTTTCGTCTTTCCAGGTCTTATAGCTTTTTCTTCTTCACCCAGTTAAAAAAAACAGACTAGGGCTGACTGAAGGAATAGGAATTTTTGGAGAGTTCTCTCCTTCTCCTCTCAGCCTTGTCTACGATTGCCCCTGGGGATTATTTAAAAAAAAAGAATAAAGAAAAACTCTCATGACAAAAAAAAATATGGATGTACATATGTCTATTGAAGACCATACTCATGTTTCATATTTTCCTTACCTCAGATCTATGAATTCCTGCCTGATTCTCTTTTACTTGATGGTTGAAAGAAATTGCTTGATAGTCCGAACAAAAGAATAGTATAAACTAGCACGTTTAAGTATGGCGTCGTATCGTCTTTTTCGTCCAAATTAACTACGGTGCCTATATATTTTCTAATTCTATTGTGCTCGTACTTTATATAAAAGAAAATGTTCTGTTCAGAATCAATATAATTTTATTCTGACTACTTACGTGGCACGTAGGGTATCTTCTTTTTAATTCTCAATTTGTCTTCAAGAGCTCTTACTTTTAGGATGGACGACAAGAATTAGAATGCCACGCTAAATGCCGGAAATGGCTTTCATTTTTTTTTTTGTTTCAAGGGGAACAGGCGGAATTAGAGGAACAGACCCGATCGGTCTGTTTCTTTTGCTGGATGTTTTCAGCGAAACTTTCAGTTCTTGCTTAAAGCTTGAGTCTTTGTGGCAGAGTACGATAACTTTGGCGCCAAGATATAATAACGGTTTTTGGTAGAGGGTCTTAATACAAGCATTTTTTACTATGGGAGGGGGGGTCTATCTCCCCCCGTTTAAGCGGGAGGGGCAATTTAAAAAAGTTATTATTTAAAATGGAAAAAAATAATTAAGAAATAACGGTGATACTTACAATTAAGTTGTATACATTTTTTTAAAGCCAACATTCTGTTCTATTAACCAGTTTTTAAATCAAGTCAAAACTATGCGTAGTTTTTGAAAAATTTAATTTTAAACTCAAAATTTGAGTAAAAAAAGTTAAAAAAAGGATTAAAGTGTAACTCTTTCAATACTTCAAGATTATCTACCATTGTTTTTATTTCAGAATTTATTGCTCTTATTTGTTTTTGATCAAAAACTGAAAACTAGATGATTTTATGTCTTAGTTTTTGAGAAAATTGAAAATAAAAATTTAATTTTCAACTCAAAATTTGAGTAAAAAAGTTAAAAAAAGGTTTAAAGTGTAACTTTTTCAATACTTCAAGATTATCTACCATTGTTTTTATTTCAGAATTTATTGCTCTTATTTGTTTTTGATCAAAAACTGAAAACTAGATGATTTTATGTCTTTTAGTTTTTGAGAAAATTGAAAATAAAAATTTAATTTTAAACTCAAAATTTGAGTAAAAAAAGTTAAAAAAAGGTTTAAAGTGTAACTTTTTCAATACTTCAAGATTATCTACCATTGTTTTTATTTCAGAATTTATTGCTCTTATTTGTTTTTGATCAAAAACTGAAAACTAGATGATTTTATGTCTTTTAGTTTTTGAGAAAATTGAAAATAACCACAACTACTATTTTAATTTAATTCTTTTTTTTTGCTTGAGTGGTCTTATTTTGATAGTAATAATGGTATTTGCGTATGCGTAATGCGTGTTTGGGTGTATGCAACAGTAAGGTGTGCGCGAGTTTGGGTGTATGCAACAGTGGGATCTGTAAGGGGGGGCATGCTGCCCCCCTGCAACCCCCCTGCTTGGGCACACTATAGGATTTGGGGTGAGTGCAAGTTGGAGTGTGTGCAAGGTGGGGAGGGTGCAAGGTGCGGTGGGTGCAAGATGGGGTGAATGCAAAGTTTCTTTTGCATTTAAATAAGCTGGATTTAAGAAAATTTAATTTACCCTAGGTATATCTTAATCCATATTCGATTATTATTATCAAAATAAGACTACGTTAATTCTTAAGCAAGGAAAAAGTAATTTAATTAAAATATTTTGTTTTGGTAATTTTCAATTTTCTCAAGAACTAGAAAAAAATGTGCTTTCCTCAGATACTAAAATAACTTTTTATCGTGAGAGAGATAAAGAATTACGGTGTTATTTTTTCGAAGAAACCGATATAACCTTTTGTTCAGATATCAAAAACTTATTGTTAAAAATGGGCTTAAAAAAATACGAACCAAAAGACTGGCGTTTATTCATTCATCTATGAAAAAAGTTTACCAGTTTTAACCGTTTAAAGTTGTAACGGTCCTATTAGCTCTGTTGTTTTTGCATGCAGCTTGAAATATGGCATGTGTGTGTCAACCAGTACAAAGCGATCGGTCGCTTAAGGCGAAAAAATGTAGTTGTTTAAAAAAAGAAGCGATGGTCGGGAAAGAATTAACATTTAATGAGCAGCGTCAAATAATTATTAATTGCCATGAGCAAGGTAAAAGTTATGCGGAAATTAATATAATAATTCTACGACCCAAATCTATAATAAAAATGTGATTGACCGTTACTAGTCTGGTCGTCCGCGGAAGCTTACTGAAAGAGATGAACGAAAAATCCCTAGTATTATAAAAAAAGATCCATTTAAAAGTGCTCCAAAGATTGCTGCTGATATAGAGATTAGTTTAAATAAAAAAGTTTCTGCATCATGTACAGTTGCAAGATCACTCCAGAGATCTGGGTTTAAGTTGTGCACGCCTCGTAAGAAGCCGTTCGTAAGTCGAATAAATATAAACGAAAAGACTGGATTTTGCAAACGTATATAAATATAAATCAAATGAATTTTGAGACAACGTAATCTGTAACGTAATTCCTTCTGTAACGTAATTAAATATCTTTGCCTTAAAGCTTGACCTTTAAACTATAACGTCGAACCCTACTCGTAGAACAGAATCAGGTGATGCAACACAAAAATAAAATACTCCTCTGGGTTCTGTTCGTGAAGGAATGTTTACTACTCTTTGATCAAATAGAAGCTTTGTACCCAAAAGCGAAGAATTTAAATTGATCAAAAGAGAAGTTGTCCACATTCGGCAGCTACTGTCTTGGCCTGCTTGCTAACCCGAATGCTTTAGCTCGTCGGAAATTGGGGGGGATCTTGTAGCTGGAGTTGAAGACAGTGTTACATATTATTTTTTTTTTATCAGACCACCGTTCAAGATGTTAACGAACGGAAATGTTATGTTTATTTTGTTGCGAGACCCGAATATACCTTGCTCCTAAGAGATTGGTCTTTTTCATAATATTCGTGTGTCACTTCGTTGAGAGGACACAGTTGTTCGTGCCTCTTGAGCAGTGGCTTACCCTCCCTCTTGCATAGGCTTTACCAACTATACAAACCTTTAGTTTTCTGTTGCTCATAAGTTATAGAAAACCCCTTCGTCGACATCAATGCTCCTTACTATCAAGGACTCATCCCCACTGTTGATCTAGTACCCAAGTACTAGTTGTGTTCAACGTCCAGAGCAGCGTTCACCTGACTCTTTAGTGCTTAAAAATATATCTGAACCCTTAAAACAAGACATTGAAGGACCAAGCTCATCACAAAATGATACTGATGCTGATTTTCAAGGTATATCAAATGAGTCAAAATGCTTTTCCCAAAAGGAGTTAAATGATCTTGTAAGAGATTTAAGTCTGTCTAAACAAGTTTCAGAACTGCTAGCATCAAGATTGAAAGAAAAAAATGTGCTTTCCTCAGATACTAAAATAACTTTTTATCGTGAGAGAGATAAAGAATTACGGTGTTATTTTTTCGAAGAAACCGATATAACCTTTTGTTCAGATATCAAAAACTTATTGTTAAAAATGGGCTTAAAAAAATACGAACCAAAAGACTGGCGTTTATTCATTCATCTATGAAAAAAGTTTACCAGTTTTAACCGTTTAAAGTTGTAACGGTCCTATTAGCTCTGTTGTTTTTGCATGCAGCTTGAAATATGGCATGTGTGTGTCAACCAGTACAAAGCGATCGGTCGCTTAAGGCGAAAAAATGTAGTTGTTTAAAAAAAGAAGCGATGGTCGGGAAAGAATTAACATTTAATGAGCAGCGTCAAATAATTATTAATTGCCATGAGCAAGGTAAAAGTTATGCGGAAATTAATATAATAATTCTACGACCCAAATCTATAATAAAAATGTGATTGACCGTTACTAGTCTGGTCGTCCGCGGAAGCTTACTGAAAGAGATGAACGAAAAATCCCTAGTATTATAAAAAAAGATCCATTTAAAAGTGCTCCAAAGATTGCTGCTGATATAGAGATTAGTTTAAATAAAAAAGTTTCTGCATCATGTACAGTTGCAAGATCACTCCAGAGATCTGGGTTTAAGTTGTGCACGCCTCGTAAGAAGCCGTTCGTAAGTCGAATAAATATAAACGAAAAGACTGGATTTTGCAAACGTATATAAATATAAATCAAATGAATTTTGAGACAACGTAATCTGTAACGTAATTCCTTCTGTAACGTAATTAAATATCTTTGCCTTAAAGCTTGACCTTTAAACTATAACGTCGAACCCTACTCGTAGAACAGAATCAGGTGATGCAACACAAAAATAAAATACTCCTCTGGGTTCTGTTCGTGAAGGAATGTTTACTACTCTTTGATCAAATAGAAGCTTTGTACCCAAAAGCGAAGAATTTAAATTGATCAAAAGAGAAGTTGTCCACATTCGGCAGCTACTGTCTTGGCCTGCTTGCTAACCCGAATGCTTTAGCTCGTCGGAAATTGGGGGGGATCTTGTAGCTGGAGTTGAAGACAGTGTTACATATTATTTTTTTTTTTATCAGACCACCGTTCAAGATGTTAACGAACGGAAATGTTATGTTTATTTTGTTGCGAGACCCGAATATACCTTGCTCCTAAGAGATTGGTCTTTTTCATAATATTCGTGTGTCACTTCGTTGAGAGGACACAGTTGTTCGTGCCTCTTGAGCAGTGGCTTACCCTCCCTCTTCCATAGGCTTTACCAACTATACAAACCTTTAGTTTTCTGTTGCTCATAAGTTATAGAAAACCCCTTCGTCGACATCAATGCTCCTTACTATCAAGGACTCATCCCCACTGTTGATCACTTCACATTTCCATCCCCTTTATTAAACCTCTTAATGCCTCATCTTTTACTTAATTCCTTCATGAACTCATATCTTAATAATAATAATTCTTATCTACAACTAAAAAAAAAATCCAAAAATCCCCAACAAAGCATATACTCTTTTCAGTTTACATTTATTCACTTCAGCTCAATGTATTACTTAAACTATCACTTAATGATAAAAGAAAAATACATAAAAGGAAAGCATTAACTCTGGAATATGTATGGCAATTTGGCAATATTCGAAATTCGATTCAATTTAAAGATCATACTCTTAACACAAATTGGAAATCTTTGATAAAAAAAATGATTATCTTTAATACTTTCTTTGTTTGGCGATATTTACCGAAACGAATTATTTACTTTAGTTTGTTGAATGAATAATCCGATGCAAAAAAAAAAATAAAAAATTTCGAAACAACTTTGTACCAATAATAGCCGCGTTTTACTATCACCATGATCTGATCCGGATCTTGAATTTACATGCATTACAACAACAACACAAGATCCTGCTTTGTGTTTGGATCTCAATTTGAGATCCAAAATTTAATTCATTTTTTCACAACAAGGAGCGCTTTATCATTGTTATTTCACATGTAAATGTTGGTATCATTGCAAACAAATTAAATAAAACCTGTATTGCCATATAAACATTTCCATTTGACTGAAATAAAATATTTTTTTAAATAGAAAGCGAGAAGCTTTATATTTATTTATTTGGTATATAATCCATAAAATAATTAGATATTTTAACAAAACTAGATATTAGTTGTTGAAATTAAAATAATTAAGTCCAAAAAAATGTATATTTGACATAATTTATGGGTATTATTTTCCCCCAAAAAAAGGAACAAAAAAAAATCTTTGAGCAAAATGTTCTTTGGGCAACCCTGCTTTAAATTTCAAAAAATATAAATAAAATCGAGAAAGCTGCAGCACAAATGGGAGAAAAGATGTTCAAATAAATTGTAAGTAATCTCTAAATTAAATTATTTAAGTGTCACATTTATTAAATGGTCAAAAAGAATCTGGACTACATGTAAGACCAAAGCGTTCCTGGATGCTTTGAGTTTGAGAGTGCAATGGTGATTTGCAGAAACATTTTCAAAAGTTGTGGAGCTTCCATTTTTGGTATGTGTTTGTTTTTTTTTGCTTCGTAATGTCACTTTTGAAAGAACGAATTTGACACTGCTACCAAACTTTAAATAACAAAAAATATGATGATCCAATGCTGTTTTATTATCATGATCTGATCCGGATCAGATCATGGTGATAATAAAACGCGGCTAATATCATCAGAATACTCAAATAAAAGAAAAACAATTTTGGCACTTACCCACAAACTCTGCCGATGATGTGCACATCCCTTGAAGTTTTGTTGTTGCTAGTACCATGGGAAGAAATGTAATTTTTGTTTCATCTACACGTATCACCAAACAAAACGATATTTCATTATTAATGATTAGGTTGCGACACCCAAGACGTAAACTAAAACTTTTTTTTTTGTTTATTGGACCAACCGACACTTCAAACTGAAATTTCCTTATTCTTAATTCTTTCCTTTCACAAGTAGGTACATATACTTCTTTTTTTTACATTGTTTTTCACACTTCACTTTTCTTACTATTTGCACCCAAATAACATTTCAACTTCTAAAATTCTAATCCCCTTTTCTTTATTTTATACACTATTCTTTCGATTGACAGTGTGGGTTTTAAAATTCATTACGTTTTTCTTTTGTTGGTTTTCATTTGTTTTTATCTTTTCTTTATGTTATGTAGGTCAGTAGGTAATTTTTGTTCTTTTTTCTTCTCTTTTTGGGTTGTTTCTCCTGCAATTATTGTGTTCCTTCCTACAGAGATCTTCTTGCCCGTTTAGAGCTTTTTCTTTTCGTGCTCTTGTTGTCGCCCCTTTTTTTTGTCGACGCGACAGCAGAAGTGAAGAAAGATCACCACCATAGAGACCAACACAGATATACCACCACGAGCACGTGAGTGTCGTCTTTCGTCTTTCCAGGTCTTATAGCTTTTTCTTCTTCACCCAGTTAAAAAAAACAGACTAGGGCTGACTGAAGGAATAGGAATTTTTGGAGAGTTCTCTCCTTCTCCTCTCAGCCTTGTCTACGATTGCCCCTGGGGATTATTTAAAAAAAAAGAATAAAGAAAAACTCTCATGACAAAAAAAAATATGGATGTACATATGTCTATTGAAGACCATACTCATGTTTCATATTTTCCTTACCTCAGATCTATGAATTCCTGCCTGATTCTCTTTTACTTGATGGTTGAAAGAAATTGCTTGATAGTCCGAACAAAAGAATAGTATAAACTAGCACGTTTAAGTATGGCGTCGTATCGTCTTTTTCGTCCAAATTAACTACGGTGCCTATATATTTTCTAATTCTATTGTGCTCGTACTTTATATAAAAGAAAATGTTCTGTTCAGAATCAATATAATTTTATTCTGACTACTTACGTGGCACGTAGGGTATCTTCTTTTTAATTCTCAATTTGTCTTCAAGAGCTCTTACTTTTAGGATGGACGACAAGAATTAGAATGCCACGCTAAATGCCGGAAATGGCTTTCATTTTTTTTTTTTTCAAGGGGAACAGGCGGAATTAGAGGAACAGACCCGATCGGTCTGTTTCTTTTGCTGGATGTTTTCAGCGAAACTTTCAGTTCTTGCTTAAAGCTTGAAACACAATGAGTCTTTGTGGCACGAGTACGATAACTTTGGCGCCAAGATATAATAACGGTTTTTGGTAGAGGGTCTTAATACAAGCATTTTTTACTATGGGAGGGGGGGTCTATCTCCCCCCGTTTAGGCGGGAGGGGCAATTTAAAAAAGTTATTATTTAAAATGGAAAAAAATAATTAAGAAATAACGGTGATACTTACAATTAAGTTGTATACATTTTTTTAAAGCCAACATTCTGTTCTATTAACCAGTTTTTAAATCAAGTCAAAACTATGCGTAGTTTTTGAAAAATTTAATTTTAAACTCAAAATTTGAGTAAAAAAAGTTAAAAAAAGGATTAAAGTGTAACTCTTTCAATACTTCAAGTTTATCTACCATTGTTTTTATTTCAGAATTTATTGCTCTTATTTGTTTTTGATCAAAAACTTAAAACTAGATGATTTTATGTCTTTTAGTTTTTGAGAAAATTGAAAATAAAAATTTAATTTTCAACTCAAAATTTGAGTAAAAAAGTTAAAAAAAGGTTTAAAGTGTAACTTTTTCAATACTTCAAGATTATCTACCATTGTTTTTATTTCAGAATTTATTGCTCTTATTTGTTTTTGATCAAAAACTGAAAACTAGATGATTTTATGTCTTTTAGTTTTTGAGAAAATTGAAAATAACCACAACTACTATTTTAATTTAATTCTGTTTAAACCGAAGTTAAACCTCGCATAGAAATGCGGAAAACCTAACTCGACGTTGAACCGATTCTTATTTTTATAAATAAATAAAACTAAAACAATTTTGTTTGGGAAAAAGCCTTAGCAAAAAAAACCCAATTTATTAAACACCTTTTACGCTCACTTTCCGACTTGCCAACTGGCCATTTACAAAGCTGATTTTAGACTGACAATATTTTTTCTAAGAACGAAGAATGCATGTTCTTTTGTATGCTCTTTCGTATAATACATAATAAGAATATATAATGTTGAAGTGTAGGTTTAGCTGGCGGTTGCTGGCTGTAGTGGTGTTGAAACTCGTACGCTTGCGTTCGATACAGTCCCGACAAAAAAGGGACTTTTTTCATCTAGGTCCTGCCCACCTCCGAGGCTGCTGATTCGTCTCGCGCCGGCTGCTTTCGCTTCCGTTGCTCACCCTGATCATACCTTGCTAAAAGACACTGTAACGAAACTAAGAACTGGATTAGAATATTTATATATGATAGATTTGCGAAGCCGAGATTGGCTCATATATCCTTGCCGACCCTGCCTCTTTAGTTATTCAACTGGTAATATACATATTTTCTGAACCGGCCGAGTTAACTGCCCGGCTTCGGTTTGTAAAACTACCGATCTGGCTATCCCATCCTTACTTCTAATGAGCTGGCTGATCCTCCCCATGGCCCATTGGGCTGGAGGAAAATTCTCACTCTTTATAATTACTAACTGGCCGACTCTTAAACTCTCTTTTTCCCTACGCTACTTCTTTCTCTCTTGCAATGTAACAAGATACTCTTCTCGCCATCTCTTCCAGAAATGGTCGAACATAAGCTGTCTCTCTCTAAAAAGCCTTGCCCCCCTTGCACCTGTTTCTTCAGGTGTCGATAAAGCTGGCGGTAACACAATCGGTTCACCTATCAGAAAGTGACCTGGTGTCAGTGCTTGCACATCTGTGGGATCATCACTTAGTGGATGAATTGGACGGGAATTCAGTATCCCTTCTATGCCGATCAATAACGTTAAGAATTGCTCGCTCTCTAGTATACGCTGGCCAACTATGCGCTTCAAGTGATATTTCATCGACTTGACCGCTGCCTCATATATGCCTCCTTGATGCGGAGCAGCTGGCACCATAAATATCCATTCTGTTCCGCGCTGATTTAATTTGCCGAATAGCTCATCCCTCTCCCATTCTTTCCAAGCTTGCTTAATTACCCTAGCAGCGCCAACGAATGACGTACCATTGTCACTAAACATACGTTGACAATGTCCTCGCCTACTAACAAATCGCTCATAGCATGCCAGAAATGACAATGAAGTCAGATCTCCTACCATATCAATATGGACCGCCCTTGTCTTCAAACATACAAAAATTGCTACCCAAGTCTTCCTTGTGGTGATTCGCTTGCCATTCCTATCCAATATTTTAACTACAAAAGGCCCTGCATAATCGACCCCGGTATGTAGAAAAGGCTTGCCAACTTGCACTCTATCTGCAGGCAACTCTGCCATGAGCTGTTGTTCTAGCCGATAATTATAGCGCACACAAATTGTGCACTTATGAATATAACGTCTAAGCTCACTGCGCAATCTGGGTATCCAGTATTGCTGCCGAATGAATTGCATCATGATCTGACTGGCTCCATGTTTTGTCATTCGATGAGCATGGTCAATCAACAACCAAGCCAACCTCGTATCTTGTGGAATAATGGCCGGATGACGCATCTCATATTGCTCGCTTGCACGATGTAGGCGCCCTCCTACTCGCAAAATGCCCTCGCTATCAAACACTGGCTTGAGAGATTCTATCCTGCTATTCTCTGTCAGCTGTCCATTTGCTTGGAGAGCCGCTATATCCTTGCTATAGACCTCTTTCTGAGCTCTTTTAATAAGAAGTTTTAACCCTTTCGCTCTTTCATCAGCCGTAGGTGTCATAGACGCCGGACCCACGCTATGCCTTGCTCGCTTTCTGCGCTGCCTTTGCTTGCGTTCCCTTGCTCTTAACCTAAGCTGATTCATGTAATGAAATACATATCCCAGAACACTTATTGCCTTTTCTAATCGAGAAGCATATTCTTCAATTGGCACACTAACTTGTTGTTCAGGTACCCATATACCTAAAGTTTCCCTTGTCTGTGTAATTGCACATATACGCATTTCGCTTGCTACTATGGGTGATACTTCTCCCTTTATTGGATTAACTGGCCAACTGTCTTCTTGCTCAACTAGCCATGATGGTCCATGTAACCATAGTTTGCTCTCAACTAGCTCTGCTGGCAACATTCCCCTGCTGAGTAAATCCGCGGGATTTTCCTTAGTCCCGACGTGCCGCCAATTACTAACATCGGTATTCGTTTGAATCGATGATATTCGATTCCCCACGTAAGTTTTCATATCACGGGGTAGTCTTTGTAGCCAATGCAAAACTACCATCGAGTCTGTCCAAAGTATATACTCTACGCTTGCCCAATCCATTGCCTTAAGTAGTTCTACCAATAAGCGACCGAGCAACTCTGCCCCTGCTAACTCTAGCCGTGGTATAGACACCATCTTGAGTGGAGCCACCCTTGTCTTTGAAGTAATCAACTGGCTCGTGACTTTGCCATTGGCTTGCTCTACCCTTGCATATAACACAGCTCCGTATGCCGTTGTGGAGGCGTCAGAGAATCCATGTATCTGTATCTTCGCTGTGCCGTTTGTATTTAGCCATCTGGATATTCGGAATTGCTCTAGATGTTTTATTCCTTGCCACAATTCCTGCCATCTTTTTCTTAAAGCATCTGGTATCTCTTGGTCCCACTCCAAACTAGCCCGCCATAGATCTTGTATCATGACTTTGCCGATAATAATTACTGGTGCTATGTAACCATTAGGATCATATAGCTGAGCGATATAACTAAGCAGATTCCTTTTTGTAACCCTGTCGGGAATTTCTGGTGATTTTACTTCGAACGTAAACTGGTCTTGGTTCACTAACCATTTCAGACCCAATACAGTAGTCTGCTCTCCTTTATCAAATACCAGTTCCTGTTCGTTAACTGAGGGCAATCTACTAGCTAGCCACTGACTATTCGATTTCCACTTGCGGAGTTCGAAACCAGCTGTCCGTAACACTCTATCCAATCGTCTTGCCGTATGTAATGCTTCTTCTTCGCTTTCGCAACCGGAAACACAATCATCCATGTAGAAATCGTTACAAATAATTTGCTCTATATCTGGGTAGGACTCCTTTGCATCTCGTCCACATTGAATCAATGCTCGTACCGCGTTGTATGCTGAAGATGTCATGCCATAAGTCACAACTGTTAGCCAATATTCTTGAAGCTTCTCGCCAGGAGACTCTCGCCAGAAGATTCTTTGCGAATCCCATTGATGCCTAGCTAACCTAACTTGCCGAAACATCATCTTGATGTCTGCACTGAAAGCTATCTTATGTCTGCGAAACCGCATTATAATTTCAAATAAATCACGCTGAAGTTTCTCTCCCAGCTGCTGTACTTCGTTATATGAAATACCCCTATCCGTCTTGCAGCTACAATCGAACACAACCCTGAACTTCTTTGTTACACAATGATGCGGTATGTAATACACTAACTGCCCTTGCTCTACTTGCGGAGGTCTGGTCGCTTTGACCATATGACCAAGACTTTCATACTCTTTCATAAAACTGACATAACTCTCTCTAAGAGCAGGTTCCCTAGCTAGTTTCCTTTCCAACATAAAAAATCTTTTCAATGCTATCGCTCTCGAATCTCCTATGCCCTGGACGTCAGGCTTAATAGGAATCGTAACGACGAAACGTCCTTCGCTGTCACGCTTTGCCGTCTTTGTGAAATTATCTTCCACCTCTTGTTCCTCTGGTGATCTTAACTTGCTATTCCCAACCTGATCCATTTCCCAAAGCCGCCGTACTAAACTATCCAAATTATCTACCTCGACACATCTTAATACAGATGTGTTTTCAACTTGCTGTTCTGCCGTACCTAGAGAACTGCCTCCAAATGCCACTATGCCAAAACTTGTCTTAATCGCAGTTATTGCGCCTATCATTCGTGGCATTGAACATACCATTACCCTTGCAAAGAATTTCACGCCCAGTAAAATATCAACCGGAGCTCGCTTCCAGTAAGATGGATCAGCGAATGGAAAGTCAAAAATCTCACTCACCTGCTGTATACTTGCTCGTGGAGTTACTAATGACCAATCAGTCTCCTTTGGTACTACCCAGAAATCTTCTTCTATGCATACCTCTGCCGAAAACCATGGCACTATCCCAATCCTGGCCTGTCTATTAATTTGCACAATATTACCTTCGATACCTGTTACCCTTTTCGTGGCTTGCCGTGTAAGTATTTTAAAAGCCCGCACTAATTCATATGGAATCAAGTTTGGCTGTGCCCCTGAGTCTAATATAGCTCGAACTGGCCCCATCAACCGCCCGTCGACCTTCAATCTTACCAACATTGTTGGAATCAAAGCTTCATCACCTGTGGAGGAAGAGATTAAATTAAAGACATTCAAGTAGCTTTCAAGAAGGTTATTCGTTTTATTGGACTTTTGCCGCTTAGCCGGAATAATTAACTGTCAATCCCCATCGCGTTTAATGCCTTTTTTCACAGTAACCTCTGCCAGAGGTACTCTGTGGCTTGGGCATAATAAGCTGTTATGCATGATTTTAAATGGACATCTCGGACACGGAGATTGGAAGCACGCCTCTACGTTATGTCCTTGCTTGAAGCAATTCTCACATAACATGTGCATGCGCACAAAACGCACCCTAGCTGACTGGTCCAATGCCCTGAATTGCTTGCAATGGTATAGCTGATGCTCCTCGCCGCATAACTCGCACCTATGCTGATGCCTGATTACTCTGCTCGGCTTGCTCCCTTGCCAGTTCATTGATGTCTTCATTCCTTGCTTGGGCTGGCCTGCCGTGTTCCCTTGCTGCCCTACCCGCTCGCTGCTGAATTTGTCGAAACGCTGCCTCGACCCTTCCCTCGCTGCTGCGCCACTCATCATGAAGGCTGCCTTGGCCTGATGACTGCTTGCCGGTTGTGTGCTTGCCGAGGCTTGCCGATCCAGAAATGCCAGCATCTCCTTAGATGTTGGAGTCTCGGATTGCCGTTGCAACTCCCATTGGCGGGCCGTGTCCGCATCTAGCCGCTCGTGTAGCAAGTGGACCACGATCATATCCCAGTATTCCACTGGAATCCCTTGCGCCTTGAGCTGTCGCAAGGTCTCGTGTGTTACGTTTGACAGCCTTTGGATCTGGTCCGCACGCGGTGTAGCTGGCAGACATGGCAGACTCAGGAACTGCCTCAGTAACTCGCGGCATGTCTGGTACTTTTTATCGTACAACTGATTGAGCCTAGCCCAGGCTTCTAGGTAATTACCTTCCGTGAGCTGCCATTCACCTAAAGTCCTGGCTGCCTTGCCGGTCAGCGATTTGGCGAGATGCTGAAATTTGAAAGCCGGCTTGACCTGCTCGTTCTCGTGCACTGCTGCCACGAACCGATCCCTGAACCCTTGCCACTTCGTGAGGGACCCATCAAACTCTCCCCACGTATTCTTTACCTCCTGCTGAGGAGGCACCTGGATGGACACCTCAATCGCCTGTCCGCTTGCCGTTTCCTTCTCAACTTGCTGCTCCCTTTTACGCTGCGCAATCGCGGATAGCCGCTTGCGGAACTTCCTCTTTGTGCCTAGGTAAAGTTCCTCGGCGTCTGCTTGCCGCTCTGACGCCTCGTCCACGTCATTTCCCTTGCCGGATATCCACCTTAGATGGTTCGCCGAAAGCTGGCTCCATACTTCTTCTAGACGCTCAAGTCGCACTTGCAGGTCTTCTTCGTCCTCATCTTCCCTGGGTAGCTCTAAATAGCCTTCCATCCTCTTCATCGCTTTGAGGCATGCCTCATGGATCTTATTGTTTGCCATAGGTATCCTGTAATCAATATATGGATAAGAGATTGATCCCTGAAACTTGCTTTAACTATTCCAACAAATGAGTTTGTGCCAGATAAATACTCCACTTACTAACTTGCCATTCATATAATTTGCAAAAAAAAATTAACTTCTAATATTGCTATTTCACTTGCCTGATTGCTACCTGCGGTCGGTGGTCTTCATCAAAAGATTTTCTAAGAAACCTTAGCTCGCCGACTTTTGCCAATGCAATCATGATCTATGATTGCTTCTTGCTCATATGCATGTATAATTATAATAATCTTATACTGCTCTTGCCGCCTTGCTCGTCATGACAGCTCGCTAGCTTTATCCTCGAATTTTCATAATTCGGCTTGCTGTACAATAATTTTATTTAATTATCTGTTCCTTGCCATCATAGCCACTATCCTTGCTGTTAGCACTTCGGCTTAATTGCTATAAAGCTAGTATTTTTAACACACTCGCCGGCTCTCCGATGGCTATGATTTATTTCCCTAACCATGCGCATTGTTACTCCCTATCCTATTTATTGCTTCGTCTGTGTCTTGTGAACTTAACCCCAAAAAAAAGAAATATGTGTCTACTGGTGGTTGCAAGGCACCAGCGACAAACGCAACGCAAATATTAAAAAACCTATGTCTGATGGTGGTTGTAAAGCACCAACGACCAACGCAACGAAAAAATAAAAATATATAAGTCTGATGGTGGTTGTAAAGCACCAACGACCAACGCAACGAAAAAAAAAATAAAAATATATAAGTCTGATGGTGGTTGTAAAGCACCAACGACCAACGCAACGAAAAAATAAAAATATATAAGTCTGATGGTGGTTGTAAAGCACCAACGACCAACGCAACGCAAAAATAAAAATATATAAGTCTGATGGTGGTTGTAAAGCACCAACGACCAACGCAACGCAAAAATAAAAATATATAAGTCTGATGGTGGTTGTAAAGCACCAACGACCAACGCAACGCAAAAATAAAAATAGGGGAACCCGGGGCATAACAGGCACCCGGGGTAAAATGGGCCCCCTCTTTATTTCTCTGTTGAGTAAAGTGTCAACTCCGAAACTAAATATGTCTTCCTTAAATCATCGGTGTCAATTCGGGGAATACCCGTCGCTGAACGAAATTGCCACGTGTTCTGTGTTTTGGCTAAAAGAAGATTTTTCATTGAGTTGAAGTTATTTTCAAGTGAAATAAAGTGTGTTGTTTTGTAACAAATATCTATTTTATACTAGATTTTCACCCTTTAATATAAAAGTAAGTAAATAAAGCTGGTATTAATTAAATTATTTCCGTTTTAGAGTTAAATTGAAAAGAATTTTTTACATATTTTTTGTAGAATATGATATGGGGCAGAATGGACGAGGCATAATGGACATGGATGCCCATTATGCCCCATCTGTTTTGCACATGTTATTTGTTTGTATAATTCTTTTAGTATCAATTTGCAATTGTTTCAGATGGTTCGCAACTACGTTAAGAAAACTAACCGACAAGAATGGAGCATAGATGATATGCGACGAGCTATTCAAGAAGTTAAATCAAAGAAAATGAGTTGTAAGGCAGCTGCCCACAACTATAAAATTCCTCGAACTACCTTACAAAGATTTTTAAAAAAAGCAAATCTAAATCCCGACCTTCCACTTGTTGTCAATAAAGTGGGAAATTTTAAACCTGTGCATCAAGAGAATGAATTGGCCGAATATCTAAAGGATATGGAAGGGCGCTTGTTTGGCTTTTCTTTGAAGGAATTTCGAGAACTGGCGTATGAGCTAGCAGAAAAAAATGAAATACCCAATAATTTTGACGCTGAAACACGCATGGCTGGAGAAGATTGGGCGCAGAACTTTTTAAAACGAAATGCAACGGTTTCATTACGAAAACCGGAAGCAACATCTGCAGCTCGAGCTATGGGATTTAACCGTGTCTCTGTCGGCAATTTTTTTCAACTTCTTGAGGAGTGCATCAAGAAATATGGGTTCTTGTCAAATCGAATCTTCAACGTTGACGAAACGGGCATCACAACAGTTGCAAAAAGTCTTGGGAAAATTTTGGCAACTAAAGGCAGAAAACAGGTAGGATCGCTTTCTTCATCGGAGCGAGGACAGCTTCTCACAGTGGAAATTTGTATGAGCGCTGATGGGTCGTACATGCCACCAATGTTCATTTTCCCACGTAAAAGAATGAAGGTCGAACTAATGGATGGAACACCTCCTAATTCTTGGGGCGAGTGTAACCAAAATGGATGGATCACAAAAGATTTGTTTTTAAAGTGGTTGAAACGATTCATTGAATGGTCGAGGGCAACTAAAGATCAACCCGTTTTGTTGCTGTTAGATGGGCATGCAAGCCACGTTAAGAGCCTTGAAGTGATAGATGTAGCAAGAGCCAATGGTGTGGTCATGCTTTGTTTTCCACCACATTGCACTCATCGGTTACAGCCCTTGGATGTCACTTTTATGAAGCCTTTGAGTTCTTACTATGGAGATGAAGTAAAGAAATGGCTCAGACAACATCCTGGCAGAACAGTTACACATTACCAGGTAGGACAGTTGTTCGGTAGAGCGTATTTAAGAGCAGCCACAATGTTAGTCGCAATAAATGGTTTTCAACCGACTGGAATATGGCCGGTTAATTCAAATGTTTTCCAAGACCATGATTTCTTGCCTTGCCAAACCACAGACATGCCAAATGGGGAAGAGCGTCTACTCTTAGATGAAACAATTTGTGTCGACCCATATTCGGTACCACCAGGCTCATCAACGACCGCCGCCGATCCACTGATGTTGTCCCCAAATCCCGTTTCGGAAACCAATCAGTCCACAATGTCTACACCACATTCTGTTAATCCGATACCAATGGGTGCACTGTTATCCTCTCCAGAGCCCGATTTGACAAACAATGATGCACCAACGTCATCAACTTCATTCCAAAAGTTTTCTCCATCTCATATTGCAGCTGTTCCCAAAGCACCCGTTAAAAAAAGAGTTTCTAAGCGCAGGGGAAAGACTGCAATAATTACAAGCTCTCTTTACAAGGCGCAGCTAGAGGCTGAGTCCACGAAGTCCAAGCCTCTTGTTATGAAAAAGAAAAAAGCCTCAACAAAAAAGAAAACTACCAGGAAGGAAGAATCTTCAGAAAGCGAGGAGGACGAAGAGTGTCTTTATTGTGGGCATTTATACTCCCAGTCTACAGAAGGATGGATTTCCTGCAGATCATGTGGTAAGTGGGCACATTGTTCTTGTGCTGGAGAGGATGATGTTGACAATGAATCTAGCCACATTTGCTCCAGTTGCAACCCAGTTTAGCTTTGCGCCCGTCATGCCCCACATATGTCCATTGTGCCCCAGTACCGGGGTGGAATGGGCAAATTCTATCATTTACTAAAATTAATTTAACGTACTGAATTATTTTTTTTTATTTATTTTTCTTTTGTGTACTAACGTATTTATCAATTTTCTATCTAATAAAATTGTTTTGGAGAAAATAAACACATTTTTGCAGTTTTTATAACAAGAAATCCTTAAGGGGCCCGTTATGCCCCGGCTTCCCCTATATAAGTCTGATGGTGGTTGTAAAGCACCAACGACCAACGCAACGCAAAAATAAAAATATATAAGTATGCTCCCAATACACGCCCCTAATATATTACCACCGCACTAAGTCACCAGTATCCCCGCATAGCACAGACCGAAGCGACGCGAACAACAAAAAGAAACACAAAAAATGATGAAGACCACACCGTCGCTATTACGCTTGCCGTTGTTCATTCTTTATTTATATGAACAAGATACCTCGCTAATTTGCCGCTATTTTCACTATGTTATTCTTTTCTTAATTCTTGCACTGACCTACGCCGTCTTTCCCCTTGCTCTTGTTTCCTAATGAAACAAACATAACTCGCACTATATGCCGCTTTGCCGAAACATAAACCTTATTGCAAATAATTCCCTTTTTTCACTTGGCAATTAAGTATTTATCTGCACTCATTCACATAATATAAATGGAAATTTACTCACAGTTTTTTCTTCTTTTTTCAAGAAATAAAGATGTTTGTTTAAAAATTTTAAAAAGTGCTCGCACAGTAAATATAACTCTGAACTATCTCTAGCGCCGATTGATAAACAACTGAACGAGACAAACAAAAACAACCTACGGAGCACACGCAGCTGCTGCTTGTGTTTTTCTCCTCTTTGTTGTCTTCTTCTCGTTCGCCTGCTAGTTTTTCGTGAGTGTATACACTTATGTATTTTGTGTATCCCTCTATATAAAATATAGTACCGCTTGCTGAGAGTAGATATTTCTTTTTATTTCCCCTTGAATAGCAGTAACGCTTTTTCATGTTGGGACTTGCACAAAATATAAAACTATATTGTAAAAGGAACGCATGCACATACTTTACCAATATAAAGCCGCTTGCCGCTGTCGATACATCTTGCTGATATTTACAGCTATATTCTTCTTGCTGATTTTTCTTCCTCGATTCATATACAATAGACTAGGTCTCGCCGTTTTTTATTTCTAATTTCACTAGCCGGAATTTACTTTGAATTTACACAAGCAAAAACGAAACACTCGCGGACTTTATCTATAGGTCACTAGTAACTATCCGGCTCGTTTGGACCAAATGTTTAAACCGAAGTTAAACCTCGCATAGAAATGCGGAAAACCTAACTCGACGTTGAACCGATTCTTATTTTTATAAATAAATAAAACTAAAACAATTTTGTTTGGGAAAAAGCCTTAGCAAAAAAAACCCAATTTATTAAACACCTTTTACGCTCACTTTCCGACTTGCCAACTGGCCATTTACAAAGCTGATTTTAGACTGACAATATTTTTTCTAAGAACGAAGAATGCATGTTCTTTTGTATGCTCTTTCGTATAATACATAATAAGAATATATAATGTTGAAGTGTAGGTTTAGCTGGCGGTTGCTGGCTGTAGTGGTGTTGAAACTCGTACGCTTGCGTTCGATACAAATTCTTTTTTTTTGCTTGAGTGGTCTTATTTTGATAGTAATAATGGTATTTGCGTATGCGTAATGCGTGTTTGGGTGTATGCAACAGTAAGGTGTGCGTGAGTTTGGGTGTATGCAACAGTGGGATCTGTAACCCCCCTGCTTGGGCACACTATAGGATTTGGGGTGAGTGCAAGTTGGAGTGTGTGCAAGGTGGGGAGGGTGCAAGGTGCGGTGGGTGCAAGATGGGGTGAATGCAAAGTTTCTTTTGCATTTAAATAAGCTGGATTTAAGAAAATTTAATTTACCCTAGGTATATCTTAATCCATATTCGATTATTATTATCAAAATAAGACTACGTTAATACTTAAGCAAGGAAAAAGTAATTTAATTAAAATATTTTGTTTTGGTAATTTTCAATTTTCTCAAGAACTAGAAGACATCAAGTCATCTAGTTTTCAGTTTTTGATCAAAAACAAATAAGAGCAATGAATTATAAAAAAAAATAGTAGATAATCTGAAAGTTTTGAAAAATTACACTTTAAACCTTTTTTTTAACTTTTTTTTGCACACATTTTGACTTTAAAACAATTTTTTTCAAAAACTATGCATAGTTTTGACTTGATTTAAAAACAAGCTAATAGACAAAAGTGTTGGCTTTAAAAAAAGGTATAATACTTAATTATAAGTATTACCGTTATTTTTTAATTATTTTTTTCCATTTAATGTACATATTTTTTTAAACTGCCCTACCGGCTAAAAGGGGGGAGATAGACCCCCCCCCCCTCCCATAGTAAAAAAAATGCTTGGTTTTAACTGTTCTATACAAATCCGTCATTAAACTTTGTCGCCAAAGTTATCGTACTCTCCCCGTCTTTGTTATCGATACACTGGTCTACAAAATTTAAATTTGTATCTGTTGCCGCGAATTTTGTAGTTGATAAAACTTACTTATGACTTGTTTGTTTCAAATTTACCGTTAAAATTTTTTTAGCAGCTCGCGTGACTTTGGTTTTGATTTTTATCATTGAAGCCTGTATATTAATCGATAGTAGACATATTTTAAGGTGTTAAGATTATTATTCTCAAGTTTATGCGTCATGAGTAGTTCAAAAAGACGTTGTTAAAATAACCCAGATCATTTTTGCTACATATGCGGAGAATATGTGTTACAAAATCGTAAAAAAGTTATATCAGAGTTTGTTAAAAATACCTATTTTGAGTATTTGGCATCCTCTTGGATAAAAATGAAAAGTGCTGGGCTCCCATTTGTGTTTGTAAGTCGTGTGTAGAATATTTAAGATTATGGAAAAGTGGTAAAAGAAAGTGTCTTCAAGTTTGAAACACCGACTATTTGGCGAGAACCACGAAATCATCTCGAGGACTGTTATTTTTGTAGCGTGAATATAAACGGTTTAAACACTAAAAATCGAGCTAAATGGCAGTACCCAAGTACTAGTTGTGTTCAACGTCCAGAGCAGCGTTCACCTGACTCTTTAGTGCTTAAAAATATATCTGAACCCTTAAAACAAGACATTGAAGGACCAAGCTCATCACAAAATGATACTGATGCTGATTTTCAAGGTATATCAAATGAGTCAAAATGCTTTTCCCAAAAGGAGTTAAATGATCTTGTAAGAGATTTAAGTCTGTCTAAACAAGTTTCAGAACTGCTAGCATCAAGATTGAAAGAAAAAAATGTGCTTTCCTCAGATACCAAAATAACTTTTTATCGTGAGAGAGATAAAGAATTACGGTGTTATTTTTTCGAAGAAACCGATATAACCTTTTGTTCAGATATCAAAAACTTATTGTTAAAAATGGGCTTAAAAAAATACGAACCAAAAGACTGGCGTTTATTCATTGACAGCTCAAAACGAAGCCTAAAATGTATTCTTTTACATAATGGAAAGAAATATGCTGGGGTACCTATTGCCCACAGTACCAAGTTGAAGGAAGAATATTTTAACATTTCGCTAGTCTTGAACAAAATTAAATACAATGACCATAATTGGCAAATTTTTGTCGATTTAAAAATGGTGAACATTCTTCTCGGTCAACAAAGTGGTTACACTAAATTTCCCTGTTTTTTATGTCTTTGGGACAGTAGAGCTAAGCAAGAGCATTGGATAAGGAGAAACTGGCCGTTGAGAGAAAATATGGAGCCTGGAAAGAAAAACATAGTCCAGAATTCATTAGTAGCTCGTGACAAAATTATCCTTCCACCATTACATATAAAACTGGGTATCATGAAACAGCTTGTTAAATCACTAGATAAAGACGGGAACTGTTTTGCTTTCATCTGCCAAAAATTTCCTCGGGTCACTATGGAAAAGATTAAAGCCGGTATTTTTGATGGCCCCCAAATCAGACAACTTACGAAAGATACCCAATTTATAAATTCTATGACTGAGTTAGAACTAAAGGCTTGGACAGCTTTCGTCTCTGTAATTCAAAATTTTCTCAGAAATAAGAAATCCGGAAATTATATTGAACTCGTAGAAGACCTTCTGCTACAGTTAAACAATATTGGGTCCAATATGAGCATAAAACTCCACTTCCTCCACAGTCACCTGGACAGGTTTCCGGAAAATTTAGGAGATATGAGCAAAGAGCAGGGAGAGCGTATGCATCAAGACTTACACGTCATGGAAGACCGCTACCAGGGTTGTTGGGATAAGAACATGATGTCTGACTATTGTTGGTCATTAATGCGTCACTTTAAAACGAAGTTTTTTTAGAACTCAACGATTAATTCTTTCTAATAAAGTTTTTTTTTTGATAAATACGTGTTTTTTCTGTTTAATACCTACAAAGCTGAATCTCAGAAACTAGAGCTGATACAAATCTTTTAATTATATTTTTGAAAATATCATATCATGTGTAGTCAGCAACAACTAAAATTTCTTTGGCAACAAATGTACTGTAAACTAGTGAATAGTTTTCGTCGTTCTAGGTTAATATGATAAAGGTAAATAGGTTTAAAGTAAGCCTGGTCGATTAAGGTTCTTTGCGAGAAGATTCATACTTTTATTAGATGTATGTAATTACGGCTCAAAATTTGTTATTGATGAAAATTGATGGTGGAATGCGTTGTTTCCTACAAATCTTCTCCGACGAGTCGTAATTGCTTTAAAACGAAGTTTTTTAGAACTCAACGATTAATTCTTTCTAATAAAGTTTTTTTTTAATAAATACGTGTTTTTTCTATTTAATACCTACAAAGCTGAATCTCAGAAACTAGAGCTGATACAAATCTTTTAATTATATTTTTGAAAATATCATATCATGTGTAGTCAGCAACAACTAAAATTTCTTTGGCAACAAATGTGCTGTAAACTAGTGAATCGTTTTCGTCGTTCTAGGTTAATATGATAAAGGTAAATAGGTTTAAAGTAAGCCTGGTCGATTAAGGTTCTTTGCGAGAAGATTCATACTTTTATTAGATGTATGTAATTACGGCTCAAAATTTGTTATTGATGAAAATTGATGGTGGAATGCGTTGTTTCCTACAAATCTTCTCCGACGAGTCGTAATTAAACATTTTTGGCTCAGATGGGCGCATTAGAGTGTGGAGAAAACAATCCTAAAAACACATCTAAAACTTTGAAACACGGTGACGGTTGTGAATGGTATGGAGGTGTATGTCATCCAGTGGTGTCGGGAATTAGGGAATTTTAAAATCATTGAAGGGATTTTGAATAAGGAGGTATATTTAAACATTTTAAACGAAAACTTAAAACAAAGTGCAGAGAAACTTGGGATCGTAGACACATTTCACTTTAAACAGGATAACGATCCCAAACATACGGATACAGATGTTAAGTTGTGGATCGCCTACAACACGCCCCACATGCTAGTTACACCCCCCAAAGTCCAGATCTTAACCCAATCGAACATTTATGTGTTGTCTTAGAGAAACGACTTCGAAAACACAATATAACGAGCAAAACCTACTTTAAAGAGCTCCTGGTTGATACCTGGGAATTGATGTCACGCGAAAACTGGTGAACTCTATGCCAAATCGTTTAAAAGAGGCTCGAAGGATTTCCCACAAAATATTAGGAAATCATATTCCTAACATAAGACATTCGAAACGAAATTAAATTCTCTTGTCCTTCTGGGGTACCAAGACTTTTGCAATAATTGTTTTTAACTACTATTTTAATTGTATCTTTTTTTGGAAACTTAAATGATATTTTTTTGTTTTTCTTGTATTAATTCGTTAAATAAACTTAAACTTCAATAAATCAAAACATACATTGAAAATTGTGTCTTAATATCATTTATACAACTCATTTATCAAGAGTAACCACACGGCTACCATGACTTTTGCTCGACACTGTAATTACAAACTTATTTCTGGAAAAAGACATTGTATTCCGAATAGGGAAAAAATATTTCAAAACCAAAGAAAACTCAAAGCGTGAGCTGTAAGAAAAAAACACCAATAATAGTAAAGCGGTCCCTAGACTATCAATATTATTGAACAATATATTGCACAATATTATTGACTGGTACCCCACACTGAACAATATTTCGCACAATAAATCATTTGACAGTTCTTTATTTGTGCTTCAACATCATGCTCGATGATATGGATTATTGTTACACTTGGTTCAACTTCAATTTTTTTCCGAATCAGAAATTTTTGTTAGTTCTTTCCTGTAATTGGTTCGCAAAGAGTTCAATTTTTGTATCAGTTGAGCCTTATCAGCGTCGGGATATCTTTCGCGGTATTTTGCAAGCATTTTTTCGTATTGGTCACTTTTAACATTTCTGTTGGAATATTCTTTACACTTCACATTCCACAAAGCAGGCAAAGTTTCATACGCTTCGATTAATTCCACTATGAATTTGCGATCCTCTTTTTTATTGTTATTGTTTGCCATTTTGACATTTAATTCAGGGAGATGTTATCACTATGAAAATTCAAAACAAATGACAAAATTATGTGCAAACACATACAATAAACAATAAATTTGGTTGCACAATAAATATCAAAAGGATTTTGATTTTGTACAATATATTGCACCCTTTAATATGAGCCCTAGACTCTCAATAATATTGTGCAATATCAAATATTTCAAAATTATCAATTCCTTACCGGACACCCTGTAGCGAATTGAAGCTGTAACAAAACCGAGGTGTTGTCGGCTGGATTCCTTGATTGGAGGTTAGGGCTTACCACTTAGAGGGTATAAATAAACCCCCCAGGCCCCTAGTCCATTCTCAGAATCCGACCTCTCCTCCCTATACCACCGTTACAACCCCATGTCTAAAGGAAACGTGAGGCTGATCCGGCCAGCAAGGAGGAGAGGGTGTCCAGGCTACGGCAGCGTGGCATGCTTGCATACGCACAAACTAGCTCGTCGGTGGGGGGGTTCTTGCTACCGAAGCACTGAACTGTCGTTACGACTTCATGCTGGAGAAAGGATTAAAAAAAAATCGTTGGTTGATTATAAAACAATGAGACCCGAATACGTTCCGTTAGAAGAGTGTAATTCCTATAGGGGGAGAGACACCATGATGTTGTTGGCCCTCCAGAGGGTTTAACCCACCCAATGTATCCACAGATACCACCATGGTTACTGCTTCCTCCCATATTATGCAGTAAACCCAGACCTTAGTTATACCAGCTTACCACTTCATCCTATCATCGACACCTACATCAGTTGCGCGTCACCTTCCACCTCAAGCCTTAGGTTTAAGACTCCATCTTAAATCAAACAAATGCCAAAAATAAAGAAATAAAGCGAAATATCTTCCCTTCTATAATAACGCTCGTCATTCATTCAAAAATGAAAACCTCAGGTTGAAATCCATAAAAGAAAGAACAAAAGACATTTAGATTATAATTAGAAATACAAATCGTAGTTTTATTGTAGTTGGCCAAGCTTTGATTTTAACAATATGTGTTTTTAAACATAAAAATAAAAAACAAGATTAAAAAATACAATAATAAAAAAGTATTACCTAAAGAAAAAATTTAAGAATATTGATTTTAGGTAGAGGTGGCATCCCTAAATCAATATAAAATTTCAAATATATTTATTTTATTTTCTTTTAGTTGTAGGTAATTTTATTTGTAAATTTATTTATTTTTTTTTTTCAGTGTAGTGTAGTTACCATTTAAATTTATTTGTTGTTGTATCAACAAATTACAAAAATCTTAACTTTATTTTAGTTATGTACCTATATTTTTTTCTTTAATTTATTTTTATTTGTATAGTTATTTTTTATTTTTTTTTTATTTTTTTCAGTGTAGTGTAGTTACCATTTAATATGTGCGGTAAGAAAAATATATGTACATATATATTTATGTAACAAAACAAATCAAACAAAATGTTTTAAGGGTAAGTATAGTGTTTGAAAAAAAAATATAAACTTACTTTGCCATCCGAATGTCGTCCTGCCAAGGAGGTGCGCCACTTTGGAGTCCTTATCCTATAGATGACTTGCTGTAATTTAATTAAGAGTATTTTGTTTTGTTTTGTTTTGATTTGTAATTTAAATATTTTTCTTTTTTTCTTTTTTTTATTTTTTCTATTTTAAAATTTTTTTATTTCTCATTTCAAAAAAAATTATTTATCTACATATTCATTTATTTCATTATTAATTACACTTGGCCACTTTACATATATTGATATAATTAGTTTTATTTTGCTTTACTCTTATAAAACTAAGACACTAACGTCACACTAGACACAAGAGGTAGGAAGTAAGGGGGGGGGGGGGAGGTAAACACAAAGTTGAAGAAGGTAGTTATTTATGTAGGTATAGTATACATACGTTAAGAACACTTAGGACACACTTTTTTTCACAAGGTAGAGTAAAGTAGTATTCATATATAGTTTCTATTTGATTTATGATGCATACTTTTACTTTTCAATATCATATATTAATAAATTTAAGAAAACAAATTTATTCGTCGCGAAAAAAATTTTAGTTGATACAGTCAAACTTTATTCGCGTTCCACATTATCCACACTCGCAACGAATAAAATAATCGCGCGTACTTAACCTAAAAAAAATCATTCTTGTTTTGGTTTCGGTGGTGAATGGTGTTCGGCTGTCAAACTTTATTCGCGACGAATTAAAAACTCTCATGTGAAAGAAATGTCAAAATCGACGAATATTCGTTCATTCGTTGGTCGTTGGTCGTGCTCATGTGAATATTACTTAAAGTGCCTTGCACATGAGCAACGAACTGCGAACTGCGAACTGTGGATGTTCGCATATTTTGACTTTTCTTTCACATGAGCTTTTATTTCTATTCGTAGGTAGCGACGAATTGTCAACTTGACCCAGGGATGTTTACTCAGAGAAAATTTATTTTCAACACATTAGTGTTGGTTAAACATCGATAGTTTCCACTTTTGATAGTATCGATAGTTTTGGAAAACACTATCGATACTATCGATACTATCGATGGTTTTACTAAATATCTTAAAAAGCATTAAAAAGGATTTTCCATTAGGTACACATTTTTTGAATAATAAAAAACGGTTGAAAATCTGAATATGTATTTGAATTTCAAACTTATTTAAGCAACTAGAAATGTAAAATTTAATTTATTTTTTTGAAAAAAAAAAAAAAACACGATGTATTATTGTAATCCAAAAAAAAAAACAGTTCGGTACGGCCTGACGAATACCACTTTATTTTTTTGGTTAATGTGGCAAGCTGGCAAGCTTCCCAAAGATGCCAAACAATTTGAAAAAAATTTAAACATTTGACCCATCAGTTCACGAGTTTTTCGGTCACAAGACAACATTTTTTATGAATGAAAAATGAATTTAGCTTTTAAGGCAAATGATACAAAAATCAAGAGTGCTTATTTTAAATTAGTTTATTAAACAAAATATAGTAACATATGATGACAATGACAACTTACAAAATTATAATTCGGTGGTTGCCCAAACCAAAAATCATAAATTGAAATGATGAGACATGAAGATTTTCAATAGATTTCCAGTGCTGTATGAGTTGAAAATTAAACAGCGGTGTTCAGAAAAATAGCCTTGTGGTAAAATAATTTGGAAGTATTGAAACTATCGATAGTGTGTTCGATAGTTTTTAGAAACTATCGATGTACGCGATAGTTTTTTACTATCGATAGACTATCGATGTTTAACCAACACTACAGCACATCCCTGTGCTTATTAACTCGAAAGATCTTTCACACAAAAACAAAACAAGAGTGGTATAATTCTGAGGTTAAGTTGAGCGCGAACAATTTATTCGTTGAAGTGTGGATGTTATGTGGAACGCGAATAGAGTTTGATAGTTCGCAGCGACCACACTGCGATTCGTTACTACCAAATTGTTTTTACAAAATTCTCTTGTTTTAGAGAACAAAATGCAAATTTTATTATTCTAATATTAGTGTCAATTGGTTTCTTATAATTTAAATGTGTTTTTGTGTGGAATTGACTTTTTGAAATATGTAAAATCACGTTTGTTCGTCCATTCGCAGTTCGCAGTTCGTTGCTCATGTGCAAGGCACTTAAGTGCGGCAAATGTGGCCTACGTGGTTAATATGACCTATAGCGGTATTTCCCAAACCGGAAGCCGGAGCGAAAAAAAAATGTTGCAATACGAACACGTTCAAACCGGTTTAGCCTCAGTCTTTCGTGCTTAATGTGGCGCGACGGTTGTGAAAGATATACGGGCACTTTGTTTTTTTTTTACTTTGGTGGTAATTTTTTGGTAAGTTTTCTTAAGTGTTTTGACATTCAATTTTGAGTTAAATTAGCAACTTCTTTTTTAAATTACATTGTGTTTAATATTTTCTTAACATGTGTGGTATCATGATTTAAAAAACAGTTTATAAAGTTTATATATATGGCCCACCCTGGGCCATATTTAACACCAGGTGGGCCATATTTGCAACAATTTTTTTTAATATCATTTATGAAGTTCCTTTAAGTTTTTGCTTTTAACTTTTAGTTATGTTTCTTTTTTTAGTTAAAGTTTTTAAAAGCTGAATTAAAAATGTTTTGTTAGACTGTTTGCAAAAAAAATAAATGAATTAGACTTAAATTTATGGTTTTATTTAAAAAAATGTTAAGGGTGGGCCATATTTGCCGCACTTACTCTAAGTATTTTGGTTTTTAGGGTGCTGCTCCGTTGTAGGGTGCTGCTCTGGTAAGTATTTTCCTTTTGAATCCTCCAGGTCCAGGTTTAGTCGGTATTCCAGGTAATTTCCGGACTCCAGGTAAGTAACTTCGGGTAGAGTGATGATTCGATAGCAGTTAAGTATAAGGTAGGTTGGTTCTTTTATATTAAAATGATTCGTTTTATTTTTTTTTCTAGGTAATTTTCCGTGGTAAGTTTTTTTTTACTTTTTATAAGTTTTTTTATTTTTTCAGGTTTTAAAATGGTTTTCTCTTTTTTTTTGTAGGTTAAGGCAATAAGGTAAGTAGAGTAATTAGGGTTCACTTATCATTTTTTTGTGTGTCAGGCTTTCTTTTCTCAATTGTTTTTTTCGTCTAGCAGCGCGGGGGGGGGGGGGGGTTAGGACAAGCACTTTTATATATGGGTTATATTATAACACCACTATATTTTGTTTTATTTTTTTTTTGTTTGGTTTAATTTATTGAACTTTTTGTTACTTACTTACTTACTTACTTAAGGTGGCGCTACAGTCCGGGGCGGACCTGGGCCTCAACCAACATGCGTCTCCAGCCAGCTCGGTCCCTAGCTAGCTGTCTCCAGTTTCGCACGCCAAGTTGGTTGAGGTCCTCACCCACCTGAGTGCGCCACCTGAGTCGCGGTCTTCCTCTACTGCGCCGTCCCTCGGGATTGGATTCGAAGACCTTCCGGGCTGGAGCGTTGATGTCCATTCGCTCTACATGACCCAGCCATCTAAGCCGTTGGACTTTTATTCTGCTAACTAGGTCAGTGTCGCTGTACAGCCCGTACAGTTCGTCGTTATATCTTCTCCTCCATTCTCCATCTATACGTACGGGACCAAAAATCACCCGAAGAATTTTTCTCTCGAAGCATCCTAAGACGTTCTCATCTTTCTTTGACAGGGTCCAGGCCTCAGCGCCATAAATGAGAACCGGGATGATGAGTGTCTTATAGATGGTGATTTTAGATGCTCGAGAGAGGACTTTACTTCTCAATTGCCTTCTAAGTCCAAAGAAGCAGCGATTTGCAAGAGTTATTCTTCGTTTGATTTCAGCGCTGGTGTCGTTGCCTGTGTTTATAGCGGTGCCTAGGTAGACAAAGTCCTTAACTACCTCGAAGTTATAGCTGTCCATGGTGACGTTTTGTCCAAGACGTCGTTGTTCAATGTCCTTTTTTGATGACAGCATATACTTGGTCTTGCCCTCATTGACCACTAAACCCATCTTCTTCGCTTCCGTCGCAATGCTCAAAAACGCTCCACTGACATCACGCTTTGATCTTCCAATTATGTCAATATCATCTGCGTATCCGAGTAATTGGATGGACCTTTGGAAGATTGTGCCTCTAGTGTTGACGGTTGAGTTTTGCACAATTCTTTCCAGAACGATGTTGAAGAAGTCGCATGACAGTGCATCGCCTTGTCTAAAACCTTTTTTGACATCAAATGCATCGGTGAGATCTTTTCCGACCTTGATGGAGCAGCGTGCATTCTCCATCGTCATTCTGCACAAACGGATAAGTTTGACAGGGATGCCAAAACTAGACATTGCTCTGTAGAGCTCTTCTTTTTGTT